>OY728135.1:1424586594-1425186594 GCA_963277665.1 Viscum album | reverse complement strand
ATTTATATATGGATACCAAAAAAATATATTACTGATCCAGTTGAAACCAAAGTTGCATGTAAAACAAAATATTATTTTTTTAGATAATTTTAGGGAAAATTCATTGTAGGTCTCAAGACTGAGGTTTGGTTCATGGAAAATGGATTCTCAAGATAAATTATAGGAAAACCATTAAAATTAAGAATGTTTAATATAAGTGATGGAGGTCATGTAACATTTTGAGACAATTCCAAAGATAAGATCAAAAGTTTTAAAAATTTTGGTTTCAATGACTCTAACACTATAAGCATGGTACTTTATATTGATTTTTTACATTATAACCTTATTGATATCTCACAATCATGTGATGATGGATTTGTTTTTATATTTAAAAAGTATAAATATATTATTCTTAAGAATGGTTTTATTTTATTTATTTATTATAGAAAAGATAATATTTATAATATCAATTTAAATCTACTTTTCAGGAATAATATTAAATTTTTAAATGATTTATACTCTGATTTTCCATTATAGAATAGAATATTGGATCAAAAAATTATTTAATTGTTATCTAATAGCTTTAGAAAAAACAATTATTCCTAACTGCCTAATCATAAGTTAAATAACAAATATTGATCACTATAGGAAGTGAAGGAATCAAAAAAAATATTTTAAGTTTGTTAATGAGTTCAGTGCGACCAAATCATTATAGCTAGTTCATTTAAATTATTTTTGAATAAAATAGGTATCCATTTTTTCAAAGAAGATATAAATTTTAATTTTTGATGATTAAACCCAATTTACTTTGGTGTATTTTTTGTTGCATAAGAATGAAATGTAATGACATGGAAGTTATTAATGCTTTTTTTCTTGAATAATTGTGTGTTATATTATATAGCATTGTACTATTACCAAACATATAAAAAAGAACACTTACTTTAATTAATGAATAATGTAACATTATTCAGTAACTAAACCCATGAAAATGAACAACATTACAATGGAAAAAATATATAAAATAATAAGTGTAATTGAACAATTTGGATCATTCCATTCCACTAGGACCATTTCCCCCACAAACAACACTATTGAAATAAATATGATATTAATAAACGAAGCAAATTTTTTGAAAATTAAAACATATATAACCTTGAGAGTAATTTTAATGAATAATTTATTGATAAATGAAAAGGTTTTTTATCCTAGTGGACAACTTAATAAGGGGTGAATTGTGCATCCAATAAAATTACCATTTAAAAAATTTAAAACTAAATTCCAAAATTTGATAAATATACTCTGTTAAAAAAATATTAGAAATATATAATTTTATATTTTAAAAATATTCTCAACAACTCAGTCATAGCTAAGTTAAAATACTTTGGAAAATATTCAATCTTTTGAAACTAGTACACTCATATAAAAAACATTATATAAAACACTAATTTATGTCAACTATCAAAGTAAATTTTTGTTTTAAAAAATAAATATAAAAACTAATTCAATTTAAGTATAAAAGAATAAAAACAGATAATGCACCAAAGGATTTTAACAAGAGATTCTCTATCAATATGATATTTAATCCCCTCTACTTGGAAACAGCCTACATCCAAGAAATTTATTACTAAATAAATAGATTCAAAACATAGATCTATTATTACAAAAAGAAGATCACAATGTTGTCCTAGCATATAGCCTCTTCTATAGTAATACATCGAATAAAACATGATATCTTGTCACACATAGCCTCTTCCATAGTTTTTCATGGGAATAAATATTTTATGTTTTGAGAGAGTATCAAGTACTCTTCAGTTATGTGCAAGAAACTATATTTTAGAAATAAACAGAGAAATACAATATGTATCTCAAAAGTAAATCATAAATAGAAATAGCAAGAGATGTGAAGTAATAAAATCTAAAGTTTCTCAATCTGAATAGATTTAGTTATCTATAATTCCTCTAATTTTTTCCTTAGAAGGATCTTGGAAAATATTCAATACATGTTCATGAAAAATAGAGTGTCATGGATATTTTTGAATGAGTCTGGTTATTTTCACAAGTTCACATATAAGATCCTCTATTATTCTTGGGAGGAGAAAATCCATTCATCACTCTTCAAATGATCAGTTCCTCATTATTAAAATTATCTTCCTCTAAAAGTATTCATTCTAGAAAAATCAATAAAGAAATAAATCAACTAAAACATAAATTAATTATCCAAAAACTAGTCATTAGAGATTTACAAATTCACCACTTCTATTTTATGCACAAAAATATATCACCACTTAAAACGCGGTTAGTTGATATCAAGTTCGGTTGGAAGAATTGGTTTGCATAGAATCCTATCATGTTCATTTCAATCCCTCATGAATTTAGTTCATTTTTTTAATGTGGTAGGTTAATTAATTCATGTGGTAGTTTATTTCCACATATCCTCACTACAATAATATATGTGTTTAGTATATTACTTGATGAAAATGTTATATACCTTTTAAAAGTAACATGATTTTTTAATTCATTGTGTGTTTCAGTTAAATGGTCACTTTATGTATTCAAATGGTTAGTTTATTTGTACTCATGGTAGGTACATATTTGTTGCATCGTTGGTTGACTTTACATGTGGTTAGGTGAAGTATATACTGAGGTAGGTTCCATAAGGTCATAAAACCTTCACGATCAGTTCAAATTAGTAACATGGTAAGTACATTACACATGTGGTAGGATTTCATAGTATGTTCTAGACATATTCATTTTTATTGTCATAGCCCAAAACCATTTACTATGATAAAACATTAAATTCATTAATAATATTATAATCAAGATTTGTGATCATTAAAATATAGAGGTACTGGATAAAACCAACAATCTCCCCTAATTTGATGATAAAAAATCATGGAATTTAAATTGAACGGAATTGAATATAACAAAATTATATTTTATTTTAGTCTATCATCCTTACACCCCATTTTGGGAATATTAAAAATAAAAATTGGTAAAATAGAAAATATAAATGTCAATAGAATGTATATGACCTCATTAATATCATGATATATATTACGAATGTATTAACAAAATTTCCTATCAATGATATTAATATTAATATGAATCCATGATATATCTAACATCTATATGAAGTATAGGTTCATTTCCTTTAAAAGTAGAGGAAATATAAGAGTTATTCTAATGAGTAAAAGAAGAGGCATTCTCACTAAGGACTACACCACTGGAAATAGGTATTAGTTACTGAAATTCATGTCTTGGTGATAGGCTGAAAGGATTAATGGTATAAGAGGTTATAGGTATGAAACAAAGGAATGAATGAAGGGACTAACATAACTATCAATGAAGTGTAGAGATAATTTTTCACCAATTGGGTAAAACTCACTAACTACTCAAGAATCATTCTTAAAATTTATAAGGAAAGCATCTATATTCTGTATAAATGATTCCAAACCAGGGTTCTTATCCTTGCAATTTTCAAATTGTGATTTAAAATCTTGAGTCAAGGGTGGAATATTTAGATCCAAGGAAAATGATCTGAACATACTCTTTAAATAAAACTTTGTGAAAATTTGTCTAATATAGTTCTAGTTGTGTAGCACCCGACTATGCTTTGAGATCATTAATATCACATTTCATCAAATTCATATCAATATAAAACATAGGATATAGATGAGAAATTATAAGAAACTTTTTCCATCCAATTTATTCTTCTCTATCAGACTCTATAGAATTTCTAATGACTAGAAGTGATTCCATAAAAATAACCATAATATCATATTTTAATTTATTCAAATAATCCTTGTAAATATAGGATGTAGAAGGTATATATGTAGATGGATCATAATACTATTTAATTCAATATAAATTAGGGATAAACTCCACTGATTCAAGTCGTTATGGATGATATAAAACTCCTAATCACCATCAATTTCTTCTTCATGAAGAACAAGACCTACATCCTCAACATTTGATCCAATATCACTTCTTTAATCAGCTTCATCACCTTCTTTTCTTAGAGTATGAACAAAGTTATCATGGAGAGTATTTTCAACTGATGTTATCACAAGAGATACCTCAAATATATCTTAAGTATTTATATCAAACATAAGAGATCTAAGGGACTTCTACAACTTAGAAAGTGGAACTTGAATATTGTTTCGAAAGTACTACAAATCATAGGTGACCCGCCTAAACTGACTTTAATATATTTAGAGTTCTCATACTCATACAACTCAGAATTATATCCTCTTATGGATGAATCTATGTTAATATACTCCTCGGATAGAATTTCTTCTTCATGGGATGGAAAAGGTAAGAGAGACTTATGAGGGCCAAAAGATGTGGCAGGATATTCTTCCATGCTATCTGCATGAGAATATAATTGTTCTTTATCTAAATATATTCTTTCATATTCTAACCCAAATTATTTCGAATTAATATCAACCTCAACATTTGAATACTAAAAAATATTCTCAAGTTTAAATCCTCCACAATAACCCTGTGTATATCTAGATATTACAATGGATCAAACATTTCTTAAATGTTCTCTAGGTTATCATCCAAATCCATTTCCCAAGGATTCAAATTTAACTTCATTTCCATACAAATATTCTTTGTAAGGCATATAACATCTGAGGAGGTAATTCTTTACTCCCCTAAAGAACTAAAATTTTGTACACTAACAAGGATGAAATGACCATCGGGCAAAGTAAAAAACTAAATTTCAAATATGTATCTCATAATTCAATCATATGTATCATCACATATCTATAAAGGTTGGTCTAAAAACAATTATTCATAAAAACAACAAAAATATATCGGGTGTTCTAGTATACTAAAGTATCCTTTTCATGGAAAAATAAGATGCTATATAAACTTGAAAAGTAGCCTAAATTCACTACTTAACTCAACAGTTGTAGGTCTTCTAAGAGTTCCATCCCCAATGAGTTCATCTAAATAACATTGAAACTAAAAGTTTGCATGATTAACTAGATATTATCTCTAGTAATCTCCAAACTATCCTTTGTGATTCACACCAAAACACTATTCTCATCATCTTAAGGGGAAAACCATAATTTCACCGTTAAAAATTGATATAAAAATACCCTTTTTATCTTCATGGAAAAATTCAAGGTGTGCATAAAATTATTAAATAATTTTTGGATATAAAGGCTTACTATTATCATTAAACCAAGACCCCATCCCCATTTTTAATCACATTCCAAACTAGGGATTTTCTCAATTTCAACCACTATTCATCGATTTACTATTTTGTACAGATAAAATGATCAACTAGGTGTTGATTCTTTGGCATAATGGTCATGCTTGATCTGGATTTTAAATTTTTTCAAATTCTCCATTGGAGGTGATTGATGAGAAAAAGTGGTTTCCAACACTCGCTTCAACCTCAACATTTTCGGTTCAGTTTGATTTCTTATAAGATTCAGGTTCTCAAGTGAAGTTTGAAACTAGAAGGTTTGGGTTTAATAGAGGTAGTGTGTGTATTGGATATCAATTTTAAGTAAAGTATTAATAAAATAGTAATAGGATTAGGGGAAAAGATACTTATCAGTTTGGATTTTGATTCAAGATCTACATTAATAATTTAGGGAATAAAATAAACAATTACATAAGAGAAATCCCACAAAAATATTTTCATGAAAAGAAAATCAAAGGAATCAAACATGGTAGGAATTCTCACCCTGACCTCACTATAGGTGTGGTAACTGTATGAGTAAAAATTAATTTGTGTTATGTTCATCCTGTTTGAGAAAGTATTTATGGCTTTCATAGTTACTATGGGATTAAATACTCACAGTAAGTATGGTGACCACATGAATAAGTGTTCACAATAGGTATAATAACCGTAGGAGCAAGAACTCATGGAGGTTATATAGACCGTGTGAACCACACAACATAGTTAATTATAGAAAAGTCCATAAAATAATGTGAAAAATGAATTAAAATAACTCAAGTTAAATTTGAACAATTAGAAATAATTTATCATACCCAATTCATGTAAGATATAATTAATTTTATCAAAATTCAAGGGTTTGATAAATATATTAGCAAGCTGATGTTTAGTAATAATGAACATAGGAAGTATATCACCTTTTTGAAAAAGATATCTCAAAAATTGATGTATTAAATCAATGTGATGTGTTCCAGAATGTGACATAGTATTCTTAGTGATACTTATCACACTATTATAATCAAAATTTATAGGTACATTTCCAATTTTATATATATAGTTTACCAATGTATCTTCCATACAAAATAAATGTGAGGGAAAAAAATACCAATACCTATGTATTTATCTTAAACACTAGATAATGCAATGGATTTCTGTTTCTTACTACAATATGAAACTAGATACTTCCCAAAAAGTGAAATGTTTGAGATGTTGTTTTTCTAATTTACAACCACCAAAATCAGTATTTTAACATCTTACTATGTCATTGTATTTTCTCTTAGAATAAAACAATCCTAAGATAGTTTTATTTTTTAGTTATTTGAAAATTAATTTGACAATATATAAATGTGAATCTTTTGATTTTTTTGAAAAAGGGAACACATACACACACTAAACATTATATCAGGACATTTATCAGTTATTTATATTAATATCAAAATAATACCTCTAAAAGTGGTTTGAATAATTTATTTTATAGTTTCATTAAAGTATACTTAACAACTTCTAATCATTGAAGTGTCACTACCTTTATTATTATCCATTAAAAAACATTTTCAAATATATTTAGGGTATCTTAATTGTTTTAAAATAATTCTACCTTTACATTGAAAAATTGTAATATTGAGAGTGAATTTAAGTTCACCCATCAAACATGAATAAAATTATTTTTTCAAAATTTTAGAAAATTCAGTAAACAAATAATTTATTAAAGATCCAAAAATAATATCAACAACATATATTTTGAAAATAAAAAACATATTTTGTAATTTTATTAATAAATTGATTAGGGTCATATATTCCTTTAGTAAAACCTTTTAATGTTAAAATTGAGTTGATCCTATAATACTAAGCTTTATTAGCTTATTTTATACCATATAGATATTTTTTTAAATTCAAAACATGATTTGGAAAATAAGGGTTTTGAAGTCCTATGGTTGTTCAGTAAAAATATTCGTAGCTATATAACTATTTAATAATCTACTAATGAAATCCAATTGTTATTATAAGGCCCCAACCTTAAAACATTACATAATCTTTAATTAAACGAATAATTCACATTTAGGATCTTTTCAAGTTAAGATTTTTATAGAATTTGGCCATAATTATTACTTGTCAACTTGGATATTACAAAGTAGACACTTTTACTATAACCGATTTTTCACAACAATAATAAAAAATCCTTTAAAAAAACAAGAGTTCTTTTCCTTATATAAATCTTCTTGAATACTTACTTTCTCTTACCCTTCCTTATAACCTGTGAAAAACAATTCAAAAACATAGGATGAGCCTAAAAAGATCAGTAAGGGGTATAAAACTACAGAAAGAATGCATTAGTCCATGTATACATAAGAATCAATGAAATTATA
Source organism: Viscum album (assembly GCA_963277665.1). Classification (NCBI taxonomy): domain Eukaryota; kingdom Viridiplantae; phylum Streptophyta; class Magnoliopsida; order Santalales; family Viscaceae; genus Viscum; species Viscum album. Next base: position 1,425,179,052 of record OY728135.1, on the reverse strand, counting down.
ATTTACTAATAAAACATAAGCACTTTAACATACCTAATGAAATCATAATATTTATGAATAAATCATATAAATCATAAGATGTAACGGTAACTTGAGGCATTCATAACATTCTTACGTAAGGAGTAACTCGCATGGTTATGTTTGGAATACCCATAACCGTATATTCCCTATATCTCTTTGGAGAAACCATAGAGTTTAACTCCTTCTCATTACCCAATGCATTGGAGAGATATCTCAGGCTCACCCTCCCTTAGTTTATCACGGAACTACCTGACTTCATAAACAATTCCCAAGAACCATAACATAATCATATCACATAAAACATGCATAAAGGAAACATAACATTTCCACATTTCAATCACTAGATATCAATACAAAACATTGATATAATAAAAACATTATCAATACAATTTTCAATACCAAAATAGAAGAAAAGTAAAACATGATATTTATTTTTAATTTAAAAAAAAGTTATGGCTTGTAGAGGAATCCGAAACTCAAATAATGGTCACAGCGGCGGAGAAGTCGTCGTCACCACATATGTAAGACAAAAACATTGCCTTTTGTCATTTAGTAAAATGATTCATGTAAAAATATTCCTTTTGAATGAAATTAAAATTCAAAAGGGTTTTATATACCGTATAAAATAAAGTCTTGTAGAAATCATAAAATACCTCAATGAAAGGAGATTGAGACGATGTCCCGTACAAAAATGACATCTTTAGATTAAGGAAAAATCAATTACATAATTATGTGTGGAAAATATAAATACATTCAATATAAGTGGATATTAAGTGTAAAACAATCAGATTTCATCCACACATATTCATAACACTACATAATCAAGAAGTAGAGGTTTAAACTAAAGAATTGAATTTGGGTAAAGAAGCTTCCTTACCGAAATTTGACATCCTAACGGCATCACATTAAAATTCAGAAAATGAGTTGATGAGAGATAAAAAGGGTATCTAATCACTTGGAAAAATATTTATAGCAATAAGGATATATAATAACATATCCCAACATTAAGAAAATGTAAATTAAAAGACCGAACAAAAATAATTCTTTTAAAAAGAGGAGGGTGAAATGTTCCCTTACTGATTTAGGTAACTTTCGAAACGTACACCCCATGAATGAAGGATTCTACAATGTTGATGAAAATACCCATAAACGAAAGTATATTATACAAATATTAGAATAATGGGTAGTACATACACCACTAAAAGGAGATAGTGACAAATATAGCATGAATCTCACAGGAATAAATAGTGAGATAAAAACCCCTTACATTATTGTAATAAATAAATTCATATGACCAAAAGATAATAAGAACCAAAAGAATAAAATAATACCATTAATATAAATAGAATCATGATAATATATATCAAATGGATATACAAAATACACCACATGCAATAAATAATTGGCGAACAATGGAAATATCACGGAATTAAAAGTGAGATAAGAAATCCCTTTTTCTTCAAGTCTGACTTGTCTTGTTCATTTCTTTATATTCCTGAATAATAAACATTGGTCAATTTTTAATTTCATAAGGACTATCTATAAATTTTATTATTTAATTAATAACACATATTATCATGTTATAATAATTAGTTAATTATGTGAGTTCATATTATATGTTTTGTCGGTGTTCAATACATGAGTCAACAATGAACTTGTTTGAAGAGATTTGTCCATGTAGTTATAAGTATATCATCTTTGGAATGGTTTTAAAGATTTAAATATCATATATATCCAGTATATATGTATTTAATAATATTCCATAATGTTTATAGATAAGAACTTAAATGTACCATTCATGGAGACGGTAAGTCGTACGTACACATGAATGCTACTTTAATTATTTTGTCATATTAATGGACTTTAAAACTAAATTAGACATATATATATTATAATTACATTATAATATATATGTTATATAGTTAAATCAATTTTATTAATTACATTCTTTAAAAATTCCATGTTTGGCATGAACGAGTCACATCACTTGAGGGGGCGGTTGTCCACACTTCCTCATATGAAATTATTGCATTTGCACAACATGAAAAGCATAAAGGTATGTTTTAAATATATAATACAGAAGCATTGAGAGGACATAAATATAATATATATAATATATAAATATAGTGACATCTTAATGTCCACCATGAAAGGTGTTAAAGGAAGATTGAAAAATCATCATTTCATGAGCCAGAAATTCAACACCCACAGAAACAGTATGTTCTTTAACCATTAGACGGAGGTGTGTGTAAGTGTAGGTAGAATCCTTAAAATAAAAACATCCTAGTATATATTTAGGATACTATAGTTATTATGGGATCAAATAATAAGAAGATAGTGGTGAGTGAAGAATGAAAATAAAAGAAAGAAACTCAAGAGAAGATATTACCTCTAAATCAGGTAACTCTTTTTTATTTGAGCCAAAGGCTTCCTTGGAAAGACTTCTACCCAGAGTGAGGATTCTAGGAGTGATAGAGGGATGTGGAGAGATAATATGATAATAGTTTGATGATTCATGGGCTTGATAGGTGTGGGTAAGGGGGTAGACATGGGGGCCATTTATAAGAGGGAGGAGGGTCACTTTTGGAAAGTCTTGAAATGTTAATTTATTATAAAATGATTTTCGGATTTTAAAGGTCCCACGATGATATTTTTTGAGGATAATGTGATAAGGGTTCGAAATAAACTCATCCAATAGGTTTTTGAAAAGTGTAAATATTAGATTTTACCTTATCATTCCATTTTATTGAAATCGTTCATTAATGAGGAAATCAATGCATCATCATGGCGTCATAAATAAATTTATTTATATAATGTCTAAAAATTATAAAAAAATACCATGATGTAGGAAATATTTTTATATTTCAAATTACTATTTATATTCTAAGATATCATCTTTTTAAACAAAATTAAAATTGTTTTACTTAGGTGTCACATAGTTTGGATATATTTTCTTTTCTTTAAAAATAATATGGTAAAAGGTCACTATCACACAAATGTGATTACATGGGGTCCCTAAGTTGGAACAAGGAATCCCATGTTCGAACATGACACAAAAAAGGGGATTTGGAAAAATTTGGGGGTCATTTTATATTATTATGATATTATTTTATTACCCTTAACTACCCGATTACTAATTAATCATGATAATTAAAGATATTTGTCATCGTTAATATTCATAATGTCCAAAAAAAGAGTCTTAATTATATAATTTGGACATTATGATTCCAAATATAGAATCAATTTTACCAAATTCCAAACACAGAAATTACAGTAATTAATTTAAAAATAATTCCAGTTGTCAAAATCAAAGATGGGTTTTTTTGAAGTAAAATTTATCAAAAGATTGACTTGTTTTTACATCCAATTGAAAAGTGAAATTACTTCCAATGAACAACATATTATTAATTGATAAAAACATAATTCAATTACACATTAAAACCAATTAAAAGGACAATGTAACTATATAAATAAATTATATGAAACAACAGCTTTGAAGTAAAATGTCGTATTTTTCATTGTTCATTAAAAATGAACATTTGTCAGAAAAATACCAAAAATTTATCCGAAGTAAATTTGTTATTCCAAATTAAAAAATGATTTCAATTTTAAAAAATTCAAAACATATAAGTTACATTAATTAATTTTATAATTAATTCCTACTGTCAAAACAAATAGCGTGTATTTAAGAAACAATATCTATCAAAAGATTGACACTTGTTTATGTCTAATTTCAAAGTGAAATTAATTTCAATGACCACCATTGAATGAAATGGTAAAAATATATTCTAATTATACTTTAAAACAAATTAAAAATATATTCTAACCATATAAATAAATTACATTAAAAAGAGGTTTTGAATTAAAATTCAACATTTTCACTATTCATAAAAAATGAACTTTATCGGAAAAATAACAAAAATTTACACAAAGTAAATTTTGATGTCCTGATTATAAAGAAGGATTTTATTTTTTCAAATATAACATATAAAATTGTCAAAAATTGGATTTAAAAAGGGTTCTCCATCAAAAGGTTGTTAATAAACCTTTTAAAGAATATTAGAATATTTATGCTTAAAATTGGATTCATTCTCTTTTTAAGCCTCCATAATTTATTGGATAAATGTAAAAACATTTCAAAAACATATATAATCATTTTTTTGTTTGTTCTGTTAATTCCCGGTATTACAAAGGCTAGGCATTAACTACCATATAAAATAAGATTATTATATTATTAGTGTGCAACGTATGATTTCAAATAAACTCATTGTTGCGTATTGGGTACGCCATCGAACATAAAATCTATTTTAAAGTAATATTAATATTTAATTCACGAATATTAATAAATATGAAAATTTCATATTCTTTATTTACCTGGGATGTTACTTTATTCCCCCCTTTTGGGAATTCCATCCTCACAATTTTAAAATTGGGCTTGGAAACATCATTGAAAGCCCCATATCAGAAAAGGAGTAAATAAAACTATCACTTTAAATGAAAGAAAGAGAAGTAAAAAGGTCACCCGTGATAGAAGATACTAGGATTCCATGAAAATATGGATATAGAAGAGAAAAAAAGGGTCATGTTCTGATGGAGAGTGATAGAAAACATGTTTAGGAGAAATTTAACCACCAGAAAATCACAAACTTGTGATGGGTTAAACGGTATTTGATTCCCCAGTAGGAGAAGTTAACAGACAACATTTTTGATTTAATTTAATTTTCATTGAAGAATTTAATTATGAGATTAATTAAAACATAAGGAAACATACTTACTTGTCATGTAGACATTCATCTCTTACTAGATTTCTTATACATACTCATATTTTCTCCAAAAGATGAGTATTGAGGATGACTTGTTCACATTAAGAGCGCTATAATCAAATTCCTGAGAATCACATAATCTACACAAGATGAACTATATGTTTCCCATGTCTTTTAGACCTTAACCAAAACCAAAATGGTTAGTACAAGATTAGATAATCCCCAAAAAGGATACTCTTTTATGAAAAAGAAAAACTACTCCTAACCTCCAAAATTTGTCCAAAAAAACCCAAAGTTCATCAAAGACCATTCAATAAACATTTATCCATAAAATTCTTCAAATTAATCCAATCTAAGATTAAAACACTAATCTCTGAAGGATTTAATCACATCGTCTTCCAAGGTAAATCTTATCATTTATCTCCAAATAACATCAGTTACTTTTAAAGTCTCATAATGAAAATTGATTAACCTAATCACATATCTTCCATGATAGGTTAATCATTTCTATAGATAATGAAACTCCCCAAGCTTCCGCGGTACACTTCTCTTTGAATAATACAGTAGTGTGTGTTTTACGCAAGTTCAATATTCTAACACACCACGACCAATCAAAATTGCAATTATGAATAGTAATACCCACTTTTTGAAATTATATATATTTTATATTTCAAAATGGACTTAATTTTTTGATTCTTAATATCGAAATTAGCCTATGTTGAATTTTTGGTATTTTTCTGAGAACTTCCAATTTTTTATGAATAGTGAAAAATACTTAAAAACAAATTTTTTAATAACAATAATTTATAGTGGTAAATTATACTATTGAGTGTTTTTAAAGTATAATTAGAATATATTTTTACCATTTTATCCAATGGTGGTCATTATAATTAATTTCACTTTGAAATTGGACATAAACAATTGTCATTCTTTTGATATATATTTTTTATTAAAAACACGCTATTTGTTATGACGGCGGGAATTAATTATAAAATTAATTAATTCAACTTATATTTTTGTAATTTTTTAAAATAGAAATCATTTTTGAATTCAGAATATCAATTATATCTTAGGGTGAAATTTTGGCATTGTTCTGAAAAACTTCAATTTTTAATGAATAGTGAAACCACTAAGTGGTAGTTAAAAAACTGATTTTTCATTTAAATGAAATGTTACCACTTCTGTGTTTTGATTTTCAAAAATCCGACATACATTGTTGTCATTAGGAAGTAAAATTTGGTTCAATGGGATCAATATAAGTTTTTGGTGAATAGTAACTTTTATGTTCAATTAATCACGATTAAAGGTAATTAGTGAAATTTAAGGTAAAAATGATATTATAAAAATATGAAAATACCTTCAAACTTTTCCTACCCTTATTGGGTGAGTCATTTCTGACCAATAAAATCCATGGGTAAACTTGGGGACCCCATGGAGCCACTTGGGTAAGAAAATGACATTAATAACTTTTTATTTAAAGTAAAAATAAAATTGTCACAAACATGTATTGTTTTACTAAAACAATTATTACATGGGGTTATATAAGGTAACTTTTCGACTATAACTATTTATTGGAAAGATAAAGATATTTCCTACATCATGATATTTTTATTATAATTTTTAGACATTAAATAAATTAAATTTTTTATGAAACCATGATGATGCAGCGATTACCTCATTAATTAACGATTTAAATAAAAATAAAAGATAATTTAAAATCTAAGGCTTAAACTTGTCAAAAACCTATTGGATGAGAATATTTAGAACCCTTATCACCTTATCCTCAAAATATATCATTATGGGACCTTTAGAATTCGAAAATCATTTCATAATAAAGTAACATTTCAATCTTTCCAAGAGTGTCCATCCTCTCCTCTTATAAAAGGCCCTCACCTCTACCACCTTATTCACACATTCAAGAAATTTATCTCGGCCAACATATGAAAAAATACTCTCCCAACATCCCTATCGTACTCCTAGAATCCTCACATTGGGCATAAGTCTTTCCAAGGAAGCCTTTGGCTCAAATCAAAAAGAGGTACCCGATTTTAAGGTAATGTCTTCTCTTATGTTATTTTGTTTTATTTTTCTTCACCAACCCCTTAAACTCTTTTTATTCCTTTATTTTGTAACAACACAAGTATCTTAAATATACTAGGATGTTGTTATGAGAAATATTTTATTTACACTTACACACACACCTTCGTCTAATGGTTAAAGAACATACTGTTTCTGTGGGTGGTGAATTACTGCCTCACAAAACAATGATTGTTCAGTCTTCTTTTAATACCTCTCATGGTGGCCATTATGATGACACTTTTTTTATATATGATATATATTATGTTTTTGCTTCCATTATGATTCTTTATTTTTCATTTATGGCATACCATTATGATTTCCATTATGGGTAAACGCGATAATTTCATTTTAGGAAGTGCGAACTACCGCCCCCTCAAAGTGATTTGAATCGTTAATTCCATATGTGGGATGTATAATGTAATGGCCCGGACCTCTCCGTCCCATTCCTTTGTCAAAAACCAGGTCAAGAAGTGTTCTGGAGGGTAAAATGTACTTTTCCCACACTTTCCAGAATTTTGAAACTACATGCCATGTAGTTTCAGTACATGCCGTGTACTCCCTTTCTGGGTATACCCCGTGTTGGAGCTGTGTCCTTTCCGTGTGCAATAAATGGGTGCACGCCATGTGACTAGTTCTACACGTCGTGTAGTCCTTCCCCGCACACGCATTACCAGTCAACGAACGTTTACCATGTTGGAGTCATGTCCTTACCGTGTTCAATAAAGGAGTACATGCCGTGTGTCTAAACTACACGCCGTGTAGTCCCTCCCCGCGTATGCGTTACCCTCAAACCGTGTGTTGACCAATCAACGGCCGCAGAGCCGTGTTGGAAGCCACGTGGAGACCATGTGAAAGAACCGAGTACACGCCGTGTACCATAAAGTACACGCTATGTACTTTTTCTTTTCATGCCTATAAAAGGAGGGGTCTCCTCCTCATTTCAACTCACCCCTCTCCTCCCCTCTCCTCTGAGGAGAGCTCTCCCAAGAGAATCGAAGGCTCTTTCTTCCATAACTTCTTCGTATGAGCTCCGATTTTCAATCCATCTATGGCCATGGGATCGTAACGATGAGGCGGAGCTTCCATGATTTGATTTGTTGTCTTTCCTTTGGCCTTTCCATTCCGACTTCCACCCGAAGGGGTTTTTCCAGGACCCGACAGATGTGACAGACGTCTTCTAAAGTTGATCCGGGGGAGCGCTATGATCATAACCTGTTGAGGTAGGGATATTACCTTCATCTCTCTAATTTGTGCATCATGCGGGGTGGGTGTTCTATTGTTTACGTGAAACAATTTTGAACCGGTTTAATAAAGATAATAAATGGCTTATATAATGGGGATGGGAATTTTTGATTGCTATTACTTTTTATCTTGTGTTATTATGATATGAATTGAATGAGTTTCTACCTACTGAAAATCATGGTCGTTGGGGGCCTTTACTTATGAAATTAAATGTTTCCCTCTCCTTCTGGATTTGCTTATGTATAGAAACTTTGTAGAATGTGGAAATGGGTTAATCACATAAAGTTGGTTGTTTTAAAATCTGGAACCCTTGTGTGATCACCCTGGTTGAACAAAATGGAATAATAAACATGTGGGTGTTGTATTGGTTATGTGGCGTGTGATGGGGGTGTTTTGGTGGGTCGTTGTGGATCCGGTGAGCAGCGGGGCTGCGGTTGACTTGGTTGTGGGTTGGTGTGAATGTTCTGTTGGTAACGGGCAGCGGGGCTACAATAAATGGTATTAAAGGGGTGATGATGTACGGTACGGTTGTGGTTATGGTGGTTGGAAGAGGGGCTAAAGGGTTGGGTTTAAATGTGAATGGGATATGGGTTGAGATTAATAAATAAAATTGGAAGAGTTAATGAATGGTGGGGCGTGGTAATGAAACAGAAATAATAATAAATGGGGTTGGTTGGTTGATAAGAAGGACTTTGTTGTACTGCTTGTGTTTTTCCTAACTTGATTGTAGATGGAAGGGATATGTTTATGAATGATTGATGTGGTTGGTTGTGGATATTTGCCCAGTAGTTAAGGAACTAAATAACTATTTCTGCTGAAACGTGAAAACATAAAGGGGGTTGGGATTGTTTGTTGTATGCATGCTTCATAGTAGCAGTGCCAAGGCACATTCTCGGTTTCTCTTTTTAGAAGCCATAGGTTGGGATATGTGGTTGGTATACATATATTTATCTTTATCTTTTTTGTTTTATCGCACCCCACCCATGTTGATCACTTAGTGTTGAACACTCCCATTTCATGGGAGAGGGTGTTTTTTCCTTAGTTACTAGCTCCTTCCTGCTCCTTCTCCCCTAGGTTGTGATGGATTGAGGCGACCTTACACCTAAGACTCTTTGGGTAGGTTTCTATTGGGGTGGTTTTAGTCCAAGACTCTCGGGCAGGTTCTACTATTTCCCATGAATCTTCGGGATGAGGCCCAGGTGTGTGCGGGTGGGATACGTGGTTGTGAGGCCCAGGTGTGTGCGGGCAGGATGCGTGGTTGTGAGGCGCTGGTGTGTGCGGGCTGGATACATGGTTGTGAGGCCCAGGTGTGTGCGGGCGAGATTTGTGGTTGTGAGACCTTGGTGTGTGCTGGCGGTGAGAGTGTGGCTACGTCAGGACGTTTGTCGTTAGGAAGAGCAGCTAACTAAAGGGGAATGGTGCAGGGTACCCAATACTCTTGTTCTTATATACTACTACCTGCTGTGATTGTGTTTTTGGTGAGTGTGGATGGTGAGGTTGGGTGGATAGAATTCCTTACTAGGTTTCTTCTGTTATTCTCACGAGACATTAGGATGTCTCCCCACTTGTGCACGAGAGCTTTAGGTTTCCCTACCAAGTATACTTGTATGCTCAACCTACGTTTACTTTCAGGTTCCCAGGAGGACTACCAGGGATGTGCGGGACCCTACTAGTCGGACAGTTGGAGTTGTTGCTGTTGTTGTACCTTTTTTTCTTTTGGTATTGTACTTTGATCTTTCTTGTACTTGTATCTTGTTATAAAATTGTTTAAACATGCATGTGGGATTGGTTTGGGTTTATTTCTGTACACTTTATCTTTCCCTTTTTGGTGGTTGACTTGTCCTATTTCCCGATCTTTAAAAATAAAAAAAGGGTAATTCCACCCATATTTGTGAAACACTTATACCCTTGGTTCTAGTCGCCACCCCAGGGCCTACTGGATACGGGACTCAGGGGTCATTATCTCCCTTTCGCCATTTCCATCTCAAAAGGGGCATCTTTGGTGGGAGGGGGTCGTGAAAGAATGGTATCAGAGGTGATGGTTGAGAGATAGGATGAAGTCTGGAGTTAGGAACAGTGAGGATTGCATGAGATGGTAGGGAAACAATGTTAGTTAATCTTGGTGTGTGGTATAGGCCAGGGAAGTCCGGCTAGGACACAGGATTTTAAGACCCCCCCGTGATCCAATGCAAGGACTCTAAGCTTACCGAACGACCAAGTGAGACTACATTGATTACAGGGTAGAGACCCTAGTAAAGGTATATGCATCATCATGATTGTCTTTTACTTGTTTTGGGTGCTATGGGAAAGAAATTGAAATAAAATGATAACATAAAACCTTGAGATTTTCGTTACTACTTGGGCTTAGGCGATCCTTGTTTACCATATAGCTATGGAACCTGGAGGGCGTCCCCGGGTGGCTCAGACGGCCGAGGCCCAGCAGAATCAGGCGGTCGATCAGTTGAGGATTGACCGAGAGGAGGAAGATAGCCAGTGGAAGAAGACTCTCCATTCTTTCCAGTGGAAGACCCTCAAAAAGTACGAAGGTAGTACTTCAGATATGGAGATGGAGGGGTGGCTTGAGGAGATAGAGATCACTTTTACCTTGATCCATGCTCCGAGGGAGTACTGGGTTCCCCTAGGAGTCATTCAGCTGAGAGGTGCGGTGCGACAGTGGTGGATGCTCTACCTCAGAGAGAGGATAGAGGCAGAGGTTCCATGGGCTGACTTTGAGAAGGAATTCCGAGAGGAATTCCTTTCTTCCATGATCAAGGCGGAGAAGTGGCAGGAGTTACTCTCCCTTCATCAGGGGAGTATGTCTGTATGAGAGCAGGGGATCAAGTTCAAGGATCTCCTGCGCTTTGCTCCGGATCTCTTTCCGGATGAGGAGTCTCGAGCGAGACGTTTGGAGGAGGCTCTTTGTCCTTCGCTCCAGTATGCTGTCACCCCCTTCACCCTTCTGACATACTTGGTAGTGCAGAAGAAGTGAGAGGTTGTAGAGAGGATTCACTCACTGGGAGGTGCACCCCGAGAGGGGAACCAGCCAGGCTCGTCAAAGGGGAAGGCAGTCAGTAGCAGGTCTCCTGCGACAAGACCTTCCAAGTTCAGGCCAGTGGGGAGCAGGCGCCAAGAGTTCCAGTTCAGATCTTTGGGTCCTCGTCACTTTTTCACGAGCCCAATACTGAAGTGTTTTTCTTGTGGAGGTTTCGGGCATGTTCAGAGTCGGTGCCCGACCCGAGCTCAGTATGGTGGAGGTGGACAGGTTCAGCGCCCACCTCAGCAGCACCAGTTGCCGATGAGGCCCTTCCAGTAGCAGTAGGACCATGCTCCTCCAAGGGTAGAATTTGCGGGAGGAGGCCGACCTCCAGGTGCTCCTCAGGGACCTCGACCAGGGCGTGGTCGGGGAGGTGGATGACCCCAGAGAGGCAGAGGAGCTGGGCCTTCACAGTTGAACGCAGCAGAGTTGAAAGCTCCAGCAGGACCAGAGGTGGTGCGAGGTACGATTTGTTTTTTCAGCACTCTTGTTTCTGCTTTGCTCGATTCGGGAGCTTCGCACTAATTTTCTGCACCTGGTCTAGCCCATGTTTTGGGACTAGACGTAGAGAGACTTTCTTTACCACTGGTACTGAGTACACCAGTTAGGGGCCAGACTAGCGTATCTTGTGTTTGTCGGGGATGTGGGATGACGTTGGGACCACATCAATCTAGTGGCGACCTTCTTCTGTTACAGATACAGCCATACGATATCATCCTAGGCATTGAATGTTTGTTTTCTGTTAGTGCCATTATCGACTACTTCCAAAGAAGAGCCGTGTTCTCTGACGTGGATGGGCAGCGCATAGCTTTTGTTGGTGAGAGGAGGTATCAGGTGGGAAGCCGGTGTGTAGAGCCACTCTTTTCCTTTTTGGGCGGATTATCAGTGGTTCCAACTAATATAGAGATGATGGATGTCCCAGAGGTTGTTGGGGAGTTCCTTGATGTTTTTCCGGAGGAGGTTGTGACTCTACCCCCCCCCCCTAACGTGATGTTGAGTTTGGGATAGACTTACAGCCTGGTGCCCATCTGATTTCAATGGCCCCTTATCAGATAGAACCTTTGGAGTTGCAGGAGTTGCAGATTCAGATTGACGATATGATGGAGAAGGGTTTTGTTTGACCCAGTGTGTCGCCATGGGGTGCTCCAGTTTTGTTCGTGAAGAAGGAAGATAGTGGTCTCATGCTATGTATAGACTACTGAAGGTTAAACCAGTTAACAGTCAAGAACCGCTACCCCCTTCCAAGTATAGATGATCTCTTCGACCAGCTGAGGGGAGCAGGTTGGTTCTCTAAGATTGATCTGTGATCGGGATATCATCACCTGAGGGTAAAGGATAGTGATATCTTGAAGACGGCTTTTAGGTGCAGGTATGGGCACTTCGAGTTTTTAGTGATACCCTTTGGAGTTAGGAATGCACTAGATGTGTTCATGGGACTTATGAACTTTGTCTTCCAAGATTTTCTGGACCGGTTCGTCGTTGTGTTTATCGATGACGTCCTGATCTACTCAAGATCAGAGGAGGAGCACGTTGAGCATCTCAGGGCAGTCTTGGAAGTCCTTCGACACCACCAGCTTTACGGGAAATTGTCGAAGTGTAGGTTCTTGACACAAGAAGTACACTTCCTTGGGCACATGGTGTCTCAGCATGGAGTGTCGGTGGACCCGTCAAAGGTGGAAGCAGTTGTTTCTTGGGCAGCACCCAAGAGCATGGCGGAAGTTTGTTGTTTCCTGGGGTTAGCAGGTTACTATCATAGGTTCATTTCGGACTTCTCTTGAGTTGTTGCTCCATTTAAATCTTTGTTTAGGAAGAACCAGGTCTTTCTATGGAGCGAGCAGTGCCAGAAATCTTTTGACTGCCTGAAGGAGAAGTTGGTTAGTTCTCCCGTACTCAGGTTTCCAGAGGAAGGGTTGTTGTTTGAGGTGTTTTGTGATGCTTTTTTCCTTGGTCTGGGGTGTGTGCAGATGCAGAATAAGGGAGTGATTTGTTATGGGTCTAGGCAGTTTCTCCGTCACAAGCGTAACTATGACACCCATGAACTGGAGCTTGCAGTAGTAGTGTTTGCATTGAAGTTGTGGCGACATTACCTCTTTGGGGATCGCTTTGTGGTCTTCTCAGATCACAAAAGCCTGCGTTATATCTTCTCCCAGTGTGACCTGAACTTACAGAAACAGAGATGGGTCAAGCTTCTCCAAGACTATGACTTTGAGATCTCTTACACTGAAGGTAAGGGAAACGTTGTGGTTGATGCCCTGAGCAGGAATTCACATCAGGAAGTGGTTTGGGAATCTTTTGATCGTCAGAGGAGGCCCTTGTATTTCAAGGTGGGGGATCATGTGTTCTTGAAGTTTTACCCTCGATGGGGGCAGAGGAGGTTTGGGAAAGGGAGAAAGATCTCACATAGGTTCATCTGACCTTTTGAGGTGCTGAGGTGAGTCGATGAGGTGGTATATCAGCTGGCCCTGCCACCTCAGTTGAAGAAGGTTCATGACATCTTCCACGTCTCCCAGCCTCGTCGGTACTTACACGACGAATCCCACGTTATCGACTGGGGAGAGTTAGATATGGGAGATGACGTGACTTTCGAGGAACGACCAGTCAGAATTGAGGATCGTAAAGAGAAGGTGCTCTGTGGACGAACCATTTCGTTGGTTCGTGTATCGTGGAGACATGGCGGCCTCGAGGAGTGCACTTGGGGGCGGGAGACCGATATGCACACTCAGTACTCGGAGTTGTTTTGACTTGTGTTTTCCTTTGTTCTTCTGAGCATTGTGTTGATGTTGTACTTTGTACCTTTGATATATGGAATGCTTGGCTTGTCAGTTGTGAGACCTTTTGTTTCCTTGTTCCCTAGTAATGTGTAACATGTCTGGATGTATGGAAAAGTGGAATACCTGACCCTTCATCGAGATTCATTAATGCGGATGCGATTGAACCCGTGCGGGCAAGTCAGTTCCTCCTAAAGCGGATAATATATTGACATAGGAGAAGGAATTTCCCAAAAACCACATGTTCGGGTAGTGTGTTGGTTGTGTGGTGTTGGGGGTAGTTCGAGTTGAAAAAAAATCCTAATGTATGAAAGTGGGAAGACCCAATTCATAATCAATACGCATTAATGAGGATGTGATTAAACCCGTGCAGGCGAGTCAGTGCCGCCTAAAGCGGATAATATCTCGACATAGGAGAAGGAATTCCTAACACATATGATTAGGGTTTTTGGTTAGGTTCCTGTTATAACAAGAACCCTAAGAGGTATCTTTTTGGGTTCCTCTAGGTTGGTTTTTAAATTCTCGGGGACGAGAATATTTTAAGAGGTATCTGATGTAATGTACCGGACCTCTCCGGCCCATTCCTTTGTCAAAAAGAAGGCCAAGAAGTGTTTTGGAGGGTAAAATTGACTTTTCCCACACTTTCCAGAATTTTGAAACTACACGCCATGTAGTTTGAGTACACATCGTGTACCCCCTTTCCGGGTATACCTCATGTTGGAGCCGTGTCCTTGCCATGTGCAATAAATGGGTGCATGCTGTGTGACCAGTTCTACATGACGTGTAGTCCTTCCCCGCGTACGCGTTACCAGTCAACGGGAGTGTACCGTGTTGGAGCCATGTCCTTACCATGTGCAATAAAGGAGTACACACCATGTGTCTAAACTATACTCCGTGTAGTCCCTCTCCACGTATGCGTTACCCTTAAACCGTGTGTTGACCAGTCAATGGTCGCGGAGCCGTGTTGGAATCCATGTGGAGACTGTGTGAAAGAACCGAGTACACGTCGTGTACCATAAGCCGTGTTGGAAGTCGTGTGGAGACTGTGTGAAAGAACCGAGTACACATCGTGTACCATTAAGTACATGCCGTGTAATTTTGATTTTCACCCCTATAAAAGGAGGGGTACCCTACTCTTTTCAACTCACCCCTCTCCTCCCCTCTCCTCTGAGCAGAGCTCTCCCAAGAGACTTGAATGCTCTTTCTTCCATAACTTCTTCGTCTGAGCTCCGATTTATGATTCATCAGCGTCCACAGGATCATAACGACAAGGCGGAGCATCCGATCTTGGATCCATTGTCTTTCCTTAGGCCTTTCCATTCCGACTTCCACCCGAGGAGGTTTTGCCGGGACCCGACAGAAGTGACGGACGCCGATGGATGTCTTCTAAAGTTGATTCGGGGGAGCACTGTGATCAGAAACTATTGAGGTAGGGATCTTACCTTCGTCTCTCTAATTTTTTCATCATACGGGGTGGGTGTTCTGTTGTTTACGTGAAACGCTTTTGAACCAGTTTAATAAAGATAATAACTGGCTTATATAACAGGGATGGGAAGTTGTGATTGTTGTTACTTTTTATCTTGTGATATTATGTTATGAATTGAATGAGTTTCTACCAACTGAAAATCACGGTCATTGGGGGACTTTTCTTATGCAATTAAATGTTTCCCTCTCCTTCTGGATTTTCTTATGGATGGAAACTTTGTGGAATGTTGAAATTGGTTAATCACATAAAGTTGGTTGTTTTAAAATCTGGAACCCTTGTGTGATCACCCCGGTTGAACAAAATAGAACAATAAACATGTGGGTTTGGCTTGGTTACGTGGCATGTGATGGGGGTTTTTTGGTGGGTTTTTGTGGATCGGGTGAGCAGTGGTGTTGCGGTTGACTTGGTTGTGGGTTGGTGTGAATGGTGTGTTGGTAACGGGTAGCGGGGCTGCAATAAATGGTATTAAAGGGGTGATGATGTACGGTATGGTTGTGGTTATGGTGGTTGGTAGCGGGGCTGCAGGGCTGGGTTTATATGTGAACGGGCTATGGGTTGTGATTAATAAATAAAATTGGAAGAGTTAATGAATGGTGGGGCATGGTAATGAAATGGAAATAATAATTAATGGGGTTGGTTGGTTGATAAGAAGGACTTTGCTGTGCTGCTTGTTTTTTTCCTAACTTGATTGTGGATGGCAGGGATATGTTTACGAACAATTGATGTGGTTGGTTGTGGATAGTTTCCCAGTAGTTAAGGAACTAAATAACTATTTCTGCTGAAATGTGAAAACCTAAAGGGGGTTGGGATTGTTTGTTGTATGCATGTTTCGTAGTAGCAGTGCCATGGAACGTGCT
This sequence comes from Viscum album, assembly GCA_963277665.1. Classification (NCBI taxonomy): domain Eukaryota; kingdom Viridiplantae; phylum Streptophyta; class Magnoliopsida; order Santalales; family Viscaceae; genus Viscum; species Viscum album. Next base: position 1,425,162,802 of record OY728135.1, on the reverse strand, counting down.
AATTTTCTCTTTTTAGAAGTCGTAGGTTGGGCTGTGTGGTTGGTATACATATATATATTTGTATCTTTTGTGTTTTATCACACCCCACCCATGTTGAGCACTTAGTGCCAAACACTCCCATTTCATGGGAGAGGGTGTTTTTCCCTTAGATACTAGCTCCTTCATACTCCTTCTTCCCTAGGCTGTGATGGATTGAGGAGACCATACACCTAAGATTCTTTGGGTAGGTTTTTATTGGGGTGGTTTTATCCCCAGACTCTTCGGGCAGGTTCTACAGTTTCCCAAGAATCTTCAGGATGAGGCCCAGGTGTGTGCGGGTGGGATACATGGTTGTGAGGCCCAGGTGTGTGCGGGCGGGATCCGTGGTTGTGAGGCCTAGGTGTGTGCGGGAAGGATGCGTGGTTGTGAGGACCAGGTGTGTGCGGGTGGGATGCGTCGTTGTGAGGCCCAGGTTTGTGTGGGCGGGGAGAGTGTGGCAGAGTCAGGAAGTTCTTCATTAGAAAGAGCATCTAACTAAAGGGGAATGGTGTGCGGTACCCAATACTTTTGTTCTTATATACTACTACCTGTTGTGATTGTTTTTTTGGTGAGTGTGGATGGTGAGGTTGGGTGGATAGAATTCCTTGCTAGGTTTCTTCTGTTGTTCTCACGAGACATTAGGATGGCTCCCCACTTGTGCATGAGATCTTTAGGTTTCCCTACTGAGTATACTTGTATGATCACCCTACGTTTACTTTCAGGTTCCCAGGAGGAATACCAGGGCCATGCGGGACCCTACTAGTCGGAAAGTTGGAGTTTTTGTTGTTGCTGTACCTTTTTTTCTTTTGGTATTATACTTTGAGATTTCTTTTACTTGTATCTTGTTATAAAATTGTTTAAACATGCATGTGGGATTGGTTTGGGTTTATTTCTATACACTTTCTCTTTCCGTTTTTGGTGGTTGAATCGTCTTATTTCCTGATATTTAAAAATAAAAAAAGGTTAATGCCTCCCATATTTGTGAAAAACTCATACCCTTGGTGCTAGTCACCACCCCGGGGCCTACTGGAGGCGGGACTCGGGGGTCATTATCTCCCTTTCGCCATTGCCAGCTCAGGAGAGGCATCTTTGGAGGGAGGGGGTCATGACATATAAAGGATGGAGTAAATGATATTATATATGATATTATACTGAAATTATAATATACCTTTATATCATTATGATTTCATTCCATTAAATATGAAATATAAATGAAAGTAGCATTCATGTGTACGTATGGCTTACCGTCTCCATGAACGGTGCATTTCATTTCTTACCTCTAAATGTTACGTAATATTATGAATGAAAGTATATACTGGATATATATGATATATATGATATCTAAATCATGAATATAATTCTGGATATAATGGATATTTCACCACATTAACAACTTGTAATTATAAGAAGTTTATTTTTGACTCATGTACCAAAGATCGACAAAATGACCATTATTAACTTAAATAATTACATAATGTTCATAACATGGTAATAAGTGATATAAAATAAATAATGAACATTAAAAAGGTTCTTAATCAAGTAGAAATTAACTCTAGTTTATTATTCAAGAGATTAAATAACAATCGAGTCAAGTCGGACACGAGGTAAGGGAACTTCTTAACCCAATTTTCGTTCCTTGGGTCAATCTCCTACTTTAAAATTATTTCATGATATTATTATGTCCTATCTTGTATTTGTACTTTTTTAATGTGTAGATATATTGAATACACATAATAGATCTATTTTATTTAAAAAATGATCTTTTAAGGAATTTCGTCTCAATCTCCATTCATTGAGGTATATTTTGTTTTATACTCAAATTTCATTTATACAGTGTATAAACCCCTTTGACTTTTACATTTATTCAAAAGGAATATTTTATACAAAGTGTTTTACTAAATGACAAAAAGGAATGTTTTTCTTGTTGTATGTATGTGGCGACAATGACTTCTCTGCCGCCCTGACCATTATTTGAGTTTCTGCTTCCTCTACAAGCCATAATTTTTTAAAATGAAAAATAAATACCAAGTTTTACTTTTCTTTTATTTTGGTTTTGAAAATGGTTTTGAAAGTGTTTTTTTATTATATCAATGTGTTGTATTGATAACTTGTGATTGAAATGTTGAAATTTCATGTTTCCTTTATGAATGTTTTATGAGATACAATTATGTTATGGTTTATGATATGTTTAAACCTGTTCATATGAGGAATGCATTGGACTTAATAAGTGATGGGTGGAGCTCGCTATAGCTCCTCAATGCATCAGTAGGTCTAATGAGACAAAATAGTGTCTGGTCACGAGGCCTTGAAAAAATATTATTTGTAGTCTTGGCAGGAGGCCTTGGCTATGTGGTTATGATAGTCTGGCATTATGCATTCCATCATTATGAAAGTGGTTATTGATATTGCATGTGATTATTCAACCAGGGGAATATCCATGTGCATAAGTAAATGGAATTATCTCATTTTAATTTTTCTATATTATGTTGAAGTTCAAGTTTAAAAGTCTTTTGTTTTAGTCATACATTTCCTTAAATGTTTATGTTTATTTATGAATGCTTTCGCTCTATTTTTATCCTTACTGAGCATCTGAGCTCACCCCTTTGAATGATTTATTTTTCCCAGGATGTGATGAAATATTTTATGACTGACCTACAGGGATAGTCTGAAGGGGATAGAAGTGTGCACTATGGGGACTATGTTATTGTGATTTTTCACTTTATGATGTAATGTAACATTTATGAATGTATCTACTGTTTCCAGGGATACTAAACTAATCGGTCTTTCGAGACTTGACCTTTTGTGATCATGCCAATGTTATGAAATAATGCACCAACTCTGGGTAAATGGGGTCAGGGAATTACAGTTGGTATCAGAGGTAGTTTAGTACTAAACTTGGAAGCTATATTTAGATAAACTCTAATTAGAGAACATAGCCCAAAGATAGACTTTGAGGATTAGTATAGAAGAACTTCCGGGAGTTTTTGTATTATAGAAATTTTATGAGTTTTCTAAGCAATACATCCCTGTCTGGATACGAGCAGGTAGAGGCGGCTCTGGCACAATTGTACCTAGGGGTAAAACCCGAAAACACCACTTGAGCTAGACTCGAATGGGAACTGGTGCATGAAAATGGGCCTTGTTTCACTCTTGGTTACGACACTCCTAGGGGATATGCCTTAGGATAATTCTCATTTTCTTTACAAACCATTATTAAGGGTTTATGAGTATATACATCCTCAAATAAAACATTTTTTATGGATTATATATATAAATAGTTAACTTTATGTTAAGTGTTTTACAAGTATGTAATTATGTATTTCAATTCATAAACTAATCTAGTTTATGACATTATTTAGAAATGGTGCTTAGTGGAAGGAATGGAAACCATATCAATTCACGCACTCCATGTCTGGATTTCCCTCTTGCTAAAGATAGTTATAATGGATCTGGTGATACAACTGGTGCTGATCTCCTTATCACCATACTGGGACAACTCACTCAGGTTATGAATAATAACCTTACTCGTATGGAGCACCCTAATCCACAACGTGGAGGATCAATGTTAGATCGTTTCATGAGGCAACAACAACCAACATTCAATGGGAGTAAAAATCCATTAGTAGCTGAGCAATGGATAAACTCTTTAGAGAAAATATTCCACGCCTTGGGGAATAGTGAAAGTGAGAGGGTTGTCATGGTAGTTTACCGCCTCACTGGAGATGCTGATCAATGGTGGTCACTGATTCAAAACACAAAGGAATGTGAAGAAGAATCAAGCATGGAATGGAGAGATTTCAAAGAGTTTTTCTTATAAAAATACTTTCCTCGTGACCATCGAGCAGATATGGAAAGGCAATTTCTGTGTCTGAGACAAAAGGAGGATGAGAATGTCGCAAAGTATGAGGCTAAATTTTCAAGGATAGAGAGGCATGCAATAGATTACATATGTAACCCAAGAAGTAAGATTGATCATTTCTTTGATGGGTTAAAACCGTTTCTCCGTCGAGCCTTAGTCTCAAAATCTTTCTCGTCGTATGAAGATATTGTCTCATGTTCTATCAAGATAGAAAATCAATTCTTTAAATCTTATGACAATGAAGTAAAGCAAGAGAAGAAGAGAATGGTGGAACAAGAGACAAATAAAGGGAAAAAGGGAAATAAGGATTTTCCATTATGCGATAATTGTGGGAAGAATCACCCCGGTACTTGCCTAAAAGGAATGGGAGTTTGTTACAAAAGTGGAGAAAAAAGTCACCAGGCTCGTGATTGCAAGGGAAAAAAAGAGGTTATCAATGTTGAATGCTACAATTGTATGGAAATGGGGAATTATTTAAATGAATTTCTTAAGCGTCAGGAAAACTTACCTCAAAAAAGACCAAGGGATCAAGGCAAATCTCTCTGTTGTTACTATAGTTGAAGCAAAATAATTTATATATTAGTGCTTTTAGACTGAAGGATTATATTCTGGTTATAAGAATAATATGATTGTACTGCAGTGCTTTTTGTTCTCATTAAAGTTTTAATATGATGAAGGTAATCATATTTTTAGTATGTGACAATAAGAGAAACTTTACTTTGTTTGGGGAATCTGAGGTTATAAATGTTTTTTGAATTTAGAGACCTTTTAGAGAAATTTTGGACAGAGGTATTTTGGATAACTATAAAGGTTGGAATGAATTAAGTTGAAATTTGGATAGTATTGTTTAATGTTAAAACATTTCTGAAGACTATTTTTGGAATATTATAATACTATAGTTTTAGGAAAAGGACAACGTGTAGGTTGGGGGATAACCCGTCACGTCGGACAAAGCTGCAAGAATGGAACCCACAACCATAGTGCGACAGACCTTTATTTCCTACCACTAACCTACAGGAATTCCCTGGTTATTAAAAAATAGTTTTCCTAATCTAAATGTTATGTGTTAATATTTGGAACCTTATACAATTATGATAAATAGATTATTTTGGAGTTCTATTACCTTTTGGAGTGAAAGATGGGTTTGTGGTAAACATTTATGACAAGTAAGTATATTTCCTTACGTTCTTAGTAAATCTCCTAAATAAATTCCTCAACTTTATGAAAGGTAACTTAAAACAAAAATTTTGTCGGTTAAATTTTCCAATTGGGGAATAAATGACCGTTTAACCAATCACAAGTTTGGGATTTTCTTGTAGTTAACTTTCTCATAATCCTATTTTCTATAACTCTCCATCAGACATTGATGGTTTGTTTCTCCTCCATATCTATATTTTCATATAATCCTAGTATGGGATATCTCAGGTGACCTTTGAACTTCTCTTTCTTTCTTTCAAAGTTATATTTTTATTAACCCTATTTCCGATGTGGGTTTTTCACAAAGGTATTTTCTATTTTCAACATTTTATTTTTGAAGAAAATTTTCAAATTTTGAGGACATAATTTATAGAATGAGGGGAGAATGTAACACCCCAAGCTTCCACGGTGCACTTCTCGTTGAATAATACAGTAGCGTGTGTTGTACGCAAGTTATAGATTCTAACACACCGTGACCAATCAAAACAGCCATTATGAATAATAATACCCACTTTTGGAAATTATATATATTTTATATTTCAAAATGGACTTCATTTTTGGATTCAGAATATCGAAATTAGCCTATATTGAATTTTTGGTATTTTTCTGATAACTTCCAATTTTTTATGAATAGTAAAAAATACATAAAAACAAATTTTTTAATCAAAATAATTTATAGTGATAAATTATACTATCGAGTGGTTTTAAAGTATAATTAGAATTTTTTTTACCATTTTATCCAATGGTGGTTATTATAATTAATTTAACTTTGAAATTGGACATAAACAGTTGTCAATCTTTTGATATATATTGTTTCTTAAAAACACGTTATTTGTTGTGACAGGGGGAATTAATTATAAAATTAATTAATGCAACTTATATGTTTGTAATTTTGTAAAATAAAAATCATTTTTGAATTCGAAATATGAATTATAGCTTAGGGTGAAATTTTGGCATTGTTCTGAAAAACTTCAATTTTTATGAATAGTGAAACCACTAAGTGGTAGTTAAAAAACTGATTTTTCATTTAAATGAAACATTACCACTTCATTGATTTTATTTTCAAAAATTTGACATACATCGTTTTCATTAGGAATTAAAATGTGGTTCAATGGGATTAAAATAATTTTTTGGTGAATAGTAACTTTTATGTTTAATTAATTGCGATTAAAGGTAATTAGTGAAATTTATGGAAAAAATGATATTATAAAAATATGAAAATACCTTTACACTTGTCCTACCCTTATTGGGTGATTAATGGCCGACCAATAAAATCCATGGGTCAACTTGGGGACCCCATGGAGCCACTTGGGTAAGAAAATGGCATTAATAACTTTTTAATTGAAGTAAAAATAAAACTGTCACACACATGTGTTGTTTTACTAAAACTATTATTACATGGGGTTATATAAGGTAAATTTTCGACTATAAATATTAATTGTAAAGATAAAAATATTTCCAACATCATGATATTTTTTTATAATTTTTAGACATTAAATAAATTAAATTGTTTATGACACCATGATGATGCAGCGATTACCTCATTAATTAACGATTTAAATAAAATGAAACGATAACGTAAAATATAAGGATTACACTTGTCAAAAACCTATTAAATGAGTATATTCAGAACCCTTATCACATTATCCTTGAAATATATCTTTTTGGGACCTTTATAATCTGAAAATCATATCATAATAAAGTAACATTTCAATCATTCCAAGAGTGCCCCTCCTCTCCTCTTATAATTGGCCCCCACCTCTACCACCTTATTCACACCTTCAAGAAATTTGGACCGGACAGACTCTAACCAAATACTCTCCCAACATCCCTATCTTACTTATATAATCCACACATTGGGCAGAAGTATTCCCAAATAAGCCTTTTCCTCAAAATAAAAAGAGTTACCCGATTTTAAGGTAATGTCTTCTCTTATGTTATTTTGTTTTATTTTGCTTCTCCAACCCCTTAAACTCTTTTTATTCATTTATTTTGTAACAAAAACAGTATCTTAAATATACTAGGATGTTTTTATGAGAAGGATTTTATTTAAACTTACACCCACACCTTCGTTTAATGGTTAAAGAACATACTGTTTCTGTGGGTGGTGAATTACTGCCTCACGAAATGATGATTGTTCAATATTCTTTTAACACCTCCCATGGTGGCCAATATGATGACACTATTTTTATGTTATATATATATATATATTATGTTTTTTTTCCTTATTATTCTGTATTTTTCATTTATGGAATATCTTTATGATTTCCATTATGGGTAAACGCGATAATTTCATTTTAGGAAGTGTGGACTACTGCCCCCTCAAAGTGATTTGAATCGTTAATGTCATATGTGGGATGTATAAATGATGTATTAAATGATATTATAAATGATATTATACATTAATTATAATATACCATTATATCATTATTATTTCATTCCATTAAATATGAAATAGAAATGAAAGTAGTGTTCATGCGTACGTACGGCTTACCGTCTCCATGAATGGTGCATTTCATTTCTTACCACTAAATGTTACGTAATATTATGAATGAATGTATATAATAGATATATATGATATATATGATATCTACATCATGAATATAATTCTAGATATAATGGTTGTTTCACCACATGAACAACTTGTAATTATAAGAAGTTTATTTTTGACTCAAGTACCAAAGATCGACAAAATGGCCGTTATTAACTTAAATAATTACATAATGTTCATAACATGGTAATAAGAGATATAAAAGGAATAATTAACATGAAAAAGTTTCTTAAGAAATTAGAAATTAACTCTATTTTATTATCCAGGCGATTAAAGAACGATCGAGTCAAGTCGGACACGAGGTAAGAGAACTTCTTAACCCAATTTCTGTTCCTTGGGTCAATCTCCTACTTTCAAATTATGTCATGCTATTATTATGTCCTATGTTGTATTTGTACTTTTTTTATTTGTACTTATAGTGAATACACATAATAGATCTATTTTATTTAAAAAATGATCTTTGTAAGGGACTTCGTCTCAATCTCCATTCATTGACGCATATTTTGTTTTATAATCAAATTTCTTTTATACGGTGTATAAAACCCTTTGAATTTTACGTTTATTAAAAAGGAATATTTTTATACGAAGCATTTTAATAAATGAAAAAAAAAATGTTTTTCCTGTTGTACGTATGCGGTGACAATGACTTCTTCGCCTCCGTGACCATTATTTGAGTTTTGGCTTCCTCTAGAAGCCATAATTTTTTTAAATGAAAAATAAATACCAAGTTTTACTTTTATTTTATTTTGGTTTTGAAAATGGTTTTGAAAGTGTTTTTTTATTATATCAATGTGTTTTACTGATATCTTGTGATTGAAATGTGGAAATGTTATGTTTCATTTATGCATTTTCTATGTGATACAATTATGTTATGGTTTATTATATGTTTAAACCTATTCATATGAGGAATGCATTGGACTTAATATGTGACGGGTGGAGCCCGCTATAGCTCCTCAATGCATCGGCAGGTATCATGAGACAAACTAGTGTCCTGGCATGAGGAATTGACAAAATATTATTTGTATTATTGGAACCAGGCCTAGGCTACGTGGTTATGATAGTCTGGCATTATGCATTCCCTCATTATGAAAGTGGTTATTGATATTGCATGTGATTACTCAACCAGTAGAATATCCATGTGAATAAGTAAATGGAATTATCTCATTTTACTTTTTCCATATTATGTTCTAGTTCAAGTTTAAAAAGATTTTGTTTTAGTCATACATTGCCTTAAATGTTTATGTTTATTTATGAAAGCTTCCTCTATATTGTTATCCTTACTGAGCATCTGAGCTCACCCCTTTCAATGATTTATTTTTCCCAGGATGTGAAGAAATATTTTATGACTGACCTACAGGGATAGTCTGAAGGGGATAGAAGTGTGCACTATGGAGAATATGTTATTGTGATTTTTCACTTTATGATGTAATGTAACATTTATGAATGTATCTAGTGTTTCCAGGGATACTGAACTAATCGGTCTTTCGAGACTTGATCTTTTGTGATCATGCCAATGTTACACAATAATGCACTGACTCTGGGTAATTGGGTTCGAGGTGTTACAGTTGGTATCAGAGGCAGTTTAGTACTAACCTTGGAAGCTAGATTTAGGTAAACTCTGATTAGAGCACATAGCCCAAAGATAGACTTTGAGGATTAGTATAGAAGAACTTCATAGAATTTTGGTATTGTAGAGATTTTGTGAGTTTTCCGAGAAATACATCCCTGTCTGGATACGAGAAGGTAGAGGTGGCTCTAGCACAGATTTACCTCGGGGTAAAACTCGAAAACACCGCTTTGAGCTAGACTCGAACAGGAACTAGTGCAGGACAACGAGCCTTGCTACACTCTTGGTTACGACACTCCTGGGGGATATGCTAAGGATAATTCTCATTTTCATTAAAAACAATTATTAAGGGTTTATGAGTATATACTTCCTCAAGTAAACATTTTTTTATGGATTATATCCATAAATAGTTAATTTTATTTTAAGTGTTTTACAAGTATCGAATTATGTATTTCGATTCATAAACTAATCTAGTTTATGAAATTGTTTAGAAATGGAACCTAGTGGAAGGAATGGAAATTGTATCAATGCACGCACTCCATGTAGGGATTTCCCTCTTGCTCAAGATAGTTATAATGGAGCTGCTAATACAACTGGTGCTGATCACCTTATCACCATACTGGGACAACTCACTTAGGTTTTGAATAATAACCTTACTTGTATGGAGAACCCTGATCTTCAACGTGGAGGATCAATGTTAGATCGTTTCATGTGGAAAAAAACCCCCAACATTCAATGGGAGTACAAATACATTAGTAGCTGAGAAATGGTTAAAATCCTTAGAGAAAATATTCCATGCCTTGGGGAGTAGTGAAAGGGAGAGGGCTGTCATGGCAGTTTACCGCCTCACTGGAGATGCTGATCGATGATGGTCCCTGATTCAAAACACAAAGGAATATAACGAAGTATCAAGTATGGAATGGAGAGATTTAAAAAAGCTTTTCTTAGAAAAATACTTTCCTCGTGACCATAGAGAATATATGGAAAGGAAATTTCTGAGTTTGAGACAGAATGAGGATGAGAATGTCGCAATGTATGAGGCTAACTTTACAAGGTTAGTGATGCATGCAGCAGATTGTATATGTAACCCAAGAAGTAATATTGATCATTTCTTTGATGGGTTAAAACCATTTCTCCGTCGAGCCTTAGTCACAAAATATTTCTCGTCATATGAAGATATTGTCCCATGTGCTATCAAGACAGAAAAATAATTCTATAAATCATATAACAATAAAGTAAAGCAAGAGAAGAAGAGAACGATGGAACAAGAGACAGATAAAGAGAAAAAGGGAAAGAAGGATTTTCCATTATGTGATAATTGTTGGAAGAATCACCCAGGTACTTGCCTAAAATGAATGAGAGTTTGCTACAAATGTGGAGAAAAAGGTCACCAGGCTCGTGATTGCAAGGGAAAGAAAGAGGATATCAATGTTGAATGCTACAATTGTAGGGAAATGGGGCATTATTCAAATGAATTTCCAAAGCATCAGGGAAAATTACCTCAGAAAAGTCCAATGGATCAAGGCCAATCTTATGTTGTTACTACAGTTGAAGCAGAATAATTAATGTATTGGTGCTTTTGGACTAAAGGATTATATTCTTGTTATAAGAATAATATGATTGTACTGCAGTACTTGTTGTTCTCATTAAGGTTTTAATATGATGAAGGTAATCATATTTTTAGTATGGGAAAATAAGAGAAACTTTACTTTTTTGGGGGAATCTGAGGTTATAATTGATTTTGGAATTTAGAGAACTTTTAGAGAAATTCTGGACAGAGGTATTTATGATAACTATAAAGGTTAGAATGAATTAAGTTGAACTTTGGATAGTATTGTTTAAGGTTAAAACATTTCTGAAGACTATTTTTGGAATAATATAATACTGTAGTTTTAGGAAAAGGACAACCTGCAGGTTGGGGGATAACCTGTCGCGTTGGACAAAGCTGCAGGAATCGAACCCACAACCATAGTGCGACATACCTTTATTACCTACCACTAACCAACAGGAAGTCCCTGGTTATTACAAAATAGTTTTCCTAATCTAAATGGTATGTGTTAATATTTGAAACCTTATACAATTATGATAAATAGATTATTTTTGAGTTCTATTACCTTTTGAAGTGAAAGATGGGTTTGTGGTAAAGATTTATGACAAGTAAGTATATTTCCTTACGTTCTTAGTAAATCTACTAAATAAATTCCTCAACTTTAAGAAAGGTAACTCAAAACAAAAATTTTGTCGGTTAAAGTTTCCAATTGGGAATCAATGAACGTTTAACCAATCACAAGTTTGTGACTTTCCTGTAGTTAACTTTCTCATAATACTATTTTCAACAACTCTCCATTAGATCTTGATGGTTTGTTTCTCCTCTATGTCCATATTTTCCTAGAATCCTAGTATGGGCTATCTCGGGTGACCTTTGAACTTATCTTTATTTCTTCTAAAGTTATATTTTTATTAACCCTATTTCCGATGTGGGTTTTCCACAAATGTATTTTCTATTTTCAGCATTTTATTTTCGAAGAACATTTTCAAATTGCGAGGACGCAATTTATTGAAGGAGGGGAGAATGTAACACCCCAAGCTTCTACGGTACACTTCTCTTTGAATAATACAGTAGCGTGTGTTGTATGCATGTTTAAGATTCTAACACACCGCGACCAATCAAAATAGCCATTATGAATAGTAATACCCACTTTTTGAAATATATATTTTTTATATTTCAAAATGGATTTCATTTTTGGATTCGGAATATCAAAATTAGCCTATGTTGAATTTTTTGTTTTTTTCTTAGAACTTCCAATTTTTTATGAATAGTGAAAAATACTTAAAAACAAATTTTTTAATAAAAATAATTTATAGTGATAAATTATACTATGGAGTTGTTTTAAACTATAATTAGAATATATTTTTACCATTTTATCCAATGGTGGTCATTATAATTAATTTCACTTTGAAATTGGACATAAACAATTGTCAATCTTTTGATATATATTGTTTCTTAAAAACACACTATTTGTTGTGAAAATGGGAATTAGTTATAAAATTAATTAATGCAATTTATATGTTTGTAATTTTGTAAAATAGGCATCATTTTTTAATTCAGAATATCAATTATTTCTTCGGGTGAAATTTTGGCATTGTTCTGAAAAACTTCTATTTTTGATGAATTGTGAAACCACTAAGTGGTAGTTAAAAACTGATTTTTCGTTTAAATGAAACATTACAACTTCTGTGATTTGATTTTTAAAAATCAGACATACATGGTTGTCATTAGTAATTAAAATGTGGTTCAATGGGATTAAAATAATTTTTTTGTGAATAGTAACTTTTAAGTTTAATTAATCACGATTAAAGGTAATTAGTGAAATTTAAGGTAAAAATGATATTATAAAAATATGAAAATACCTTTACACTTGTCCTACCCTTATTGGGTGAGTCATGGCTGACCTAGAAAATCCATGGGTCAACATGGGGACCCCAAGGAGCCACTTGGGTAAGAAAATGACATTAATAACTTTTTATTTAAAGTAAAAATTAAATTGTCATAAACATGTGTTGTTTTATTAAAACAATTATTAAATGGGGTTATATAAGGTATATTTTCGACTATAAATATTCATTGTAAATTTAAAAAGATTTCCTACATCATGATTTTTTTTAATAATTTTTAGACATTAAGTAAATTAAATTGTTTATGACACTATGATGATGCAGCGATTACCTCATTAATTAACGATTTAAATAAAATGAAAATAAAATGTAAAATATAAGGCTTACATTTTTCAAAAACCTATTGGATGAGAATATTTCGAACCCTTATCACCTTATCCTAGAAATATATCATTTTCGGACTTTTAGAATCTGAAAATCATTTCATAATAAAGTAACATTTCAATCTTTCCATGAGTGCCCCTCCTCTCCTCTTATAAAAGGCCCCCACCTCTACCACTTTATTCACACCTTCAAGCCATTTTTCTTGGAACAACTCTGACCAAATACTCTCCCAACTTTCCTTTCTTACTCCTAGAAGCATCAATTTGGGCATAAGTCTTCCCAAGGAAGCCTTTGGCTCAAATCAAAAAGAGTTACCCGATTTTAAGGTAATGTCTTCTCTTATGTTATTTTGTTTTATTTTGCCTCTCCAACCCCTTAAACTCTTTTTATTATTTTCTTTTGTAACAACACCAGTATATTAAATATACTAGGATTTTTTTATGAGAAGTATTTTATTTACACATACACACACACTTTCGTCTAAGGGTTAAAGAACATACTGTTTGTGTTGGTGGCAAATTATTGCCTCAAGAAACGATGATTGATCAATCTTCATTTAACACCTCTCATGGTGTCCATTATGATGAAACTGTTTTTATATATGATATATATTATGTTTTTGTTTTCATTGTGATTCTGTATTTTTCATTTATGTCATACCTTTATGATTTCCATTATGGGTAAACGCGATAATTTCATTTTAGAAATGCGGACTACCACCCCCTCAAAGTGATTTGAATCGTTAATGCCATATGTGGGATGTATAAAGATGGAGTAAATGATATTATATATGTTATTATACTGGAATTATAATATACCTTTATATCATTATGATTTCATTCCATTAAATATGAAATAGAAATGAATGTAGCGTTCATGCGTATGTACGACTTACCGTCTCCATGAACGGTGCATTTCATTTATTATCTCTAAATGTTACATAATATTATGAATGAATGTATATAATGGATATATATGATATATATGATATCTACATCATGAATATAATTCTGGATATAATGTATATTTCACCACATGAACAACTTGTAATTATAAGAAGTTTATTTTTGACTCATGTACCAAAGATCGACAAAATGACTATTATTAACTTAAATAATTACATAATGTTCATAACATGGTAATAAATGATATAAAAGGAATAATGAACATGAAAAAGGATCTTAATCAAGTAGAAATTAACTGTAGTTTATTATTCATGAGATTAAAGAATGATCGAGTCAAGTCGGATACGAGGTAAGGGAACTTCTTAACCCAATTTCTGTTCCTTGGGTCAATCTCCTACATTCAAATTATGTCATGATATTATTATGTCCTCTATTTTATTTGTACTTTTTGTATGTGTACTTATAGTGAATACACATAAAAGATCTATTTTATTTAAAAAATGTTCTTCGTAAGGGACTTCGTCTCAATCGCCATTCATTGAGGCATATTTTGTTTTATACTCAAATTTATTTTATACGGTGTATAAACCCCTTTGACTTTTACATTTATTCAAAAGGAATATTTTTATACAAAGAGTTTTACTAAATGACAAAATTGAATGATTTTCTTGTTGTATGTATGCGGTAACAACAACTTCTCCGCCGCCGTGACCATTATTTGAGTTTCGGCTTCCTCTAAAAGTCATAATTTTTTTAATTGAAAAATAAATACCAAGTTTTTATTTTCTTTTATTTTGGTTTTGAAAAAGATTATGAAAGTGTTTATATATTATATCAATGTGTTGTATTGATATCTTAAGATTGAAATGTGGAAATTTTATGTTTCCTTTATGCATGTTTTATGTGATACAATTATGTTACGGTTTATTATATGTTTAAACCTGTTCATATGAGGAATGCATTGGACTTAATAAGTGACGGGTGGAGCCCACTATAGCTCCTCGATGCATCGGCAGGTCTCATGAGACAAACTAGTGTCTTGTCACGAGGACTTGAAAAAATATTATTTGTAGTCTTGGAACGAGGCCTTAGCTATGTGGTTATGATAGTCTGGCATTATGCATTCCATCATTATGAAAGTGGTTATTGATATTGCATGTGATTATTCGACCAGTAGAATATCCATGTGAATAAGTAAATGTCATTATCTCATTTTACCTTTTCCATATTATGTTGAAGTTCAAGTTTAAAAGTCTTTTGTTTTAGTCATACATTGCCTTAAGTGATTATGTTTATTTATGAATGATTCTGCTATATTGTTATCCTTACTAAGCATCTGAGCTCACCCCTTTCAATTTTTTATTTTTCCCAGGATGTGAAGAAATTTTTTATGACTGACCTACAGGGATAGTCTGAAGGAGATAGAAGTGTGCACTATGGAGACTATGTTATTGTGATTTTTCACTTTATGATGTAATGTAACATTTATGAATGTATCTAGTGTTTCTAGGGCTACTAAACTAATCGGCCTTTAGAGACTTGATCTTTTGTGATCATGCCAATGTTACGCAATAATGCACCGACTCTGGGTAACTAGGGTCAAGGCATTACAGTTGGTATCAGAGGCAGTTTATTACTAACCTTGAATGCTGGATTTAGATAAACTCTGATTAGAGCACATATCCCAAAGATAGACTTTGAAGATTTGTATAGATGAACATTCTAGAATTTTGGTATTATAGATATTTTGTGAGTTTTCCGAGCAATAAATCCCTGTCTGGATACGAGCAGGTAGAGGCGGCTCTGGCACAGATGTACCTAGGGGTAAAGCTCGAAAACACCGCTTTGAGCTAAACTCATATGGGAATTGGTGCACGACAACGGGCCTTGCTGCACTCTTTATTACGACACTCCCAAGGGATATGCTTATGATAATTCTCATATTCTTTATAAACCATTATTAATGGTTTATGAGTATATACTTCCTCAAAGAAAATTTTTTTTATGGATTATATCCATAAATAGTTCAATTTATGTTAAGTGTTTTACAAGTATGGAATTATGTATTTTGATTCATAAACTAATCTATTTTATGACATTCTATAGAAATGGCGCCTAGTGGAAGGAATGGAAATTGTATCAATGCATGCACTCTATGTAGGGATTTCCCTCTTGCTCGAGATAGTTATAATGGTGCGGGTGATAAAATTGGTTTTGATCACCTTATCACCATACTGGGACAACTCACTCAGGTTATGAATAATAACCTTACTCGTATAGAGCACCCTGATCCGCAACGTGGAGGATCAATGTTAGACCGTTTCATGAGGCAACAACCACCAATATTCAATGGGAGTACAAATCCATTAGTAGCTGAGCAATGGATAAACTCCTTAGAGAAAATATTCCATGCCTCGGGGAGTAGCGAAAGGGAGAGGGTTGTCATGGTAGTTTACCGCCTCACTGGAGATGTCGATCAATTGTGGTCGCTGATTCAAAACACAATGTAATATGAAGAAGTATCAATTATGGAATGGAGATATTTCAAAGAGCTTTTCAAAGAAAAATACTTTTCTCATGACCATCCAACAGATATGGAAAGGCAATTTCTGAGTTTGAGACAAAAGGAGGATGGGAATGTCGCAAAGTATGAGGCTAACCTTACAAGGTTAGCGAGGCATGTGGCAGATTATATACGTAACCCAAGAAGTAATATTGATCACTTCTTTGATGGGTTAAAACCTTTTCTCCGTCGAGCCTTAGTCTTACAATCTTTCTTATCATATGAAGATATTTTCTCATGTTCTTCAAGACGGAAAAGGAATTATATAAATATTATGACAATAGAGTAAAGAAAGAGAAGAAGAGAACAGTGGAACAAGAGACAGATAAAGGGAAAAAGGGAAAGAATGATTTTCCATTATGCGATATTTTTGGGAAGAATCACCCCGGTACTTGCCTGAAAGGAATTGGAGTTTGTTACAAATGTGGAGAAAAAGGTCACCAGGCTCGTGATTGCAAGGGAAAGAAAGAGGCTATCAATGTTGAATGCTACAATTGTAGGGAAATGGGGAACTATTAAAATGAATGTCCTAAGCGTCAGGGAAACTTAACTCAGAAAAGGCCAAGGGATCAAGTCCAATCTTATGTTGTTACTACAGTTGAAGCAGAATAATTAATGTATTGGTGCTTTTGGACTGGAAGATTATATTCTGGTTATAAGAATAATATGATTGTACCGCAGTACTTGTTGTTCTCATTATGGTTTTAATATGATGAAGGTAATAATATTTTTAGTATGTGACAATAAGAGAAACTTTAGTTTGTTTGGGGAATCTGAGGTTACAATTGATTTTGGAATTTAGAGACCATTTATAGAAATTCTAGACAGAGGTATTTTGGATAACTATAAAGGTTGGAATGAATTATGTTAAACTTTGGATAGTATTGTTTAAGGTTAAAAAATTTCTGAAGACTATTTTTGGAATATTATAATACTATAGTTTTAGGAAAAGGACAACCTGTAGGTTGGGGGATAACCCATCGCGTCGGACAAAGATGCAGGAATCGAACCCACAACCATAGTGCGACAGGCCTTTATTACCTACCACTAACCTACAGGAAGTCCCTGGTTATTACAAACTAGTTTTCCTAATCTAAATGGTATGTGTTAATATTTGGAACCTTATACAATTATGATAAATAGGGTATTTTTGAGTTCTATTACCTTTTTGAGTGAATGATGGGTTTGTGATTAAAAATTATGACAAGTAAGTATATTTCCTTATGTTCTTAGTAAATCTCTTAAATAAATACCTCAACTTTATGAAAGGTAACTCAAAACAAAAAATTTGTCGGTTAACTTTTCCAATTGGAGAATCAATGAACGTTTAACCAATCACAAGTTTGTGATTTTCTTATAGTTAACTTTCTCATAATCCTATTTTCTATAGCTCTCCATCAGACCTTGATGGTTTGTTTCTCCTCCATATTCATATTTTCATAGAATCCTAGTATGGGCTATCCCGGATGACCTTTGAACTTCTCTTTCTTTCTTTTAAAGTAATATTTTTATTAAACCTATTTTTGATGTGGGTTTGCCAAAAAAGTATTTTCTATTTTCAACATTTTATTTTCTAAGAACATTTTCAAATTGCGAGGACACAATTTATTGAAGGAGGGGAGAATGTAACACCCAAAGATTACATGGTACACTTCTCTTTGAATAATAAAATAGCGTGTTTTGTACGCAAGTTTGAGATTCTAACACACCGCGACCAATCAAAATAGACATTATGAATAGTAATACCCACTTTTTGAAATTATAAATTTTTTATATTTCAATATGGACTTCATTTTTGGATTCGGGATATCGAAATTATCCTATGTTGAATTTTTGTTATTTTTCTGAGAACTTCCAATTCTTTATGAATAGTGAAAAATACTTAAAAACAAATTTTTTAATAAAAATAATTTATAGTGATAAATTATACTATGGAGTAGTTTTAAAGTATAATTAGAATATATTTTTACCATTTTATCCAATGGTGGTCATTATAATTAATTTCACTTTGAAATTGGACATAAACAATTATCAATCTTTTGATATATATTGTTTCTTAAAAACATGCTATTTGTTGTGACAGCGGAAATTAATTATAAAATTAATTAATGCAACTTATATTTTTGTAATTTTTGAAAATAAAAATCATTTTTGAATTCAGAATATCAATTATATCTTAGGGGGAAATTTTGGCATTGTTCTGAAAAACATCAATTTTTGATGAATAGTGAAACCTCTAAGTGGTAGTTAAAAAACTGATTTTTCATTTAAATGAAACATTACCACTTTTATGATTTTATTTTCAAAAATCCGACATACATGGTTGTCATTAGGATGTAAAATATGGTTCAATGGGATTAAAATAATTTTTTGGTGAATAGTAACTTTTAAGTTTAATTAATCGCGATTAAAGTTAATTAGTGAAATTTAAGGTAAAAATGATATTATAAAAATATAAAAATACCTTTACACTTGTACTACTCATATTGGGTGAGTAATGGCCGACCAAAAAATTCCATGGGTCAACTTGGGGACCCCATGGATCCACTTGGGTAAGAAAATGACATTAATAACCTTTTATTTAAAGTAAAAATAAAATTGCCACACACATGTGTTGTTTTACTAAAACAATTATTACATGGGGTTATATAAAGTAAATTTTCAACTATAAATATTCATTGGAAAGGTAAAAATATTTCCTACATTATTATATTTTTTTTATAATTTTTAAACATTAAATAAATTAAACTGTTTATGACACCATGATGATGCAGTGATTACCTCATTAATTAATGATTTAAATAAAATGAAAAGATAATGTAAAATATAAGGCTTACACTTGTCAAAAACCTATTGGATGAGAATATTTAGAACCCTTATAACCTTATCATAGAAGTATATCATTGTGGGTCCTTTATAATCCGAAAATCATTTCATAATAAAGTAACATTTCATTCTTTCCAAGAGTGCCCCTCCTCTCCTCTTATAAAAGGCCCCCACCTCTACCACCTTATTCACACCTTCAAGCCATTTTCCTCGGCCTAAATATGACCAAATACTCTCCCAAATTCCCTCTATTACTCATAGAAGCCTCACTTTGGGAATAAGTCTTTCCAAGGAAGCCTTTGTCTCAAATCAAAAAGAGTTACCCGATTTTAAGGTAATGTCTTCTCTTATGTTATTTTCTTTTATTTTGCTTCTCCAACCCCTTAAACTCTTTTTATTAATTTATTTTGTAAAAGCACCAGTACCTTAAATATACTAGGATGTTTTTATGAAAATTATTTTATTTACACTTACACACACACCTTCATCTAATGGTTAAAGAACATATTGTTTCTGTGTGTGGCGAATTACTGCCTCACGAAACGATGATTGTTCAATATTATTTTAACACCTCTCATGGTGGCCATTATGATGACACTATTTTTATATATGATATATATTATGTTTTTGTTGTCATTATGATTCTTTATTTTTCATTTATGTCATACCTTTATGATTTCCATTATGGGTAAACACGATAATTTCATTTTAGGATGTGCGGACTACCGCCCCCTCAAAGTGATTTGAATCGTTAATTCCATATACGGGATGTATAAAAGATGGAGTAAATGATATTATATATGATATTATACTGGAATTATAATATATCTTTATATCATTATGATTTCATTCCATTAAATACTAAATAGAATTGAAAGTAGCGTTCATGCGTACGTACGGCTTACCGTCTATATGAACGGTGCATTTCATTTCTTACCTCTAAATGTTACGTAATATTATGAATGACTATATATACAGGATATATATTATATATATGATATCTACATCATGAATATAATTCTGGATATAATGGATATTTCACCACATGAACAACTTGTAATTATAAGAAGTCTATTTTTGGCTCAATTACCAAAGTTCGACAAAATGAACGTTATTAACTTAAATAATTAAATAATGTTCATAACATGGTAATAAGTGATATAAAAGGAATAATTAACATGAAAAAGGTTCTTAAGAAAGTAAATAAATTAACTCTATTTTATTATTCAGGAGATTAAAGAACGATCGAGTCAAGTCGGACATGAGGTAAGGGAACTTCTTAACCCAATTTCTGTTCCTTGGGTCAATCTCCTACTTTCAAATTATGCATGATATTATTATGTCCTATCTTGTATTTGTACTTTTTTTATGTGTACTTATAGTGAATACACATAATATATCTATTTTATTTAGAAAATGATCTTTCTAAGGGACTTCGTCTCAATCTCCACTCATTGAGGCATATTTTGTTTTATACTCAAATTTCTTTTATACGGTGTATAAAGCCCTTTGACTTTTACATTTATTCAAAAGAAATATTTTTATACTAATAGTTTTACTAAACGACAAAAAGGAATGTTTTTCTTGTTGTACGTATGCAGCGAAAACGACTGCTCCGCCACCGTGACCATTATTTGAGTTTCGGCTTCCTCTACAAGCCATAATTTTTTTAAATAAAAAATAAATACCATGTTTTAAGTTTCTTTTATTTTGGTTTTGAAAATGGTTTTGAAAGTGTTTTTTTAATTATATCAATGTGTTGTATTTATATCTTATGATTGAAATGTGGAAGTGTTATGTTTACTTTATGCATGTTTTATGCGATACAATTATGTTATGGTTTATGATATGTTTAAACCTATTTATATGAGGAATGCATTGGACTTAATAAGTGACGGGTGGAGCCCGCTATAGCTCCTCGATGCATCAGAAGTTCTCATGAGACAAACTAGTGTCTTGGCATGAGGCCTTGAAAAAAATATTATTTGTAGTCTTGGCACGAGGCCTTGGCTATGTGGTTATGATAGTCTGGCATTATGCATTCCATAATTATGAAAGTGGTTATTGATATTTCATGTGATTATTTGACCAGTAGAATATCCATGTGAATAATTAAATGGCATTATCTCATTTTACTTTTTCCATATTATTTTGAAGATCAAGTTTAAAAGGATTTTGGCATCATTATTAAATGATTATGTTTATTTATGAAAGATTCCGATATATTGTTATCCTTACTGAGCGTCTGAGATCACCCCTTTCAATGTTTTATTTTTCCCAGGATGTGAAGAAATTTTTTATGACTGACCTACAGGGATAGTCTGAAGGGGATAGAAGTGTGCACTATGGAGACTATGTTATTGTGATTTTTCACTTTATGATGTAATGTAACATTTATGAATATATCTAGTGTTTCTAGGGCTACTAAACTAATTGTTCTTTTGAGACATTATCTTTTGTGATCATTCCAATGTTACGCAATAATGCATCGACTCTGGGTAACCGGGGTCGGGGCGTTACAGATAACCGAAAATCAACTTAATCCTGATTCATAAAATCATCTAAATAAAAAGAATTAGTCATACTAACCAGGGACTTCACATAGTCTAGTGGTGGGCGATAAATACCAGTCACACTTTGGTTGTGGGTTCGATTCCCACAGCTTCATCTGATGTGATGGGTTGTCACAAGGTTTGCATGTTATCCCTTTTCAAAAACTACATAATTTTATAAAATTTCCCAAAAAGAGATAAATTCATCAAAAATAACCTTAACATATTTTAATTACAAAGGTAATCTAATAACCTTCATTTTGCATCCCAAAATGTATTAACTGTTAATTACCTCAAATTCAAGGATCATATAAACCCAAATGGTTCTTTATAACTATATCCACAAAAGAAAAGATAATTATTACTTGAATGAAATTTTCATATATCAAACTTCAGGGTTACATATACTATTAAATGCCTTCTAATGTAATATCATCATCAAAAGATCTATAATACTTTTAATAATTTCACCATCCTAAAATATACCATAACTCTTGAATCCCTTATATGTTGACTTCTTACTCATTAAACATTGTTCATGATCTATTAACCATTCCATTCAAACTTATTCTGAAATAATTATTTCCTAAAAACAAAATCATGAATCATATCCAAAGATTCAATAATAGGAAACATATGTTAAGAAATAATCCATACCTTTCATTGGTCATTTTCATTTTCTTCATCCTCAATCGGAATGGAATTAGGTATTGGTAAACAAATATTTTTGCAATCCTGGTGATCCCATTCTAGAAACTTCTTCGTAAGACATGTGTTCGCATAATGACCATGCACACTACATTTAAAACATTAAATTAATCCTTTAGAAATAAATTTGTTCCCTTTCCTAGAGTCAACTAGATGCTTCCTTTTTCCAAGGCAGGTTCTTGCTTTATGACCTACATTTCCATATCTATATAATCTTTCAGTCCCTTCGAAACATTTTCCTATGTGTTTCATTCCACATCTTTGACACATAGGTTTTTGAACATACCGACCTTTATGATTATTACCTGAACTTCTATAGGGATTTGTTTCTCACATATCTGATTCCTTATAAAAATCACTAAGGTTAAGGTGGTCAATCATGACTCCAAATAGTTGGTTGAGAATAAACACAAGAGTTCTCATTGAATCTCCCATATAATTCAGTTTCTCGTTCAGAAAACTATCACAGTTTTCTTCACATCCATTGTTACTTTGTTTCCTGCTAGATCTAGCCATTTACTAAAACCAAAAAGGTCAGTGTGATTATATCATTAAAATCATCATATAATACCTTATGAGAAGGGTAAATACTAAGATATACTTATTCATGTTATCTTAAACTCATTCAATTTATAAAAATAACTATGACTCTTTCTAAAATACTAACCATTATGGTAATGTCACTTGTGCTTAAAGAATACCCAAACCTCTAAAGTTTTCTAAACCAACCTTTGATACCAACTATAAATCCCCAACCTTAAAACATTACATAATCTTGAATTAAATGACTAATTCACATTGAGGATCTTTTCAAGTTTATTGTTTTAGAGAATTAGGCCATAACTATTACATGTAAAAATGGATATTACAAAGTAAACACTTCTACTATAACTGATTTTTCACAACAATAAAAAATTCCTTCAATAAAACAAGAGTTCATTTCTTGATAAAAAATTTCTTGAATACTTCCTTTCTCTTAACCTTCCTTATAACCCGTGAAAAACATTTCAAAAACATGGAATGAGCATAAAAACTCAGTAAGGGATATAAAAATATGGAAAGAAAACATTAGCCCATGTATATATAAGATTCAATGAAATCATACTTTACTCATAAAACATAAGAACTTTAACATACCCCATGAAATCATAAGATTTATGAATAACTCATAGAAATTATAAGACGTAAAGGTAACTTGTGGAATTTATAACATTCTTACGTCGGGAGTAACCCTCATGGTTACATTTGGAATACCCATCATAGTATATTCCCTAAATCTTTTCTGAGAAACCATAGAATTAAACTCCTTTATGTTACCCAATGCATTGGAGAGATATCTTGGTCTCACCCGCCCGTAGTTTATCACAGAACCACCCAACTTCATAAGCAATTTCCAAGAACCATAACCTAATCGTATCACATAAAACATGAATAAAAGAAACATAACATTTCCACATTTCAATAACAAGATATCAATACAACACATTGATATAATAAAAAAATTATAAAAACTATTTTCAATACCAAAATAAAATAAAATTAAAAGGTGGTATTTATTTTTCATTTAAAAAAAGTTATGGCTTGTAGAGGAAGCTGAAACTCAAATAATGGTCACGGCGGTGGAGAAGTTGTTGTTGCCGCATACGTAAGAAAAAAACATTCCCTTTTTTCATTTAGTAAAATGATTCGTGTAAAAAAGATTCATTTTGAATGATATTAAAAGTCAAAAGGGTTTTATACACTATATAAAATAAAGTCGTGTATAAATGAAAACATGCCTCAATAAAAGGAGATTGAGACTAAGTCCCATACAAAGATGGTATCTTTATATTAAGAATAAATCAATTACATAATTATGTGTGAAAAATATAAATACAGTCAATATAAGTGGATATTTAGTGTAAAAAAATCAGAGGTCATCCACACATATTCGTAGCACGACATAATCAAGAAGTAGAGGTTTAACTCAAAGAATTGAAATTGGGTTAAGAAGTTCCCATATAGAAATTCGACAGATTAACAGTGTCACTTTAAAATTCAGAAAATGAGTTGATGAGAGATAAAAAGGGTATCTCGTCACTTGGACGTAAAAATTACAGGAATAAGGATATATAAGAACATATCCCAACATTAAGAAGATGTAAATTAAAAGACCTAACAAAAAGAAGTCTTTTAAAAAGAAGAGGGTGAAAGGTTCCCTTACTGATTTAGGTAACTTTTGAAACGTACACCCCATGAAAGAAGGACTATACAATGTTGATTTAAATACCCATAAATGAAATTATATTACAGAAATAGTATAAAAATGGGCAGTACATACACCACTCAAAGGAGATAGTGACAAATATAGAATGAATCTCAAGGGAATAAATAGTGAGATAAAAACCCCTTACCTCATTGTAATAAATCAAGTCATATAACCAAAATATAATAAGAACCAAATGACTCACATAATAAAATGAATATAAATAGAATCATGATAATATATATCAAATTTCAGTACAAAATACATCACATGCAATAAATAATTGGCAAACAATGGAAATCTCATGGAATTAAAAGTGAGATAAGAAATCCCTTTACCTCAAGTCTGACTTGTCTTGTTTATTTCTTCATATTCCTGAATAATAAACTTTTGTAAATTTATAATTTAATAAGGATTTAATTTTAATTTTATTATGAAATTAATATCACATATTATCATGTTATAATACTTAGTTAATTATATGAGTTTTTATCATATGTTTTGTCGATGTTCAGTACATGAGTCAACAATGAACTTGTTTAAAGAGATTTGTCCATGTAGTTATAAGTACATCATCTCTGGAATGTTTTTCACGATTTAAATATCATATATATCCATTATATATGTATTTAATAATATTCCATAATGTTTGGAGATAAGAAAATAAATGTACACTTCATGGAGACGGTAAGTCGTACGTACGCATGAATGCTACTTTCAATTTTTTTGTCATATTAATGGACTTTAAAACAAAATTAGACAAAGATATATTATAATTCCAGTATAATATATAAGTTATATAGGTAACATAAGTTCATTAATTACATTCTTTATAAATTCCATGTTTGGCATGAACGAGTCACATCACTTGAGGGGGCAGTTGTCCACACTTCCTTATATGAAATTATCGCATTTGCTCAACATGAAAAGCATAAAGGTATGTTTTAAATATAAAATACAGAATAATTGAGAAAAAATAAATATAATATATATCATATATAAATATAGTGACATATTAATGTCCACCATGAAAGGTGTTAAAAGAATATTGAACAATCATCATTTCGTGAGGTAGTAATTTTCCACCCACAGAAACAGTATGTTCTTTAACCATTAGATAGAGGTGTGTGTAAGTGTAGATAGAACCCTTATCATAACAAAATCCTAGTATATTGATGATATTTTTGTTATTATGGGATCAAATAATAAGAAGATAGTGGTGAGTGAAGAAGGAAAATAACAGAAAGAAACTCGAGAGAAGACATAACCTCTAAATCGGGTAACTCTTTTTGATTTGAGCCCAAGGCTTCCTTGGAAAGTCTTCTACCCAAATTGAGGCTTTTAGGAGTGATAGAGGGATGTATAGAGATAATATGGTCAAATTTTTGAAGATCCTAGGGCTTTATAGGTTTGGGTAAGGGGGTAGAGGTGTGGGCCTTTTATAAGAGGGAGGATGGTCACTTTTAGAAAGTCTTGAAATGCTAATTTATTATAAAATTATTTTCGGATTTTAAAGGTCCCACATTGAAATATTTTCAAAATAATGTGATAAGGGTTCGAAATCCAGCCATCCAATAGGTTTTAGACAAGTGTAATTCTATGATTTTACCTTATCTTTTCATTTTATTAAAATCTTTCATTAATGAGGTAATCACTACATCATCATGGTGTCATAAATAATTTTTTTTATTTAATGTCTAAAAATTATTAAAAAAATACCATGATATAGGAAATATTTTTAGATAATTGAAAATAATATTTATAGACTAACATATAATTTATTTAAACAAAATTAAAATTGTTTTACTTGGGTGTTACGTATTTTGGTTATATTTTCATTTCTTTAAAAATAATATGGTAAAAGGTCACTATCATACCAAAGTGATTACATGGGGTCCCAAATATAGAAAAAGGCATCCCATGGTAGGAAATGAGACAACAAGAGGATTTTGACACATATTGGAGTCATTTTATATTATTATGATATTATTTTATTACCCTTAACTACCCGATTACTAATTAATCATGATAATTAAAGATAATTGTCATTGTTACTATTCATAATGTCCAAAAACAAAAGAGTCTTAATTAAATAATTTGGAAAAAATGATTACAAATATGGAATCCATTTTACCAAATTAAAAACACATAAATTGAAGTAATTAATTGAAAAATAATTTCTGTTGTCAAAACCAAAAATGGGGTTTTTTAAGAAATAAAATTTATCAAAAGATTGACTTGTTTTTACATCCAACTGAAAAGTGAAATTAATTAAAATAAACAAAATTGTATTAATTGATAAAAAAAATAATTCAATTATATTTTAAAACCAATTAAATGTACAATATAACTAGATAATTATATTAGATTAGAAAGCTGTTTTGAAGTAAAATGCAGTATTTTTCACTATTCATTAAAAATGAACATTTGTCAGAAAAATACCAAAAATTTATCTTAAGTAAATTTTATATTCCAAATTCAAAAATTATTTCCATTTTACCTAATTCATAACAAATAAGTTGCATTAATTAATTTTATAATTAATTTCCATTGTCAAAACAAATAGCGTGTTTTTAAGAAATAATATTTATCAAAAGATTGACACTTGTTTATGTCCAATTTCAAAGTGAAATTAATTCGAATGAACAACATTGAATTAAATGGTAAAAATATATTATAATTACACTTTAAAACTAATTAAAAAGATAATCTTACCATATAAATAAGTTACATTAAAATGAGGTTTTGAATTAAAATACAACATTTTTCACTATTCATAAAAAATGAACTTTATCGGAAAAATAAAAAAACAATTTACACAATGTAAATTTTGATGTCCCAATTATAAATAAGGATTTTATTTTGTCAAATATAACTTATAAAATTTTCAAAAAGTGTATTTAAAAAGGGTTCTCCATCAAAAGGCGGTTAATCGGCCTTTTAAATAATATTAGAATATTTATTCTGAAAATTGGATTCATTCCCATTTTAAGCCTTTAAAATTTATTGGATAAATGTAAAAATATTTAACAAACATATATAATAATTTTTTAGTTAGTTCTGTTCATTCCCACCATTACAACAGTTAGGCTTTAACTACCATTTAAAATAATATTATTATATAATTAGTGTGCAACGTAAGATTTCAAAGAAACTCATTTTTGCACATTGGGTACGCCATCGAACATAGAATCTCCTTTAAAGTAATATTAATATTTAACTAATTAATATTAATAAATATAAAAATGTCATATTTTTTATTTACCTAGGATGTTACAGTTATAGTTCAAAACTCTAATTTTTTGCATAAAAAATCAAAAAAATTATGACCTCAAGTATAGATATTTCAGAAAAGGATTCATCAAATCCAATACCAACTTATTTAAATTCTCCTTATGCAACAACTATTTCTTTATATTTAATTATTATTCTCAACCAATCAACCTTTTTTTCTAAACACCCATCAATTTCCAATACTTAGGTAGTCCACGAGTCCTTGAACTAGATCCCAAAATTTATGTATTTCAAACTTATTAAGTTTATTTTTCTTTTCTATTACCTGTAATTAATATTTAATTTCATAATTTATATTCATAGGTTCAAGATATGAAAATAAATCTTGATGTTCAACTTGGTTTCTAAGAGAAGCTCGAGTCTCAGTTCCTTTATATTGATCTCTTAAAAATGAATCAAAAGGGTGACATCAAGGGGTTCTAAAATATCTTGGAATAGATGTTTTTAACACATCATTTTCAAATATATCTATGGGTTAATAAGTTCATCAAAACTTGGTTAATTCTATAAAAATGTTCTGTAAAAATTCTCACTTGTTCTAACATCGATGTCTAGATTGGAAAGATCAACCTCTAGATTTTATAAAAGGATATTTGGATCATGTGGAAACTTTTACATAAAAAATGTATATATCCTTAAACAATATTATTCCTTTTATTAAATGTCATATATGATTTACCGGTTGTAGAATATCCATGAAAAATCATTCATTTCTTTTAGAATATTTTTTTAGTTTCTATTTTGTGTTATGTATAACTAATTTATAACCAAAATCTATAATGTAATTATCCTTTGTATTTTTACCATTCTATTAATTATAAAGGATTTATTTAAGAGTTTTATAAATATAAATCCATTAATTATATATAAATCTATTTTCACATATTCTACCTAAAAATAAACAGGTAAAACAATCTCATTGATAATGTTTCAAGAAATCTCTTAAAGGGTTTTATTTCTTCCCTCTACAACATCATCCTATTTAAGGTCCTGGGAGTAGAGAAGTTTTGACTATATACATTTTTAATCATAATTATTCAAACTTTTGATTTTAAAATTCATATACAAGATCACTTATTAAGGTTTTAATTTTATGAACACTAATATTTTATAAAAATCTAACATATTTAGAGAAACAATAAAGGGATTCACTTTTATGATCATGGAAAACAAATCAGGTATAACTTGAATAATTATCCACTATAACATAGACATAATTTTTTATTTCTAATCTATAACCTCTATATTTTCCAAATGATCCATTTTAACCAAATATAATGGTTAATAAGTTGAAACTTATTTCTTTGGTTTAAAATATATTTTTTTCTTCTTTCTAATTGGATAGGGATTACAAACTTTGTCTGTTGAAAATTATAGTTTTCTTTTATTACTTAATAAAAAATTTATAGTTATATATATAAAATTTTGTATATTATAATTTCCTAGTCTCATAGTAAAAATCAAATATTCATTATGAATGTAAATAAAACAATAAACATTCTAGGAAAACATGGAATTCATATCTATAACATAATCATTTTTATTTATCATAGAATTAAAAACTAAATCATGTTTGGAAACAAAAACATTGCTAGAATTGTTTTAGAACATTAAATTAACACCATAATCAAATAATTGTGAAATTATAATAATTTTGAACTTTAATACATCTATAGATAAAATATTAGAAATTAAAACTATACTAGAGGTACCAATTTGGTTAAGTCTAATAATTTGTCCCCGGTCATTTTCACTAAAAGTGACATGTATTCCATCAAAATTAGTTAGGATATTGAAACATGAGTACTCCATATTCATATGTATGGATAGTCCAATTTCTATATTCCATAATTTATTACTATAACTCTTTAATCATGTTTTATACATAAGAAATTTAATCAAAAAATCATATTTGTACCCATATTTTCTTAGGTGCAGAGATGATAATAATAAGATTTTAGGACTCTATGAATATTTTAATGGTTTTCTATAGCATAACCTAATTTTTTTTAAAATAAATACATTATTAGGTCCTATATAATAAGAACTATTAATAGAACTAGAATATTTGAAACATGGGAAAAATTGTTTTTATAGATTATCCTCTGTCTAGGTTGTTAACCTATTCTTGTCGAATATTTCGGTGTCGACTGTTTACAAAGAATTTGAGTTAGAGTTTTTATTCCACTGGTATTTTTCTCTAGATCTATCATTAATTTTTCATTATATAATTAATGATCATTATTTTCTTTTATAATATGATAATATTAATATTTTTCTATAGTAAGATCATTTTTAAGATGAGCATGATAGTATATTACTTCTGTAAAATTTTATAATTGTCCTTTAATTTATTAGATGTTTCTTCCAAAATGACATTGAATTTAAATAATTAATTAATGGACATATATTCATAA
This sequence comes from Viscum album, assembly GCA_963277665.1. NCBI lineage: Eukaryota > Viridiplantae > Streptophyta > Magnoliopsida > Santalales > Viscaceae > Viscum > Viscum album. The sequence continues at coordinate 1,425,132,320 of OY728135.1, read as the reverse complement.
TTTTTTTAGAAGGAATATAATTATGTACATGATATTGAGGAATGGTATTTAACACCTCATATTTCTTTATCATAAATTTTTTTTATGTTTCTCATTTATCTATCCTTTTCTCATGTCTGAAACACTTGATCTATCCTCATAGTCACTCCATTTGTATTTCATAGTCTTTATGTTTCATTCCTTTTGTAACATCCCAAGTAAATAAATTATATTACATTCTAATTTTTATAAATATTTGTGAATAAAATTTTAATACTACTGTAAAGGTAATCCTATGCTCGATGGTGTACCCAATACGCAACAACAAGTTTCTTTGAAATCTTACGTTGCATACTATTAATATAATAATATTATAATAGTTAACACATAACCATTTTAATGGAAATAATGAACAGAAATAACTACAAAATTATTACATATGTTTGTTAAATATTTTTACTTTTATCCAATAAATGTTAGATGCTTAAAATGCAAATGAATCCAAATTTAAGTATAAATCTTCTAATATTCTTTAAAAGGTCGATTAACCGCCTTTCTATGGAGAAACCTTTTTTAATATACTTTTGACAATTTTATATGTTGTATTTGAAAAAATAAAATCCTTCTTTAGTATCTGGACATCAAAATTTACATTGTGTAAAGTTTTGTTATTTTTCCGATAAAGATCATTTTTAGTGAAAATGTTACATTTTAATTCAAAACCTCGTTTTAATATGATTTATTTATATGAATAGATTATCTTTTTAATTGATATTAAAGTGTATTTATAATATATTTTTACCATTTAATCCAATGGGGGTCATTGGAATTAATTTCACTTTGAAATTTGACTTAAACTAGTGTCAATCTTTTAATAGATATTGTTTCTTAAAAACACGCTATTTGTTTTGACAGTGTGAATGAATTATAAAATTAATTAATTCAACTTATATATTTTGAATTTTGTAAAATATACATCATTTTTGAATTCAGAATATCAAATATATATTAGGGTGAAGTTTTGGTATTTTTCTGAAAAACTTCAATTTTTGATGAATGGTGAAACCACTAAGTGGTAGTTAAAGAAACTGATTTTTTGATTAAATGAAACTTTACCACTTCTGTGATTTGATTTTCAAAATTCAGACATACATGGTTTTCATTAGGAAGTAAAATTTGGTTCAATGAGATTAAAATAATTTTTTGGTGAATAGTAACTTTTTAGTTTTATTAATCGCGATTAGAGGTAATTAGTGTAATTTAAGGTAAGAATAATGTTTTAATAATATGAAATGACCTTGACACATGTCCTACCTTTATTGGATGTGTCATGGCCAACCGAGACAATCCATGGGTCAACTTGGGAAATCCATAGATCCACTTTTGTTGGAAAAGGACATTAATAACTTTTTATTTAAAGTTAAAATTAAAATGTCACAAACATGTATTGTTTTACTAAAACAATATTTACATGGGGTTATATAAGTCATATTTTTTACTATAAATATTCATTATAAATATAAAAATATTTCCCACATCATGATATTTTTTTACAATTTTTAGATATTAAATAAATTATTTTATTTATGACACCGTGATGATGAAGTGATTACCTCATAAATGAATGATTTACATAAAATGAGAAGATAGGGTGAAATCTAGGTCTTACACTGGTCAAAAACCTATTGGAGGGGTGTATTTAGAAACCTTATCCCCTTAACCTAGAAATATATCCTTTTGGGACCTTTAAAATCTGAAACTCGTTTTATAATAATGTTACTTTTCAAGACTTCCCAAGAGTGCCCCTCCTCTCCTCTTATAAAAGGACCCCACCTCTACCACCTTACCCACACCTCTAAAGCCTTTGGCTTGGCCAATACCAGACCTTTCATCTCTCCACATCCCTCTATTCATCATTGAAGCCTCACCTTTGGTAGAATGCTCTTCAAGAAACCCTTTTGGTTCAAACCAAGAGGAGTTACCCGATTTAAAGGCAATGTCCTCACTTGTGTTCTTTTCTTTTATTTTGCTTATCCAAACCCCTAAACTCTTTTTATTCCTTTCTTTTGTAACAAAACCAGTATCTTAAATATACTAGGATGTTTTCATGTGAAGGATTCGAGCTACACTTACACACACCTTCTTATAATGGTTAAAGAACATACTGTTTCTGTGGATGGAGAATTACTGCCTCACGAAACGATGATTGTTCAATATTCTCTTAACACCTTTCACGGTGGCCATTATGATGTCACTGTATATTATATATGATATATATGGTGTTTATGTTTTCCATATTCTTCTGTATTTTATATTTAAAATCATACCTTTATGCTTTTCTTGTTGTGCAAATGTGATAATCTCATACGATGAAGTGTGGACTACCGCCCCCTCATGTGATGTGACTCGTTCATGCCATAAATGGAATTTATAAAGAATGAAATTAATGAACTTATGTGACCAATAAAACATATATATTATACTGGAATTATAATATATATATATATCTCAATTTTCTTTAATTCCATTAACATGTCAAAGAAATGAAAGTAGCGTTCATGCATACGTATGACCTACAGTTTCCATGAACGGTGCATTTCATTTCTTTTTATCCAAAAATGTTATGGAATAGTATAACATGAATATTTACTGGATATATATGGGATTTAAATAATTAATACTATTCTGGAGATTATATACTTATAACTACATGGACAATCATTTTCAAACAAGTTCCATTTTGACTCATCTACCAAACATTGACAAAAACGTCTGATATGAACTCACATTATTAACCAATTATTATAACATTATAATATGTTATATAAACTGAATAATAATCTTTAAAGGAGTAGCTTAAGAAATTATAAATTGACCAATGTTTATTATTCAAGAATATAAGGAAACGAACAAGACAAGTCGGACTTGAGGTAAGGGATCCTACCCCTCTCTTTCTTTTTAAGTACACTCTTTTATGTCATTCCTTTTAAGCTCATCTTTATTATTATTGAGATGTTATTTTATAATACTATTACTATATTTTTTTATGTTCAGATGATGAGATACCCTATTTTCTCTCATCAATCCATTTTGGAAGTTTTGAGTGGTTCCATTAGGCTGCCGAATTTTTGTAAGAGATCCAACCTCTCCCTTTCTTTTTAAGTAATCTCATTTATGTCACTTCCTTTAAGATCCTCTTTGTTATGTTGGGGGATGTCATTATATATTACTATTTCTGTACATTTTATTTTAATATTATGAGATACCTTATTTGATATCATCAATACATTTTTAGAAGTTTTAAGTGGTGCCGTTAGGCTACCGAGTTTTCGTAAGGGATATTTCATCTCACATTTATTCCCGTGAGATTTATGATACATTTTCCACCACTTACTTTTAGTGGTATATGTACTTCCCATTATTCTACTCTTTGTGTAATTTACTTTCATTTATGATTATTTACATCAATGTTGTATTGTCTTTATTTCATGGGGTGTATGTTTTGAAAGATACCCAAGTCAGTAAGGGAACCTTTCACCCTCCTCTTTTTAAAAGACTTCTTTTGTTGGGTATTTTAATTTACATATTATAATGGTGGTATATGTTCTTATATATCCTTATTGATGTAAATTTTATTTCCAAGTGATGAGATACCATTTTAATATCCTATCAACTCATTTTCTAAAGTTTGAAGTGACGTCGTTAGGCTGTCGAATTTTTGCAAGGGAACTTCTTAACCCAAATTCCATTCTTTGGGTTGATCTTCTACTTCTTGTTTATTTCATTATTTGATTATGTGAGAAACGAATTTTTATATCCTATATTTTATTTTTACTTTTTTTATGTGTACTTATAGTGAATACACATAATTGATCTATTTTATTTACAAAATGATCTTGGTATGGGACTTCGTCTCAATCTCCTTTCATTGAGGCATATTTTGTTTTATACACATCCTTATTTTATACGGTGTATAAACCCCTTTGACTTTTACGTTTATCCAAAAGGAATCTTTTTTATACGAAGTGTTTTACTAAATGACAAAAGGGACTGTTTTTGTTGTACGTATGCGGCGACAATGACTTCTCCACCGTCGTGATCATTATTTGAGTTTCGGCTTCCTCTACAAGACATACCTTATTTTTCAATGAAAAATAAATACCATGTTTTATTTTTCTTTTATTTTGGTATTGAAAATGGTTTTCATAATGTTTTTATTATATCAATGTGTTGTATTGATATCTTGTGATTGAAATGTGGAAATGTTATGTTTCCTTTATGCATGTTTTATGTGATACGATTATGTTATGGTTCTTGGGAATTGTTATGAAGATGGGTGGTTCCGTGATAAACTAAGGGTGGGTGAGCCCGATATAGCTCTCCAATGCATTGGGTAACACGAAGGAGTTAAACACTATGGTTTCTCCGAAGAGATTTAGGGAATATACTGTGATGAGTATTCCAAACGTAACTATGAGGGTTACTCCCTACGTAAGAATGTTATGAATGCATCAAGTTACCTTTATGTCTTATGATTTCTATGAGTTATTTGTAAATCTTATGATTTCATGAGGTATGTTAAATTTCTTATGTTTTATGAGTAATGTATGATTTCATTGATTCTTCTGTATACATGGACTAATGTTTTCTTTCTGTATTGTTATAACCCTTACTGAGCTTTTTATGCTCATCCCAAGGTTTTTTGAAATGTTTTTTCACAGCACATAAAGTTGAATAGGGTTAAGGATGGGATTTAGTATATGTCAGGATGTCTAAAACAAGGAACTAGACATGACTCTTTTGTTCAAGCATTTTTATTTTTGTGAAAAAATTGAAGTTGAGTAGATGCGTCTACTTTGTAATATTTGATATATAATAGTTATTTATTAATTCTCTAAAACTTTAAACCTGAGAAGATCCTCAATGTGAATTATTCATTTAATTCAATAATAAGTAATGTTTAATGTTGGGTCCTTATAATTGGTATCAGAGGTCGGTTTAGATAAATTTAGAGGTTAGAGTGTTGTTTTAGCATAAGTTTCAAGTTGTGTATGACCACAATGGTTATTATATTGGATAGAGTCATTGTTATTTTTGAAGGTTGGAATGAGTTTGAGATAACTTGTATAAGAATATATTAGTGTTTATCTTCCTCTTTAGTACATAATGATTTTTTTGATATAGTTACACTGACATTTCCGGTTTTAGTAAATGGATGGATCTAGCAGGCACCAAAGTGACAATGGGTTTGAAGGAAACTGTGGTGGTTCTCTGATTAAGAGACTGGTTTAAATGGGGGATTCAATGAGAAATCTCGTGGTTATTCTAAACCAACTATTAGGAGTCATGATCAACCACTTGAACCTTGGTGAGTTATCTAATGCATCATGTATGAGAGAACTAACTTTCCATGGAAGTTCAGGTAATAATTATAAAGGTAACCATTAGGGTTTATATGATCCTTACATTTGAAATAATTATGGGTTACTATACGTTATAATGGAATATGAATGACATGAGATAAACTTGAGGTCAAATTATGTTATGGTTATTTTTGATGATTTTATCTCGTTTTGGGGAATGTTTTAAGAATTATATTGTTTTGGAAAAGGGAAAACACATAGATCGTGTGACAACCCGTCGCATAGGACGAAGCTGCAGGAATCGAACCCACAACCAAAGTGAGACTGGTGTTTATCACCTACCACAAGACTACGTGAAGTCCCTGGTTAGTTTGACAAATATTTTTTTTAGTTAGATGAATTTATGAATCAAGAGTAAGATGATTTTGAGTTATCTTAAGAAATTATTAACCTATCATGGAGGATATTTGATTAGGTTAATTACTTTTTAGTATGAGACTTTAAGAGAAACTGATGTTATTTTGAGATAAATGTTAATTTGTACCTTGGAAGATTGTGTCACTAAATCCGTCAAATATTTGGGTTTTGATCTTAGTTTGGTTTAATTTGAAGAATTTTATGGACATGTTGTTTATCGAATGTTCCTCGTTGAACTTTGGGTTTTGTTGGACAAATTTTGGATATTAAGAATAGATTTTCTTTTTATAAAGGGTTATCCTTTTCTGGATTATCTGATCTTGTTCTAACAATTTTTGTTTTGGTAATGGTTTAAAGACATGGGAAATATATAGTTCTCTTTTTTAGATTAGGTGATTCTCAATAAGTTGATTATAGTACTCTTAATGTGAACAAGTCTTCCTAAATACTCATCTTTTGGAGAAAATATGAGTTTGATTAAGGAATATAGTAAAAGTTGAAAGTCTGGGTGACAAGTAAGTATGTTTCATTATGATTTAGTTAAGCTCAAAAATAAATTCCTCAATGAATAGTAACTTAAAACAAAAATGTTGTCTATTAACTTTTCCTACTGGGGAATCGAATATCATTTAACCCATCACAAGTTTGTGATTTTCTTGTGGTTAACTTTCTCCTAGACATGTTTACTATCACTCTCCATCAGAACATGACCATTTTTTTTCTCCTCTATATCCATATTTTCATACATGGAATCCTATTATGGGTTAACTTGGGTGACCTTTGTACTTCTCTCCCTTTCTTTTAAAGTGATAGTTTTACTGACTCTTGTTCCGATGTGGGACTTTCAATGAAGTTTCCAAGCCCAATTTTGAAATTGCGAGGACACAATTCCAAAAAGGGGGGAAGGATGTAACATCCCAGGTAAATAAATAATATTACATTCTAATTTTTATCGATATTTGTGAATAAAATGTTAATACTACTTTAAAGGGAATCCTATGCTAGATGGCGTACCCAATACGCAACAATGAGTTTCTTTGAAATATTACGTTGCACAATAATAATATAATAATATTATAATAGTTAATTCCTAACTGTTTTAATGGTTGGAATGAACAGAAATAACTACAAAATGATTACATATGTTTGTTAAATATTTTTACTTTTATCCAATAAAGTTTAGAGGCTTAAAATGCAAATGAATCCAATTTTAAGCATAAATCTTCTAATATTATTTAAAAGGTCGATTAACCGCCTTTTGATGGAGAACCCTTTTTAATATACTTTTCACAATTTTATATATTGTATTTGACAAAATAAAATCCTTTTTTAGAATCTGGACATCAAAATTTACTTTGGGTAAATTTTTGTTATTTTTCCGATAAAGATCATTTTTAGTGAAAATGTTGCATTTTAATTCAAAACCCCCTTTTAATATGATTTATTTATATGGATAGATTATCTTTTTAATTAATATTAAAGTATATTTAGAATATATTTTTACCATTTAATCAAATGGTGGTCATTGGAATTAGTTTCACTTTGAAATTGGACTTAAACTATTGTCAATCTTTTAATAGATATTGTTTCTTAAAAACACGCTATTTGTCTTGACAACATGAATGAATTATTAAATTAATTAATTCAGCTTATATATTTTGAATTTTGTAAAATAGAAATCATTTTCGAATTCTTAATATCAAATATATCTTAGGGTGAAGTTTTGTTATTTTTATAAAAAACTTCAATTTTTGATGAATAGTGAAACCACTAAGTGGTAGTTAAAGAAACTGGTTTTTTGTTTAAATGAAACTTTACCACTTCTACGATTTGATTTTCAAAATTATGACATACATGGTTTTCATTAGGAAGTAAATTTTGGTTCAATGAGATTAAAATAATTTTTTGGTGAATAGTAACTTTTAAGTTTTATTAATCGCGATTAGAGGTAATTAGTGTAATTTATGGTAAAAATAATGTTTTAATAATATGAAATGACCTTGAAACATATCCAACCCTTATTGGATGTGTCATGGCCGACCAAGAAAATCCATGGGTCAACTTGGGGGCCCCATTGAGCCACTTTGGTTGGAAAATGACATTAATAACTTTTTATTTAAAGTTGAAATTAAAATGTCACAAACATGTATTGTTTTACTAAAACAATCTTTACATGGGGTTATACAAGTCATATTTTTTACAATAAATATTAATTATAAATATAAAAATATTTCCTACATCATGATATTTTTTTAATAATTTTTATACATTAAATAAATTATTTTATTTATGACACTGTGATGATGCAGTGATTACCTCATAAATGAACGATTTAAATAAAATGAGAAGATAGGGTGAAATATAAGTCTTAAACTTGTCACAAACCTATTGTATGGGTGGATTTTGAAACCTTATCACCTTAGACTCTAACTATATCCTTTTGGGACCTTTAAAATCCGAAAACCATTTTATAATAATGTTACTTTTCAAGACTTTCCAAGAGTTCCCCTCCTCTCCTCTTATAAAAGGCCCCCACCTCTACCACCTTACCCACTCCTCTCAAGCCTTTTGCTCGGCCGATCCCCGCCCATTTAATCTCTCCACAACCCTCTCTTAATCATTGAAGCCTCACCTTTGGTATAATTCTCTTCAAGATACCCTTTTGGTTCAAACCAAGAGGAGTTACCCGATTTAAAGGTAATGGCTTCACTTGTGTTCTTTTGTTTTATTTTGCTTCTCCAAACCCCTAAAATCTTTTTATTATTTTCTTTTGTAACAACAACAGTATATTCAATATACTAGGATGTTTTCATGTTAAGTATTTTAGCTACACTTACACACACCCTTGTCTAATGGTTAAAGAACATACTGTTTCTGTGGATGGCAAATTACTGCCTCACGAAACGATGACTGTTCAATATTCTCTTAACACCTTTCATGGTGGCCATTATGATGTCACTGTATTTTATATATTATATATATGGTATTTATGTTTTCCATATTCTTCTGTATTTTATATTTAAAAACATACCTTTATGCTTTGCAAGTTGTGAAAATGTGATAATTTCATACGTGGAAGTGTGGACTACCGCCCCCTCAAGTGATGTGACTCGTTCATGCAATACATGGAATGTATAAAGAATGAAATTAATGAACTTATGTGACCTATAAAACATATATATTTTACTGTAATTATAATATATATATATATCTCTCAATTATTTTTAATTCCATTAATATGTCAAAGAAATGAAAGTAGCGTTCATGCGTACGTACGGCCTACCGTCTCCATGAATGGTGCATTTCATTTATTTTTATCTCAAAATGTTATGGAATAGTATAAAATGAATATTTACTGGATATATATTATATTTAAAAAATTAATACTACTCTGGAGATGATTTACATATAACTACATGGACAATCATTTTCAAACAAGTTCATTTTTGACTCATGTACCAAACATCGACAAAAACGTCTGATATGAACTCACATTATTAACCAATTATTATAACATTATAATATACGATATGAGCTGAATAATAATCTTTAATGTATTACCTTAAGAAAATATAAATTAAACAAAGTTTATTATTCAGGAATATAATGAAACGAACAAGACAAGTCGAACTTGAGATAAGGGATCCTACCCCTCTCTTTCTTTTTAAGTACACTCTTTTATGTCATTCCTTTTAATCTCATCTTTATTATGATTTGGATGTTATTTTATACTACTATTACTTTAATTTTTTATGTTCATATGATTAGAGACCCTATTTTCTCTCATCAATCCATTTTGGAAGTTTTGAGTGGCGCCGTTAGGCTGCCAAATTATTGTAAGAGATCCAACCTCTCTCTTTCTTTTTAAGAAATCTCCTTTATATCACTTATTTTAAGATAGTATTTGTTATGTTGGGGGATGTTATTTTATATTACTCTTGCTGTAAATTTTATTTTAATATGATTAGAGACCCTATTTTATCTCATCAATCCATTTTTGGAAGTTTTAAGTGGCGTCGTTAGGTTGCCGAGTTTTCATAAGGGATTTTTCATCTCACATTTATTCCCGTGATATTTATGATACATTTTCCACCATTTACTTCTATTGGTATATGTACTGCCCATTATTCTACTCTTTGTGCAATTTACTTTTGTTTATGAGTATTTACATCAATGTTGTATTGTCCTTCTTTAACTGGGTGTATGTTTTGAAAGATACCCAAGTCGGTAAGGGAACCTTTCACCCTCCTCTTTTTAAAAGACTTATTTTGTTGTGTCTTTTAATTTACATATTGTAATGTTGGGATATGTTCTTATATATCATTATTGATGTAAATGTTATGTCCAAGTTATGTGATACCCTTTTAATCTCTCATCAACTCATTTTCTAAAGTTTGACATGACACCGTTAAGCTGTCGAATTTTTGCAAGGGAACTTCTTAACCCAAATTCCTTTCTTTGGTTTGATATTCTACTTCTTGTTTATTTCATGATATGATTATGTGAGAAATGAATTTTGATATCCTATATTTTATTTATACTTTATTTATGTGTACGTATAGTGAAAACACATAATTGATCTATTTTATTTACAAAATGATCTTGGTATGGGACTTCGTCTCAATATCCTTTCATTGAGGCATATTTTGTTTTATACACAAACTTATTTTATACGCTGTATAAAACACTTTGACTTTTACATTTATCCAAAAGGAATCTTTTTTATACGAAGCGGTTTACTAAACGACAAAAGGGAATGTTTTTGTCGTACATATGCGACGACAATGACTTCTCTGCCGCCATGACCATTATTTGAGTTTCGGCTTCCTCTACAAGCCATACCTTTTTTTAAATGAAAAATAAATACCATGTTTTAATTTTCTTTTATTTAGGTATTGAAAATGGTTTTCATAATGTTTTTATTATATCAATGTGCTGTATTGATATATTGCGATTGAAATGTGGAAATGTTTTGTTTCCTTTATGCATGTTTTATGTGATACGATTATGTTATGGTTCTTGGGTATTGTTATAAAGATGGGTGTTTCCGTGATAAACTAAGTGCGGGTGAGCCCGATATAGCTCTCCAATGCATTGGGTAACGCGAAGGAGTAAAACTCTAAGGTTTCTCCAAAGATATTTAGGGAATATACTGTGATGGGTATTCTAAACGTAACCATGAGGGTTACTCCCTAGGTAAGAATGTTATGAATGCCTCAAGTTACCTTTATGTCTTATGATTTCTATGAGTTATTCGTAAATCTTATGATTTCATGAGGTATGTTAAATTTCTTATGTTTTATGAGTAAAGTATGATTTCATTGATTCTTTCTGTATACATGGACTAATGTTTTCTTTCAATATTGTTATAACCCTTACTGAGCTTTTTATGCTCATCCCAAGGTTTTTTGAAATGTTTTTTTCACAAGACATAGAGTTAAATAGGGTAAAGGATGGGATCAAGTATATGTAAGGATGTCTAAAACAAGGAACTATACATGACTCTTTTGTTCAAGAGTTTTTATTTTTCTGAAAAAAAAATTTAAGCTAAGTAGATGCTTCTACTTTGTAATCTTTGAGATGTAATAGTTATGTTCTAATTCTCTAAAACTCTAAACCTGAAAGTATCCTCAATGTGAATTATTCATTTAATTAAATAATAAGTAATGTTTAATGTCGGGTCCTTATAACTTTGACATTATATTTATTCTTATATTTAAACTTCAGAAAATCATCTTTGATATGTCATTTTCATTTAAATTCATATCAGATTGCTTCTTTTTCAAAATTATCCTTTTTCTGTTCTTTTCTCCAATTTTACTTCTTTTCATACTTACCTCTATAGTCTTACTTTTTAAAGAAATTATTATTCATATATAATTTTTTTAACTTCTGACTCGATAAGAACATGTTTTTTCTTGGTTTAAAAGTGATTCTTCATCACTTGAACTTTCAGCATTTATCTACACTTTTTGTTTAGAGTCAGATGTTTTAAATTCTACTGATTTCTGCTTTCATTAATACACTTATTCATTTTCCACTCATAGTAATTATTTGTAAATAATCATATTTCCAATGTTATCTTTTTCTATTAGTGTGATAATATCATAGGATTATTTTATGGGAATAGATGTTCCACTTCATCTATCTTTTAGGGAAGTGAGAATTCACATAACTTGATCCTTATTAGTAATTTCATTCCCCATTCTTTTTATTATATTAACAATCTCATTGAACCTAAGATATCTATCAAAAATCGATTCATTAGTATTCATGATAAAAGTATCACATTTAATAGTGATGTTTTTTAAACGCGTTTCTTTAACATAATATGTCCCTACATATGATATAGAAAGAGTTTCATGAATATTAAAAGAATATTCTTATGTAGATATTCTACTAAATCCATATTCTACTAAAGTAGAGTGTAAAATATTCACAGATTTAGAATTAAAAACATATTCCACCTTATTAACTTCACTCCAAGTAGCTCTATAGGATTTTTGGTTTTTCATAGTTATCTTCAATTACAATCCATATATCAAATCCCATACTCACTAAATGAATTTCATTTTAATTCGATATTTAGAAAATTGTGTTCCATTAAAATAAATTGGATGATTAGTGGAAGTTACTACTATCATATGATTATCCAAAAAGAATAAAATTTTAATATAATATAAAGTTAATATCTTTAAATAAAACTATATCATAATAAAAAGTAATTTTAAAGGCACTTTGATACCAACTGTTCTCCCCCATGGACAACTAAAGAGGGGGTTGAATTGATTTCCCAATAAAATTTTTATTTAAAGAAATTATAAACCAAATCCCTCAATTTGATATAATCTGTCAGTTAACAAAAATAGTATAAATAATATAATTTTATCTTTTTAAAATATTCTAAAAAACTCGATCATCACTCAGTTAAAATACTTTGGAAGATATTCTAACTTTTAAAACTAGTCTACTAATATGTGACCCAGTTTATAAAACACTAATTTAAGTTAACATTCAGAGTAACATTTTATTTAATAAACTAAAAATAAAAAATAATTCTATTTTATTTTATTTTATTATTAAGAAAAAATGGAAAAAAGTATAGTGTAATTTTATGAAGTGGTTCGTTCTCAAACCAAGACATAATCCCCTCTACTTGGAAATCAGATGTTGGCAAGAAGTTTATTGTTAAATAAATTGATCCACAACTTAGATCAATATTTAAAAAAAGATAAAATAAATTTTTTTCTTAGAATATAGCTTTGTCTATATATAAAAATGTGATAAAACAAGATATCATATCCCATATGACCTCTTCTATAGTCATTTATTGGAATACAAATGAGAAGATTTCAGAGAATATCAAGTACACTCCAGTTTAGTTTAGAACACTATGTTTTACAAATAAATAGGGGAATAAAAAAATCACCAAATTAAAGTATAAATAGTAATATAAATATATTTTAGTCATGGAATATGTAATTCAACTCAATCTAAATTGATTTTGTTTTCCAGAGGCCTTTTGGATTTTTCTTGGAAATAGGTATAGATAATATTCACTATAAGTTCATGAAAAATAGAGTGTCAATAAAATTATTGAGGGACTAATATTTTTATAATAGGTTCACATGTATAATACTCTATTATTCTTTATATAATCATATGTAGACATTATTATTCAAAGAGTCAGTATTTTCTTTCCTAATAATATCTTCAACAAAAATTAGTTGTTGGTGAACAATTAATGTAATCTTAAATGAACTGATGATTTGATTAATGATAAAAAAACAACAATGAGGGATTTCAAAATAATAAAATACTATGTTATACATGAAAAACTACCTTCACTTAAAATGTTTTTATTTGGGATCACTGTCACTTGGCATGCTATGTTATCCGGGAAACTTGTCAAGTTTGGTTCAATCCTTCATATAGTTAGATCATTTGCTCATGTGGTTGATTTTTTCCTCATTATGCCACTATAATAATACAAATTCTTAGGATATTACTTGAAGAAATTTTTACATACCTTGTAAAAGTAACTTGATTTCTTCATACAGTTTTTTATTTATGTTTTTTGGTCACTTCACTAATTCACATAGTCATGTCATTTATACACATGATTGGTACATATATTTTATGGTAGATAGTTTTTATATGTAGTGAGGTAAATTAAGTCATGTGGTGGGTTCCACATAGTCACATTACCTTCACGGTTAGTTTAAAATCCTAATGTAGTAATCACATTACATGTTTGGTCATTTGTCTTGGTGAAATCCAAACTTATCTATTTTTTTATGTTTTTTCAATAAAATAATTTACTAACATAAAGTAACAAATTAGTTAATAAAATCATAAACATGATTTGGTGAAATTAAAATAAACAGGTATTAGAGAAATCTAATAGTATTTTTAGGTGGTAATATGAGTTTTGGAATAGTAATCTTACCATTGGTCAATATGACTATTGGGAAATATGACCGTTGTTAATAACTTTACTGTCATATTTAGTGTTTATAAAAGGTAATGAAAATTCATTATTGATGAAGAAATGATAAACAGTGGCCTCATCTAGTAGATTCGTACCTTTTGAAGATCTTTTTTTTTAATTTGGGATGGTGGTAGTGTCACTGGGGTTATCCCTTGAGCAAAAACAAACAAATATTCAACATGTGTGGCTCAAAAAAACTAACTATTAAAATATTTTTATGTTAGTGGAGATCACCACTAGGTTAGTGTTTTTTAAGACACCCCATAGAACTATCTATAACATCCTGACCCAGGATCCAGTAAGTGGTTCATCGAGCTAGTGGATTGCATTGCCTCAAGAACACGTCCACATATTCTAGAGGCTTCCGACTAGAAATAATGATCTTAGGTTATACAGTGGGAAGACTATACCCTAATAATCAATATAACATAGTGGTATCACAAGTGAATAAATAAGAGGAAGAATATTATAAATAATTAGTATAATATAAACATCCACATGACAGTAATAATAGTAAATCCATAATCATTTTCATATACAATATGATGAACATGTCATGGGACTATATGAAAAGAAATAGGAAGACATGGAAATAGGAATCTAGTACAATTAATGAATAAAAAATAAAAAAAAATAAAAAAAATAACAATCTATATATAGAATCATGATTATAGCTTTGTCATATTCTACCATAATCCTATGTAAAGAACAATCAAAAATCATAAATATACTTTTTTCCGTAGTCCCAACTAGTGTTGATAATGTCTGTCTAGGTACCCAATGATGATCTGAATAGGGTGTGAGATAACCATAGTATGCCACCCCCAACAGTGTCTATAACAAGTCCAATATATGTATATAAGCTAATAAAATGTTCAATTTATAGCATTAATATAAATGGAAAATAATATGTTAAATTGTTCATCATATCAACAATAATCAATCCCACATAAACTAGGGTAACCTGTAATCAAGCAATCGTAATCATGGGCTAACTGTAAATAAAAATAACACATCTGAAATAGCTTATTCCATGTAATAAAGTGGCAGAACTAATGGGTCAGATATAAGGTACAAAATTACAATGTTATCCTCTTAGATTATTTGGATTATCTCTATTGAAAACTTGATAAATACTTTATAGGACTGTAAAGAGCATTTCTATTAATAATGTCCAAGGTAGTCCTAGAAAGATAGATTCTAGGAGTAGAAATGTTATGGGAAACCAAAGTACTCTAGATCCGTGGAGTAAAAATTTCCATTTAATCCAATGTAATAAGGATACATGGAGTATAAATGTACATGGAATCCAATGAAATTAAGATCCATGGATTATTAATTTACATGAAATCCAAGTCAACATAATCTAATTAGTAAAAATTTCCAAGGTATCCTTTATCATTACAATTTCATTAATCAATTCATAACCCATTTAACATTTCTATTCAACCCATTTCGCATTTACATTCAACCATTTTAACCATTTTAAATGACATGTAATGACATGTAAAAGAGGCACATACCCTCTCATATTATCTAATATAATTCAACATGGAAGCCTCTAAAACTCATGATATCACTCACACCTAATAGGGTGGTAAAACATGGGGAAGATATGTAAAAAACCTAATGGGTTTTCTAGGTTTAGGTGAACAAACTCCAACCATAAAATGGTACTAAGTGGGAAACTTAATAAATTTACAAATCACTTAATCAATTCATGTAATTAATTTAGGATCAATTCCAAAAAAATTGCACCATGTGTTACAATTGAAACAAATAATAAAATAGTTTTAATTTAATTGAAAAGGAATAGGCCACCTACCTTATTCCCATGGTAGAACACTTGTATTATATTGGCTCCTACCTCAATCTAGATTGGAAGAAAATGGAAGAATGGATTAACATCCTAAAAAAATGAGTAAGATATTGAACAAAAATATAATCATAGAGATAAATTAAAATAATTAAACACACTTATGGAATGAACCACATACCAGTAGTTCACTAATGAGATCATAGGATGTTGAATCAGAGGCTAGATGAAAAAACTGCATTAAATTCGAGGTTCATAATTAAGGAGTCTCAAGGGGAGAAGAAGACCCCCCTCTTTCCATTGTATAAAAATAAAGAATAGGGTGATTTAAAAATTTAATTACACAAGGTAAAAATATACATTTCACCATTTTTAGGTGGTTCATATGATTTAAAAAAAGATTAGGCCAAACCATTGACCGACTGTGCGCCCTTCTATACCTCAATAGGGGACCCAAATAGTTCATTATCATGGTTTGGGAAACCATGTTCAAAAAATTATTTCATCTAATACTAAAAATTAAAAGTTGATTCCATTGGTGTGTGGCTCTGTAGGCATGGTTTCATCAAATCAAGAAGTCCTGGATAGATCCCTAGACCACCCCTCATGGTTAGCAGTAATTGTTCAGCTAGGGTAGCAATGTTTCTATTAACCATGTGGCCCAACTACCTTTTCCAAAAACTATATTTTAGAGCTCTATACAATCCCCAAACACTCTCAAAACACTCATTACCTCATTTGGAATTCATATTAGGTCAAAACCAGAAAATTAATATAAATCTCAAAAGTTCTTTTCCTCATAATAAATTATGGGATCTTACACCACCGCCATCACACACTTTACCCTTAGAGCATATGTAAGTGTAATAAGGGTTAATGTTTCTTGTTATTGTTATACTAAAAATTTAATTTCTGTTATTCAATTGAAATTGATATCTAATGAATCCCATTTTCATAATTATTTTTTAAATACCATTTTTAGTATTACATTCCTAATAAAAAATAAATTAAAATAAGATTAATTTGGTAAATTTATTTGTGGATACTTTTAAAATTGTATATTCAAAAAATATATACTGTATTATAATAAAATTAGGTATTATGTATAAATTTTATTTTCATCAATATACCTTTAAACACATATTTTATGAAAAAAAATGATAATATAATTTTAAAATATCTAGAGAATTTTTTGTATGTGTTAGCAATTTGACTACATCACAAAAACTATTATTTTTCAAAAAATAAGTGTTTTTTTATTTTAAAAATTTATCATAATTAGAAAATTAATTATATAAAATAAACGTTATATTTGAAATCATCTAATCTAAATTTGTTTTAGGTGATTTTTTGAGATATTTCTAAAATACATTGTATTTCATTGAATACGAAAAAAATACATTTTTGTCCTTCAATATGTTTTATGATATCATATATATGTAAAAATGATTTAATAATTAATTAAATATGATACATGTATTAAAATATTTTATTTTATTAATATTATTTATTTAATGCATTTACATCAATTTACCAATGTGAAAATTACTTTCAAATTTATTAAATAGAAATTATGATTTAAAAATAATATTTTGTAAAAAAATTAATTTTACATGTCTATGTTAATATTAAAATATATATTTATATTCTAATAGATTAAAATACTATAAAACATGACTCGAATGTCTAAAGTATGATTAAAACCCATATTCAAGAAAATGGTTTTTAATTTTCAACAACCTAGAATTCAAAGAACTATATTTGGAAATTATTAAATAATTCATCCTTTTTACTATAAATACTAACCCACCACCCATTCCTCTCTAGTATAAATCCATAATACATTAATTTATGTTTATTTTACCACTAAAAGAGTCCCTTAATGTTTTCCTTAAGTCCCCAAGGATCCATCCTCAAGTTTTAAGAAGAAAATATTTAATGTAAGGGAATTCACCTCTTCTTTGTTTCCATTCAAGTTCCTCTTTTTGTACATAATCTAAAGGGTTACTTATGTTATTTTCCTTTAATTTTGGTCTTTCCTTTACTACCAAAATAATTTTTTTAAAAAAAATTTGATACCCTCACTCCCCCATATTTTATGTTTCCTTAATCCATGTTGTATATCGTCATACTGTTGAATTATTTTCTTTCATTTCTTCTCTTTTATATGATAAATTCTCAAATTTTGAAAACTGAAACCCCTTTTTATTATATGTGCATGCAAATATATGTAATTTTAATTTAATTATTGAGGTATTAACAATTGTGAGACCCATGTTCCATTTTCATTGGTTAAAAATGATTTAATGTTCATGTCTTTATTCACTTGTGTACATAATGAGTTTATATAAAACATGTTATTTATTAGACATGGGTTATTGATAAAACGATTCATTATGATCAATTTGGCTCCCATGAATTAATACATATGAAGGTAATTCCTTGATTGTTCTTTAATGCATTGGGTAAAAAATTAATATCTAGAGATGACATGTTTTATGATACCATGGTGAATAGCCTTGGTAATTTTGATTTTGGACACCTTGGTTATAAACCTTGGTGATATTCTTATGAACATATAATTTATCTTTTTTAACAACATTTCCATATTTTGATTCATGATATTTATATTATTACATGTCTCAGGTTTCTATGCTCATTCTTTATTGATATGCCTCAAGTTCAAATGCTAAATATCACCTTTGTTTATTCCTTTAATGGGATTTATGTTCACCCTTTCTTTCTATATATGTCACTAGGATATAAGATGCAGTAAATGGAACTTAGGATAAACCTATGAAGAATCCTTTCAAGAATATTATTGGATTATTTAATTTATTCATCTATAATGATTCTAATTTCCATGAAACTAAACCATTAAATATCATGTTTTATATTAAGTGTTGAACCTTGTAAATAATGTTTTATGTGTTAAAAATTTGGGATGAAAATGTTGGTATCAAATAAAATTGTAGTTATCTGTAGATATAATGATTAGAAAATATTACTAAGATCCTAAGGGATAATTCTAAACATAGGAAAACTTCCTAGAATTTTGGTGAAGTATTAACCAATCATTTTACAAGCAATGAAATCCATGTTTGGATACACTAAGTGGAAGCGAGTCTAAAAACATTATACCAAGGGGTAGTAAACATGAAAAGGGTACATTGGTATTTTAATTTATCATCACCTATTTTATGATGATGGGTCTTGTTAGATACCGTTATTCACAGTTCTGGGGGATATGTTTGGTAAATCATGTTATTTTTCTAAACCATTATGATGGACATATAGAAAATTTATTTGTTATTAGAGGAGATTAAAATAATGGTGTCTTTAATCATGTTGTTCTATAACCAAAAATTCCTTTATAATTACATGATTAATAAATGTAACACATTTTTCACTTATGTTTTCATCTATTGTTTAAAATGTTTGGAAATAGGAGGAACCATGTAAATGATGAGTGTAATGGGAGATGCACTGATGGACTTATTAACATGATGGAACATGGAATGAAAAAACTCATGAGGATTGTGAATCAAATATCTCAAGTTATGAATGATTACCTAAATCAAGTTGATTATCTTGATTCACCCCCAATGTAATAATTTTTTGTTTAATACATCATGCTTCTATTACCACCTTCCATTAGTGGATATTTTAATCCATAAATTTACATAAAATATAATACCTCTATAGAAAATATATTTTATGTTCTCTATTAATCATAGAAAAATAAAATCACCTTTTTAGTATACTGCTTAGAAGAAGAATATTATTAGTGGGATACACTGGTTAAGAACACAATTCCAAGATTAGAGATTTATTCTATGGAGTGGGAATAATTCAAGATATTTTTTCCAAGAAATATTATCCATATTCAACGGGGAAAAAATAGAGATAAAATTCATAGATCTGAAGAAGAGTGAAAATGAATTAGTGGGAAGCTATAAAATGAACTTTCCATGACTTTCTCAATACACCGCTATCTATTTTATGTATCTTAAAGGAAACTTTTATAGGTTATTTGGAAGGTTGAGACCCCATATGTGATGGAATGTGGAAAATTGAGATTATGAAAACTATGTGGATATATTGTGAAGTAATTTAAATGTTGAAATGGAGTATTTAGAGACACATTCGTCACATAGACTAATTACAAAGAGGATATAAATGGAGCCAAACTCAGAGAATAATTTTGATCATAGAAGAGTAGGAAAGAAATCATAACTACCCATGTGTAACAAATGTGGGAAGAAACATTTGGGGAACTGCCTTCTTGGGAGTGGAATATGATACAGTTACTGAATATATGGTAATAAACATCCTAATTATCTTAGTGAGGTGAAGTATTATCATCTTAATGAAAACAAAAAATGGTAGATGGTGTCAGCACAACCAAAAATTAAATGCTTCATGTGTGGATAGCTTCTACAATTTTGAAATCAATGTCCAAATCAGAAGATAATGGCTGGTAACCACCATTAACCTTAGTATAGGGAAAGAGATAAATTGTGTGGTTTCATAGTAATAATTTTTAAAATAGAGGCTCCAAATGATGTGGAGTTAGGTAGACACTTTATTCTCTAAAATATTGATTGTACTTTGTTTGACTATATTGTAAATATTCATTTATTTCATAAATTTTTTAAAATAATGTAGAATCAAACCCAAGACAATTATAATTATATTTTTCAGTCAAAACATCCAGATGAATTACCGAAGCATCAAAGGTGTATAGAAACTCTAGTATCAAATTTTGTGAGTATAATATTCTCAAAAATCTAGTAGTCATTACCATGGTGGAATTTAAAACTATACTAGGGATGGAGTAGATCTCAAAATTCAATGCTAATATCAAGAAAAGAAATATGGAAATTGATATAGTATTTAATAGAGAACCTATAGTTATTTTCAAATGAGATATATCCTAGCCTAAAATATTTCTAGAAGAAACTCCTATATCATTTTTAATGGAAATTATTGGTAAAGAAAAAAAAAGAATAAAGAGAATTTCTGTGTTAGAAACTGTCCCCATTGTTCGTAAATACATTGATGTATTTCCAGAAGAGTTACCTGGACCTCTCCGAGAAAGAAAGGTAGATTTATCTATTGAACTCATTATTATATATAATCCAATATTAGTGAAAAATATATAATGACATATATTTAGTTATAAGAATTGAATAAGAAAGATCACTATATTTTGGGGGAAGGTTTTATTTGACCAATTGTGTATCCATGGGGAGAACCTATTCTCTTTGTAAAGAGGAAGGATGGGTCAAATAGAAAATGCATTAATTATAAAGGAATTAATGGAGTCTTAGTGAAGAATAAATATAATATTCCATGAATTCATGATTTCTTCAACCATCTTTAGGGGGATCGATTATTTTCAAAGATTTACCTTTGATCAGGGTATTATCATTTAAGGGTGAAGAAAAAAGATATCCCAAATACTACCATATAAAAAAGATATTGTAATTACAAGATTTTAGTGAGGCCCTTCATCAGGGATAATTCTCCTAGGGAACATCATGTATAGTTAAGTACTCTCATATTATCTTTCTAAGACAAAGGCCATAGATAAGTGTCTGTGTCCTACTAATGTTATTGATATTTATAGTTTCAATGGTAAAACATGATAATATAAAGGTTTTTGAAGAAATTTCATTTATTTTTAATCCACTAACAATGTTAACTCAAATGGAAGTTAAGTTTATCTAGATAAATGTGCATGAACAATATTTCCATGAACTAAATAAGAAATTTATTAGTGAACTAGTTCTATATTTACCCTCTAATGGGGAAAGATTTTTCATTTATAGTAATTCATCCTTAAAAGGACTTAGGTGTTTACTCATGGAAAATTACAAACTGATTCCTTATGCGTAGATATAATTAATTCTTCAAGAATAGAAATATCATACTCATGACCTGGAGGTAGCTATAGTCATTTTAATCTAATGATATGAAGATGTTATCTTTATGGAAAAATGTGATATATACACATACCACCAAAGACTGAAGTATAAATTCACATAGAAGAAGTTCAACATACATCATTAGAAATTGTTAAAGCTAATAAATGACTATGATTTCCCTATTCACTGCTATCTAGGATGGGAAAATAAGGTAATTGATGCTCTTATTAAAAAATTATCATTTTACTCTATCCATGATTGAGATTGATAAGTACTCTAGATTCTTAGATATGAAAAGGATATAACTATAAATCACAACTTCAAGGAATTCATCCTACCTTTACCAAATTATTTCCCAAAAATCTATCCAAGAGAGGATCAGTGAGGTATAATGGATAATGTGAAACTTCAAAACAATGTAAAAGAAATAAAGAATGGAAATATTTATGAATTCCACGTCAATGAAGATGGTTACATTTAGTTTAGAACCGGTCATTGTGTGTCATCATTACCTACGATAAAAAAAGATCTATTGGAAATATACAGATATTATATTTCTATATCCTTAATGGACGTACCATGATGTACTGTGATTTTTGAGAGAACATCTGATGGGAAAACATGAAGAAGGATATCACTAAATATACTTGAAAGTTCTCAGTACATTAACAAGATAAATAAGAGAAAAAATTCCAATAGGTTGAAAAAACTATTATCTATGCCCATATGTAAATGGGATAACATCACCATATAAATTTTCATTGGTCTCATAAATACATCAAAATGAATCAATCTGATATGGGTATTAGTTGATCGAATCAGCTATACATCCCACTTTATCACTAATTAGGAATATTTGCCTCTTGAACAACATTCTAAGATATATGTAAAATAAGTGGTGAGGCTACATGGGGTACCACATTCAATAATTTTTTATCATTATCCAAGTCTCAATTATAAATTATGTAGAGGTATTCAAAATTCTCTAAATACTTATTTGAATTTCATTATAGCCTATCACCCCAAAACTGATGGTCAATCTGAAAGGACAATTCATACAATAAAAGATATAATAAGATATTTTTTAATAGAATTGTATGTTTTATGGGATAAATATCTCCCATTACTTGAGTTATCATACTATAATAGATTCCATGAAAGAATTCAAATGACTCCATATAAATCACTATATGAGAAGAAATGTAAAAACCCTTCATGGTGGGATGAAGTTGCGGAATAAAAGCTCATTGGACTTGATATTATGTAATACATGATAGTAAAGTTTCATGTAATCCAACAACATATAAGAAATTATCAGGGATGGTAGAAGATATATGATGATAACCATAGAATGCACTTGGATTTTGATGTTGGAGACAAATTTTTCCTTCATATATCATCGTGGAAGAGAGTCATGTGATTTGTAAAGAAAGGAAATCTTATCCCTATGTACATTATCCCATTTGAGATACTTGATCACATAGGTGTAGGGGGAATCAACTAGATATTCCACCAAACATGGCTCAAGTTCATGATGTGTTCCATGTATCACTACTGATTAAGTACATACTTGATCCCACACATGTACTAAATCTGTTGTTGGTACAATTAGATAATAGTCTCACATATAAGGAGTAGTAGGTGAAGATCTTAGACCATCAAGAAAAAGATATACACAAAAATAAAACTCACCTTGTCAAAGTGTTTTGGTATAACCATAAATATAAAGTTGAAATATAGAAATATAGGGAAACAATAAGAAAAAATTAACCACATCTATTCTCATCTAAGAATATAAGGTTAAATTCTAAGGATGAAATTTATTAGTGAGATAATGTAACGACCTAGAAATTATTAGTGGATGTTATTTAATGAATAATTTTTTCTTATATTATATATAATTATACTCCTATAACACGTTGAAAATTTAATAACACTTTATTTATTTAATGAATAACATTTTTTAGTAAATAAAACCATGATAATTATAAACATTACAATGGGAAAAATAAAAAATAAGAAAACTAGAATGGGAACATTTTGATGTTTCTAATATGCTAGGATCATCACTCCCACACAAAAAATATAAAAATTAAATATAATATTAGTCAACTAATTGAATTTTTTGAAAAGGATTTTATATAGAACCTTGATATGAATTTTAGTGAATAATTTATAAAGAAATGAAAAGGTATTTAAAGGAGGTAATATGATCATCTAAATAGTAATAAGATTGTTGGTCAGTATGACCACTGTTCAATAGGACCATTGGGGAAAATGATTTTTGTTAATAATTATAAAAATAGATTTAGTGTTTATAAAAGATAATGACACATGATAGTTTATGTAGAAAATTGAAATGATATATGACAACCCTTGTCTTTATTACACATTGTTTCATGATTTCTTATATAAAAGAATAGTTAATACAACCCATATGATTGATAAGACTATTTTATTTCGATAATTACATACATAGTAAATCAAATTGACACATTGAGATGAAAAAACTGTTGGAAACTTCATTAACATGCTTCTACTAGTTTTTTATCTTTTAAAACATCTTGGGATAACCTGGGGACATACATAAGAAATGGGTGATCTATAAATCCCATCAGGGAAATAAAAAAATCAATAAATAATTAATGTATTAAATGTTATTAAATAATAATTTAAAAGGTACATAAAAGGGGTGGGAATTATAATCATGAGAAATTATGCCTGATACAACATGATTTCATAAAGGAAACATTGGAATGTGGAAACAACATTAAACTTAACATCATAAACATATGTCAACGATAACTTCCATGACACCATAATGAGATAGAAAAAGTATCATAGTGGATTGGGTTTACTACCTAATCACATACATTATTTCTCATGATCTTAAATCAATACTAAATTCATTATAGCGCTATATTTTTTTGTGTGCACTTAACACATTCATATCATGTACATGGGAAAGTGTTCCACATAAATCATTCCGCATAGAAACATTTTTCAACACATTTAATCCCTTTATTAAGGATTTTGGAATAAATACATTTTATTAATAAATAAAATAAGTATAAGAAATTATATGTGAATACCCTTGAGTGTAAATGGTTATGGTATTCACAATAAAAAGGTTTTCCATGGAAAAATCATAGGATGATTTTGG
Source organism: Viscum album (assembly GCA_963277665.1). Classification (NCBI taxonomy): domain Eukaryota; kingdom Viridiplantae; phylum Streptophyta; class Magnoliopsida; order Santalales; family Viscaceae; genus Viscum; species Viscum album. The sequence goes on along the minus strand of OY728135.1, from coordinate 1,425,107,161 downwards.
CGGCATAACGAGGGCACATAATGAGTCACGAGAGGGATTAATGAGAGTGAAAAGGGAATCTATTCACATTTAAATCATAATGGTAGTAATAGGGATATATAAAAATATAATCCAACATGATAAATTTCAAATTAAGAGGCTCAAGACAAAAAAACGGTGCTTTATTAAATGTTTTGCATGGAAAATTCCTAGGATAATTTCCGCAGCATAATGGGTGTTCATAAGGAATCATAGGAGGAATTAATGGGATTGAAAGGGGTATAAAATCAAATTTAAATCATAATGGTGGTAATATTTATGTGGAAAATCATATCCCATAAATAGTAATTAGAGGAAAAAAGACATTACAAAAAGAAGGTTCTTGAATAGAGAGGAGAAAGAGTGGATCTCTTACCTTGAGAGTGAGTATAAAAAAGCTTAGGAAGAGATTATTGAGATCATAGGGACACCTTGGGATGGACATGGAGATAAAATGGTATATTATATTCATGATAAATTAGTATTTATTTATTTTAAATTGGATCTTTAGTGGTCTTAATTTTGAAAATATAGGAGAGATCTTTATTATTTTTGAAACATAATTTTTGGACTTTATACCATAAATTAATCAAAACCTCAAATATTCACATGGGTTTAGCAAAATGTTTCTGAAAAATATGTCTTTTTACATTAATTTACAATTACATGAACCTACCAAATTAAAAAAAATACCCATGGTGATGTGTAAATGATTCATGTTTACAAAGAATTGATTTTAAAACCTAAAAATATAATATAAGTTTTGGAGGTTTCAAAAAGGGATTATAAAATTAGTAAATTGATATTAAATCATTATTTTAATGGGGAAAATTTTTCCTGTTATTGTATACTTTTTATTTAACATACTACATCACTTTTGAGTCTTTGTGATGTCATAATACATACTAAATATAAATATCATATTTACTTTTTACCCAAATATTCAACTATCTCGGAAAATTATTAAATATTAACCATTGGATAATTTTTTTATGATGATTCCATGAAACAATTTTTTTATAAATATTATTATCAAAATATGATAAATTTCATTTAAAATTAAAATCCATATTTATTGAAAAATACTAGTTTTTTTACAACAACATTTTTCTGAACATTATATATTTAACATTTTCACTTCATAAAATAATATTAACATTTATATATAATATATATTATTTTATCATTATATTTTATTAAAATTTAATTTAATACAAAAATTAATTAATTTACTAAAATAAATGTGTTAATTGAAATTTCATGTTACCCAAAAATAAAATTTGAGTTTTGTCATATTAAAATTTTATTTTTATGAGACTCATTAATTAATCATATATAAATTAAAAAAATTAATAATAAATATAATTATTATTTTATTTTAAATAAATTATAAATATTTATACTTTTAGTTTTGAAATACATATATTTATATTACCCCATAAAATGATCTAAGTTTAAGTTGTGTGGTAGTGAGATATTATTGGGGTTGTTCGACGAACATGGTTTGGGTCTTGATATTGATGAGATTGAAATTCTCCCATAAATGGTTTCACTTATGATTTAGTTATTGAATTTCATCATAGTATTTATTACGGTAAAACCCTATAGATGTTATTTACCTTGTAATCTCTCATAAATGGGCTTCATTGGGTATGATTTAACTGGTTGAGGCCATCTCTTCTTTCATCTATATTAGTTGGATTTATTATAACCCTTAATATATACTAATAAAATGATCACTATTCAACAGTTATATTATAAACATTCAGGAATCTTAATGGTGTTTTAAATATGAAAAGATATAACTAAATAAGGGGATATTTTTTCTATAACCACATTTCAAAAATAATGAATTTATTCATTTATAAAATGTACTTTAATTTATAAATGTTTGGGTCATTAAATGATGGTATCAACCAGTAGAGTTATGTATTGGAAGCTCATTTTTCATAACATGGGAGGGTGGTAGTATCACCATGGTTCTCCCTTTATGAATCCCAATTGTAGTGTCAATAAGTGATGCTAAAATGAAACAAAATATGGGAGAATTTCAAGTTAATGAATATCCCCACTTGGTCGATGTTACTTGATCCACCCCATGAAACTACCACCATCACACACCTTACCATTAAAGCGTATGCTGCTATAATACAGTGTTATATGTCTAGTCTATAGTATAATAAACATTAAATTTTATTTATATAAATGAAATTATTATTTTATGAATCCCATTTTTAGTATTTTTTTTCAATCCCATTTTAAAAATATTTTTTTGTAATAAAATATTCATTAAAATAAGTTGAATTCAATCATTTTATTTTTCAATGAAAATAAAATTATATTTTTAGAAAATATATACGTATTGATAATAAACTCATGTATTATGTATAGGGATCAATTTCAGGAAATATCCTTCTAAAAAATATTTTTTAAAAAATAAATGATGATATAATTTTACAATATCCAAATAAATTTTTAAATGCTTCAGAAATTTGACTACGTAGTAAAAACTATTATTTTCCAATAAATAAAGACTTTTTATTTAGATGTTAAATATATTATATTTAGAAAATTATTTTGATAAAATGAAAGTTATATTTAAAATCATCACAATTAAATTATATTAGAGATAATTTATGACAATTTTATAGAATACTTTATTTTTTAGTAACAAGTAATAAAATACAGTTTTTTTTGTATGTTTTTTGAGTTTTTATATATATAAATAATTTAATAAGTAATTAAATATAATCAAAAACTTAAATATTTTATTTTATTAATATTATGTATTTTAATGGGTTTAAATCAATTTTGAAAACTAATAATGACTTTCAAAATTCAAAAATAGAAATTATGATTTTAAAAACTATATTTTTATAAAAATAAATTTTATAGTTCCAAAAGTAATATATAAATTTGGATTTCAGTTCTTATATATTAAAATAATATAAATATGACTCGAATTTCTAAAACCATAATTAAAAACCATGGGTAATACAGTGGTTTTCCATTTTATAAATCCAAGAATTCCAAGACCTATATTTGGAAATTATTAAAAACAAATTCTTAATTTTATATAAATACTCACCCATCCTCCATTCCAATCCTCTAAAAACCATAATCCAATACTTTTAGGTCATTTTTTCACAAATATAGTCCCTTAATGGTTTCCTTGAGTCCTTCCATGATAATGGTTTAGGAAGAAACTCTTCATTGTAAGGGAATTTTCCACTTTTTCTTATCCACTCAAAGACCTCTTTTTGTATGCGTCTTCTAAAACATAAGTAAATTTATGTTCACAAACTTTTTCTCATACCATTACTACAAAAATAATTTTTTAATAATAGGATAAATTAATTATCTTTCATTTTACCCTTTAATTAAGCCATGTTGTATACCGTTATACTATCAAATTAATTTCATCATATTTTTTTATTTTACATGAGAAATTTCAATATTGTGAATACCCAAACCTCATACATTTCCATGGGTATTAACCTAGATGGAAAAATAAATTATTTATTAGGTTATTTATATATCTGAAACCCAAATTCCATTTTCATAGGATAAAAATGATGTAATGTTCATGTATTTAGGCACTTGAGTATGTAGTGATTTTATATGAAACTCATTATTTATTATCCAAGGGTTTTTGAAGAAATGATTTTTATGATCAATGTGGATCACATAAAATAACACATATAAATGGTTTACCTTGATATTTCTCCAATTCATTGGGTAAAAAATTAATCCCTATAAATGTAATGTTTTATGATTCCTTACTATAAATCCTTGGTAATTGTGATTTACGACACCTTGGTGATGAACCATAGTGATATTTTTACAAATGTCCCATTTTTACGTGGTATCCATATTACTATTTTATGATTTATAGTCTTTCTATTATGATATTACACATGTTATTATTCACATTCCTTATTTATATGGCTCATGGTCATGTTCTAAATATACCCTTTGTTTATTACCTTACTAGGATTTATGGTCCCCCCTTTATTTTGATGTATGTCCCCAGGATATGAGATACAATAAAAGTATCCTAGGATGAACCTATAAAAATCTATTCAAGTATATTAGAATATTATTTATGTTAGTCATGTATTAAATTTCTAATTTACAATTAACTACACCTTAAAATATCATGTGTGATATTAAGTGTTGTACCATCTAAGGACCATTTTATTTATTAAAAAGGTGGTATGGAATATGGTACATTATATAATTTTTATTTAAACTATAATTTTTTTAAATTAAGAATTGTTTTAGTATTATTATGTTAAGAAAATATCATGGTGGTGAGTACTAAAATCATGATTTTGAGAAATTACACAATGATAATGAATAATCTCATAACATTTCGACACTAAGGCCTCCACTAAAAAATAAAGTATTATAAAGTAACAATAGGACCATTCAATATATTACTAGATATATAATTAATGAGTACAATAATTATAAATATTTATAGGTAGATTTTGTTAATAATTTTTTTTTATTTTATAAACAAGATTCTACCCAGGCCTGTATTTATGATATTTTTTTATAAAATATGAAAATGGAGAACTCTGAATGTTGGATATTTTTGAGTATTTTCATGAATAAAATTAACATTAAACACCATATATAGTTTGGATAAATTTTATGATAAACTTCAATATAGATATTTTTTGAATTTCTTAATTAAGAGAAAAATTTATAGGGTTCATAATAAAATAATTAAATTTTTTATTAAATCAAAAAATTTAAATTTTGAATAAAATATACCGTTTGATATGTTTGTTACACTGGATTTGATTAGTGAAAGATTTACCTGATTTTACTTGAATAATTGTTTTAATTTCTTGAGTTTTTTTAACGATAATTTTCTCGAACTAATGGAAATCCTAACTCACCTGAAACCATAGTTTAGAGAACTCTTAAGGACCACCACATTAATAGAGTAATTGTATATTAAGACTCATCTATTAAAATAGGAAATTTTTTGAGAAACATTTATAGGTAAGCTACTTTTGTATCTTAGATAATTTGAATGTATGTTTTTTTAAGTATTGGAAGATTCTAATTGGGTTATTTCAATATAAGCTGAGTTCAACCAAATCTTTATGAGAAATGATTGTGAATTGGTGAGTCATATAGTTGATCAATAAGTTATTAGAACGAATTTAGTTTTTAGGAATATGATGGATGAATCAAGACAGGTTATCAAATGTAATTTAATGTAAGTATTATAAGGATATATCCAAGAAAAATAAATTGGTTATGGAGAGAATTATTTTTGAGTTACAAGATTGTACGAAATATTTATTTCCTTATCCTATAATACTCAAATGGGTTTTAAGTTATATCATATGGATGTGAAGATTGGTTTCATAAATATATTTCTATTAGAGTCTGTTTTTGTAAAATAACCTCTAAGATTCTTATGTGAGAAGTTATAACATCACATGTATAATTTGACTGCATACTTATATAGATTGAAATAGGCCCCTCATCATTGTATGAAATAATATCACTATTTTGGTAGAATAATTTTACTAAATAAAAATATTGTTACCTAATTAATAAAGAGACTCTCTATGGACCTCTTGATTATATATATAAATATGTAGAGACAACAGTATCATTTTTTTCATAAATTAATCTTTCTATAATGAGTTTTCAATGTTGATATCTAATGAATTTGAAAATTTCCATTTTGGAGAACTAAATTTCATTCTTGGATTTAAAATATTTCAAATAAATGATGGGATATTGTTATATCCAGGTAATTATTCCATGCAATTAGATAAATTATTTAGTTTTTATATAAGAAAGGTATGAGGACAACGATTAGTACAAGATTTAAATTACATTAAGACATTATAAGAATGTTTATAAATCAAAATAATTATATAGGATGATTATAAATATTTTATATACCAATTTATGGAGACATGATTTAATTTTTAGTAAATATATAATAGGTAGATATGACCTTGTAATTCTTTATTCTTTTAGTACTTATTTTAAACTTGTGAGATTCTCATATTAAGGATTAATTTATTTTAAGATAGAAAAAAATAGGTTAAGTGGAATGTGTCTTTTTTTGGGAAGGTCCTTGCCTATTAGAGTTTATATAAGAAACATTTAATTACCTTTTCTCTAATTAAGGTTGGATATATAGTTGTTTCTTGATATTATGCTAAAAAATATTGACAAGATAAACCATTAGTCAATTTTGAATGATAAATGATAATATTCCTATTATGTATAATCATTATTCGATTACAAATATTTTAATGAATATTTTATATCTTTCAATGATAAATCAAATTGAATTAATGTTCCATTAAAATTTTAGACCGTATATAGAAATAAAATATCTATTTGGAATCAATATCTACTTAAAAACCATAGTAAGTTATATTAATTAAGCACTTGAATTTAGGTATGTTTTAAAATATCAAGGTTAATTGTTGTATTATGTATAAATAATGGAAATATATTTCTTATTTTTAGAACAAAAAAGATCAAAATTTAATAAATTTTTGAAAATTATTATTTTCAAAAAAAAAGTATGGAATCCACATATGATGTTCTTTATGTAAATTCATAGTATGGTGTGATAATATTGATATTTTATAAATTATTTATTACAATGTAAATATGTTTTCCATGATGTAATAATTAACCTCAAGGTTGAAATATAGTTTTCATGATTTTATTCCCTAACTATATAGCTCAGGTTAAAATCATTACATGAAGTAACGCTGATTTTCATGATGATGATATGAAAAAATAGCTCACTAAAATTAATAAAAAATAAACATTGAGAGTGTTAATATTTCTATAGTAGACTATGTTTTTATGTGACATATTTCATAGTCACTTTTTTCTACTTCATGATAGTGAATATGAAATCATTATTTTTTTGTTATCATGTAACTATTTATTTCATGGAATGAGGAATGCTATTTTAAATTAGAGTATCCTAATATCTTTTTGAATAATTATTATTAGAATCATTAGGTTTATTTAAAATGTAGGAATTTTATAGATTATCATGAATGATTGAAAGATGATAATAAATTATCAATGGATACCCATGAGTGGAATTTTCAAATATCTTATAATTACCTATTGATCATGAGACTCAGTGGTTTGATAATGAGATGATTATTGGGTCATGTGATACTCCTTGATTCATGTTATAGAGGCCAAATATATTTTCTATGAAAGACAATTATATTCTCACTATTTTTTATATGACATTACAAGGTTAAGCTCTTGAAGTCCAAGCCAATATATGATGTCTTATGCTCACATATTACATCCAAAAACATTATTAATGATGGAATAGTCAAAACGTATTGTTGGTCACATGATTACCTATTTATATGTACTTGTGGATGGTAGGGTTAAGCGATTGTGAAGACTATGAAGGATTACACACTTGTACGAAGACATATGATGGACTTAGATCATGCGGGACATCTACACCACCTCTAAACCAAACACATGTCCTTCTATCATTATAAAACAATAGAGATATACAACACCCTTTTCAATCAATACCCTAATGTATCTTCTTCGAGACACACAAAGGCACACAAGAGAATAACATACGGACATTTGGAGACTCCCACTTTGATAATAAATATGTGACTCTTTAGTGGATGGTTATGACTTTGGATGAAACACTTCACAATCCCATGATAAGGGGTTCAAGATTTTTACTCATCTGTGGTAATGAAAATGTTAACTATTTAACCCTCATTCAGTCACATGATCACTTGACCATTCCTATATAACATGATCACATATTCACCATTTAGATATGTGATCTTCTTACCCTATCTAGGTCATGTGATCGTGGGACCCATACTCCTTCATGTGATCTACTTATGTGATGACTTTACCATAGTTCATTTATTCTATCATATAACCCCCATTTATGTATGAGCCTACCCAATACCTCCCTTGAAAGTGCCGGACCCATACAGTTAGGACATGCACCCCAATGTAAAACCCTTTGGATCTTGAATTTCCTTAATAAAGGTGTCTTCAGTGTGTCTCCCTCGATAGAGAGGGTCACCAAGAATTCTTCAATCCTTTATTCCCTTGATAATGTGAGTCTTAATCATAAGAACATTGCTGATAATTTCCCTAATAGTTATAAAAAACTTGACAAACCTCGATCTAATCCTGTTCAATCAGGGAACCTAGTGGATTCATGAGTTCACTTAGGGGGAGAGGTAACCACAATTGGTCAAATACCTAAAACTAACCTTCCAGTGCCCTAACACAGGGAAATCCTCATTTTTGATACCTAAACCATGTGGAATTTATGCCTACAACTTTCCAATAATTCATGTGTTGTGAATTTGTTATCCCAAATAATGAAATTATTGAGGATATTTGTGTCATACCTTATCACCCACACTCTTAAGTTAGGTAGGTATGTTTGAATGTATAAGACCAAATAAATCCTATTATTTCACCATTTTTTACATATATGTACTGAATATCACAACTGTGTTGAATTAAATTCTTTTCATTACAGGATATGTTGATGCCTCTATAAGGATCGATTCCAATATCCAAAATTCACATATACCATGTCCCTAAATCACTAAATTAAACTTTATGGCTTATATACTTGTCACACAATGTTAAATATCATGACAACATCTTTACTACATTATTTTAAACTGCATGTTATGGACTTCTCACAAAACATTAACTATTTCTTTCAAACTACCTGGGCTTTGATTCCTATTTTAATAGGATTTTTAGGAAACCACTCTTTGGTTGAAACCCAACTTCATCAATCTTCTAAAAATCTAAATCAGGTCTATATTCCCAATATATCATTCTTTTATCATTCCATATTTCTGGTAAAAATAATCTTCTACTTGAAGGTCCATATTCCCTCCCGGTTTCAATATAATAGCCTTGTCAATCAATATATCCGAAAATAACTTTAATTATAGGGCTATATTCCTTAAGAGAATAAACCATTCCAGTTGGTCCATATTCCCTTTAAGGTCAAACTGAAAGGTACACTCATATATAAGTCCCACACCAACTATTTCAAGTCATATTTCACCCATTAATCTTTACCATATTTAATTAAATTGCATGGATGAGTCCTTATCACATGACCTTAAATGGCATGGCATGCCCTCTTAAGTGGAACCAAACTACAAGGGATATAATTATTATCCCAAAGATATATATTAACCTCAATTATGGGCCTAATTTTTAAACCATAAATATCTTCTACCTTCTTGGATGGGGATAGACTCTAGAGTTTATAGTTTTCATGATTTAAAATATTTTGACCATCATATCAACATATCTATGTAATGGTAAGTGAAAATATGGAGAATCTTCAATACATAAACATGATATCATCTATAGAAAATATCTAATTCCTATAGATGTTCAAATAGACATGATACCACTAGTATATAAATACATTTAAATTAAAAAATTCTAATACCTGATTCATAGTGTTAGTGTTACCGGTCTTGTATTGGTATTTAGGAAAGATTCATGAACATGAATTGAATATATAATATAGTCCCAAAGTAGGAAATAATTTCCCCATAATGGGGTGTGATGATACCTACCTCTCATCCACTCAACAAAATTTATTTCTTAAGCATTATTGATATAAAACCACAATGACCTCTGACTATTGTAATGTAGGGTCATAACTTTTCATAGATTTGGGAGTCGTTGGGTGTTTCATGTTACATGAATAAATCCTATTGGAAAAAACTCTTGATAATATTAGTGACTATAAATAATGGTTCTTCATCCTTTTTTACCCCCTCAAGAAACAAGTGTCAAGAAACCCCTTCTCGATTCAGAAAAATGGTGAACCTGATGTGAATATTTTAAAAAAAATCATAAAAAAAATTAGTATCTCAAAAATAGTTATTCAATAATGTTTTACTAATTATGATATTTTATTAATACGTATTATTGTATTTTTATCTTAATGACCAAAGTAACACTTCTCCATATCTCCCTTAGATAAAAAGAGATGGAATCACTCACAGGTCATTGTTATGTGATTCAGTTTCTAGGAGAGCTGAGGGACCTACAAGTAAAAGGATAATATCACCTTCTTAACATCTCTATCACTAGGTGGTGAATGTAATAGTGAGGTGTTAACATAGGCAAGATATTATTCCAAACCTATATGTTATATTCATGGGTCTCTATATGTTGAAGCCTATGAGCCTATCACATATAAGGAGAGTCATGATGAAGCTAATGATGCCTACCACCACCACCAATCACTTCAGGAACATGAGAATAAAATCCAATACCTTCCTTATATTAGGAAGGTGGATTAGGAATTTGATAACAAATTCATCCCAATTCAAGGGTTTCCGAGAAGGTATCTTTCCAACCATCACCACAAACATCCTGATACGACTACCTATTAGCATCCCACTAATGGAAACATTAAAGAAATAACTACTACAAAAACATAGACCAAAGAATATTAGAAATATAACTAGTCTCGGTGATCTATGGTCCATAGGGAGTAGTCACACATTCTTGTTTCCATTGAGGAATTATTCTGACATTCTAAGATGGTAAATAGTGAATATGCTCATCTCACAACTCATACATAACAATTTCACTATTATAATCTATAAACAAGTTAGGTGTTGGCTCATTTTCCCACCCCTGAATGTTAATATCATCATCCTATTCCTATGGATATGTTAGGAAAAGAATAGGTTCATATTATCACTTCAACTGAAGATATATGTCAGTATATCTTAGTAACTATATTTTAAAAGGCATATATTCTTGCTCAAAATCTTATGAGGTGCTAGTATACTCTAGAAGAGAAAGAGGAGATTTAGATGCATATTCTATAAATCACAAAGAAATATAAACATATTTCTAGTCTGACCACCAGGATAGTGTATCAGTATGACCAATATGACTAGTTAGCTAGCCAAGGGTAGAAACATATTTTTTATCCCATTTAGGATAATCATTGGTATATTCTTATGAAGTATGAGGTATAAGATCATTCTTAGATTATAACACCCTGATATTTTCTGAAAAAAAAAATTATCAAAAAAAATAAGCTTTTCAATATTTTGTGTCACACTTTACATTGAGTTGAAAAAAACACATGACATACTATAAAAATATTATTATTTAATATGATAGTTATTACCAAGATGATATAATGGTGGTTATGAATATGAATAGAAAAATTAATAAAATATATGGTTTAGAAGTGCATATAAAATGAATAATTTAGTAACCAATTAATTAGAAGTGAAAATAATAACAATTTAAAACTAAAGAAATATTTTTATGAAAACAAAACATTTTTTTCACATACATGTTTTAAATAAAAAAAATTAATCAAATCCCTTTTGGTGAATGATTTTAATGATGTTTATATATTATATATTCAATAAAATGTTTAAGAATTTTCTTATTTGTTTTCTAGGTAAGAGATAATAATAAATCTAATGTTACGATTAAAACTTTACTTTTCTAAAAAGCTATGTTTTTGTTGTTTACACAATTATTTTAATATTGAATATTAAAAATTTTGAAAAAAATTATTCGAAAAAATAAACATATATTTTAAAAAAAATATTTAAAAATTATCTGGAGTGCATTTTTGATAATTTTTTGAAAATAAAAAAATTCACTGAATATTAAAAAGATTGAATTTATTAAAAATTCAATTTTTTTAGATTTTAAATAATTAAAAAAAATTTAATGTTATTTTAAAAGTAAAATTAGTTAAATTTTATGAATATTAATACAATTTAGATTATTTTAATCAATTTTATATTAATTTATTATATAAAAACATTTTAATCTTTTGAAACATTTCACTTTGGAAACTCAATTTTTATCATGTTTAAGGGATTAATTTTAAATTAAAATTTTCCACTTATGTGAATGAAATTTATAAAAATTAATTAAATATTTTTAATCATAATAATTTATATTATATAATAATTTCAATTTAATTTTTTAACCAAATTATTAGTAAAAATACTTAAAATTTGTTAACATGGTGAAGGTGAAAATGGGTTTAATGGGGGTTAAACTACAAATATAGGAGGTAAAATGGCCTATAAACTTGTAAAAAATCCAATTATAGGGCCATATTTAGGAATTTTAACCTTTAAGGTTAATTAATGTACTATTTTCAATTCTTTTGTCATGTTAAAATTTTGAGTAAAACATTTTATTTTTGAAATGTACTAGTATGACACTCACCTCAATTATAAAAGGCCACCCCTATCTTCTCCTCTTCACACCATAAAATTCATTTGGATCAAGAAATAACTACCAAAATATATTCCTTACATCAATCCATGTGACCTAGATTCATTATGTGTATCATAAATTCATCCTAAAAATCCTTTTACTGCTTACCTAAGGAGGTTGTTTAAAAAAGAGGTATCATGGTTAGCCGAGCATATTTATTATATTTCATTTTACACAACCATAAAAAAATTTAAATTATGATGATAAATTAAAACCATTATATATTTTAAAATTAGAATTTATAATCTTAATTTAATAACTTAAATTCATCTCCTCTTCCTTCAAATGGTATTTGCAATCATCATTCATGTGTAGGGTGGATTGTTGCCTCACGAAAAAATGTTATTTGTTTTCCATCCCCACCCCTCATGGATGAATAAAATGATAGATTTGTTATGTATATATGATATTTATTATTTTATTATACATCTTTAATTATAATACCACATCTACATTCTTACCTCCCAACCCATTGGAAAACAATTATGTCACTTGTGGATACGATAGACTACTGCCTCGTGAACCGATGTGAAGGGTTTTTCATTTATATTTTAATTGGAAGGTAATAAGGATAAATTAAATGAATATATATTATATTTTTAATATAATTATACTTTTAAAATTATTATATCACAAATAAATTCTTACTTTTCATTATGTGGGGGATGTGATAACGTCGATCGTGTGTACGACGGACTACCACCTCATGAAGGGATGGAATTTGTTTTTCACTAAAACTATCCATGGAAGGTAAAAGGTGTAAATTTAATGAATATATGTAAAATTTATGAACTAATAATTACTATTTGAAGGTTAATTATTATTTAACTTTATTTTATTTCATCTATTAAGAAAATGGAAATAACATTTAAGCGTATGTATGGTCTACCCTCTCCAGGAATGGTGTATTTCATTTTCAATCTCTAAATTTTATGGATTAAAAATATACACATAAATTAAATATATGTGATATTTATTTCATGGTAAATAATATTTATATCAAGGATCCATGATCAAACTAATAGGAACAAAAATAAAAAATTCAAAAATACATGAAAAACAAAGCAATTGTTGCATGAAATGTGATTTTAACATGGAATTAATAATATAGGGGTAATAAAAGATCATAATTAAATCATATATGGTATTATATATAATAGTTGTTCTATAATATATCAATAATAAAACAATTTTTTATTATATAGTAGTTTTGAACATGAACAGAGTATTTTGAGACTTAACGTAAGATATTTTTTCCATTCATTTAATTTATGTGAGAGACATGGCTTATTCACCCTGTGTTTCATTTATGTGGTGTATATACTGAAAATTAATATAATTTATGATTATTATCTTTAAAATTATGATTATTTACATATAAATTCTAGGATCTATCTTTCAAATCTTTTATGGATCATTTTTTACCAAAGAGAATAATCATGGTGGTATGAGTAAGAATGAAAAGTTTAGTTGATTAAATGGATGAGAATAATGTTTTCCCTAAGGAATCATCAATGGTTTAATGTTATAAATATGAAAATTATTGGCATTATAAAAATATATGTTCTAGGTTTAAGGCCCAGTAATAGAATCATCAAGGCCATCCGAGTAATTGTTATACTCCTATGATGAATATACTACAAACAACATGTGAAAGTTATTGGTTGTTATCATAGTATTGTTTTTGTCAAACGTGAGAAAAGATATTAAATTCATCTTGATTAATGATAAGAAATTATTCATATTTCATATTATATGAATGATTCATTATATAATAAGATGATTAATCATGGTTAATGGTATATGAATGAATTGGAATGATTAAAGTTTTTGTTTATGTGAATTCAATAATTATTCTTTATGAATCTTGTAATATATAATGATTTTTCTATAGAATTTTTTCATTAATGATTTTCAGAAAATTTTGATTAATTCTGATGACTTAGAAATGTGATTTAATGGAAAGGTTTTATTTTAATAAAACACATGATTAAAGGGAGGTAACTCTTAATATGTTCCTGATGTTGAGAAAATGGTGTTTACTTTGGATTAATATATGATTTATATGGATAAAGTAAATTGAATAGTATTGATGACCTCAAAGTTGATAAAATATTTATTAAAAAGGGGTTTAGGCTATCATTAATCGAGTTTATTTTTTTTATTTATGTAATATGTTCCATCATATGTGTTTTTTTTAAGGATTGAGGAAAGAGTTAATTTTCTAAAACATTTATGTTTTCATTAATAATATATGAACAATGCGTTCACATATTTTCTATGTGACATTAATATATAATTCACATTTTTTTGGGATTAATTATAAGTTAATTTTCAATATTTAGTGACCTTCTTTCTAATTTTTTTGATTTCAAATTTGGTCAAACATGGAAGATCCTTATTTTTATCTATTCATGGAATGTATTAAGGTGAAATTTGGATATCATTAGATAAAATGTGCTAATAATTATGTTTTTTATAATAACTATAGAAATAAGGGGTGACTTAACATTCTTTTTATGAATCTTTTTATCTAATAGAACTACAGGTATTAAAGAATCATCTTCATTACTTAAAGAAATAGGTAAAGTGGAAATTAATCAAAATAAAACCTATTGATGAGATTATTCTGGTCAAATAGAATGAAATCAAGTAACTATATCCTCTCTTGAAAATTATTTAACTTTAATAAAATATATTGAAATAAAATGTTATGTAATAACCTTCATTTCTAATTAATGAATTGTATTTTCACCTTTCAAATATTTATGGATTTATGTTCATTAAAGTATTCTTGACCATGTTCTCTATCACTCTCCATCATTATTTGGGTGTTATTTTTCTCTTATATGTCCATGTTTTCAATTCGCACCAAATTTATTTTATATGGAAACCAATTTATGTTTTATTCTAGGTGACCTTCACACATCCCTTTTCCTCTTTCTAGAGAGAGCATTATTAACCCTTTTTAAGATGTGGGTTTCTCAAAATGATATTTTCAAATGTTAGACCACTATTTACTAAGAATAAGTTAAAATTGGGAGAATGAAATTTTTCAAGGGGGTTATAATTTAAAACCCCGATATTTTTTGAAATATTTTTTTTGAAATAAATTTAATCTTTTTCTTAAATTTCATTAAATGCAACATTTAGTTTAAACACAACGTGACATACTATTAAAATATTATTATTTAAAATGATATGTTTCCTCATATCCTTTGTAATTGAGGTTTTAAATTTGATTAAATAAATTATGAAAATAATCATTTTAAATATGTATAGAAAATTAATTCTTTTGTGAAAAAATAACTAGAATTAAAAATAATAACCATTCGAAAGAATATATTTTTCTGAAAAAAAATATATTTTTTTATACATAAACTCATTTTAAATTAATAAATTAAAATAAATTTTTATCTAACAATAACTACCCTAATATCTTTATTAATTCCCTCCGAATTACCTATATCACTTATTTTTATCATAAATCCATCCTAAGAGTCTTTTTGGTGATTACCTAAGGAGGTTGTCCAAAGAAGTTGTATGGTGCTTAACCGAGTATCTTTATTTTATTTCTTCTTCAAAATCCAAGAAATATTTATAAATTATTCTTATATAATAAAATAAGTATCTAATATACAATTATATTTTATTATGTTAATATCATAACCTAAATCCATCTCATCTTCCATCAAATGGGATACGAAATCATCATTCATGTGTGTGACAGACTACCGCCACATGATCCAAAGCTATTCATTTTCCATCACAACCCATCACAGTTTGATATAATAATGGATTTAATGGTTATATATTATATTTATTATATAATTATACCTATGTAATTATAATAACATGTCTAAATTTTAACCTCATAATCCATTAGAAAACAATAGAGTATCTCGTTTATACGATACACTACTACCTCACAAACAGATGTGATGTGTTTTTCATTTATATTTTACATGGATAGTAATTAGGATTAATCAAATAAATAAATATTATATTTTAAACAAAATTAAACCTTTTAAATTATTATATCACACATAACTTATAACATTTCATTCCTTGGGTGATAAGATAACATCGTTCGTATGTATGGTGGAATACCACCTCGTGAAGCAATGTGATTCATCTTCACATATGATTTGCATGGTAGTCAATAAAGATAAATTTAATGAATATATGTTATATATATAGAATTATAATTTCTATTTAATTTTTATGTATTATTTAACATTTCTATGTTTCATCCATTAAGAAAAAGGAGAAATAATCCATGCACACATATAGATTACTATCTCCATTAACGATGTAATTCATTTTCTATCTCTAACATTTATAAATTACTATAAATACATATATAATGAACATATTTTTTTATTAATTTAATGTTTAATATAATTTTTATTATTTATCCTTGAGAAAATTAATATTACCGAACATAAAACAACACACCATGCAAAAAAACAATGTTGTAATTATCTGAAATGTGATTTTAACATAGAATTATTAATAAATGAGTAATAAAAGGTAATAAATAAGTCATATATGGTATTATATATATAATTATGTTTTTAAGTATATTTATAACGAATATATATTTATTATACATGATTTTTTAACATCTATGAAACAATTCAAGAATTAAGGTAATGGATTTTCATCACAATTTTATTTTTTAGGAGACAAATGTCATATTAACCATGAGATTATTTTAGGTGGTGTATATAATCACCATGAATATATTTTATGATTATTATCCTTAAAATTATTGGGATTTATATATCCATTTTATTATCTATATTTAATGTGGTTTATGTTTAAAAAGTTACTAAATCGGTAAGATATTTTTTTCTCAATTTTCATTATTTGGGACATAAGTTATGTTATACACCAATATATTTCTTTTATATATACATACTACCCATTTTAAATGTTATATCATGAAACTTGTAATATTATTGATATTAAATGTTTCATTTTATGTTTTTATATAATGGATCCTACTAATTTGAATATAAAAAGGTGATAAAGGATTTAGGTTACAATCTTATTATTTATCAGTATTATTTATGTTTATTCTTATAATGATGAAATATTATGATTCATATCTGAATAAACTAATTAATTTTATTCTCATCCAGTTATTTTATGATGTTACATGTTTTCTCATCAATTTCTTCTCTTTATGTACTCAATATTTCAAAAGAATTTTTTTAAGAAAATATGATTTTATTTCAATATTTGGTCAAAAGTTATTTTTCTTCGATATCCATGTTTTCAATAATTTTTTTTAAATATGTTTTTAAAAATATCCTATGATAATTCATATTCAAAATAAAACTTTATTACTTTTCAAAATAATCTTTAAAAGAAAAATATTTTTAGTCTATGAATGGTGTGTTTTGAATTTTACCGAAAATGTAAAAGGAATTGTTATTTTAATGTGTATGACATGAATGTAATTTTTACCCATCATGACACTCAATTTTATAAACCTTATTTTCTTGGTTTTAATGTTTTATTTCCAAAAAAAATTTAATGTTTTTTTTAAATGGAAAGTATATTTTCCAAAAGAAAATTTATTTATGATTTTTTAAGAATATTTTATAAGTTTAAATGGTTATTTCAAAATAAAAGTATTTTGATTTTTTTTTCATTTAGAAAAAAAAAATTAAAGTGGAATAGATATTTTTTTCAAGATATGATCCATGTGATCTTTCAAAATCATTTTCTATCTAACATAGAAGACATTGAAGTTACTTATTCTTAACTAAGAATAATATTTAGTGATACCATACTTATTCATTATATGGATGAATAATGTTTATGTCGAAGAAAGTTTTTGGAAACAGGCTTATTTTTCTTGGGATGTGCTATGGTGAATTGGATAAATTTTTAAGATTTTTATTTTCTTGACACAGTTTATGATGTGATGATTTGATGAATGTTTTATGATATTGTGGAACACATAAGTATGGTTTTTATTATGATATGAGTTGTGATTATATCTCCCTATGATTCATTGGGTAATGAATTTTCTATCCTAATATAATAATAGAAAACAAGTTAATGGGATTGATCCACAATAGGAGAAAGGTGAGTCAAAATACAATATGGGAAACAAGTTCCTCCTGATCCATAATGGTAAATAACGGATAAGTCTTGATCTACTACATTGATGGTCCTAGTAGTTAACCTTGAAATATGAAATGGTTTTCAATATTTATTATGGTTTCATAATTTTATGATACGATCTTATGGTTCATGATTGACTTATGATGATTTATCACTCTTATGGTCCATGTTTTTTGAAATGATAATGTTTTATTCCATTAATCATGTTTATGATCTATGAAAGGTTTTATGTTATGTTCATGATCCCATAACCTTATAATTTTCCTATACATTCAAATGATAATAGATTGATATCTCTTATGTTTTCCCTTATTGATCATATGAGCTCACCCTTTATTATGTTTCTTTTCCCAGGTTTTGAAGAAAGGTTTAGGTAGGGTATTCCTAAGATGAGTACTATGTGAGAATATATTTTTGTGATATGTTTAATATCTTTCATGAGATGGGAATATTTTGTTTCTATTATCCAAAGACATTGAACTATCGTGGTCCTCATGCATGTCTGTACAAAATGTATTGAATATTCATCTACTAAGATGTGATATTTATATATGAGAGGCTTGGGTCTTCATACATATCCTCTTTATGACTGGGTTTTATCAACTTACAATTATATTCACCTTAAGATATTCACATATACATATCATAGAGAGTGAGTGATATATTCTAATGTAAATTAGGGATTGAGTATATATTTCAGATCTAATTGAGATTCATCTGTGCATCCCGACAATCACCCTTGGGAAGACTAATATCTCTACCCACAATTCAGAAGCATTCTTCCATATTTAGAAAACTAACAGAAGAAATTTGAATATTCATGTTTCCTTTAATAAAGGTCTATATCATTATACCTCAAAGTCCATAAAAGAGGAACCACATATACCCTCTCCCATTCTGTAGATCCTTCAAGATATTCTAGTAGGTATTGAGCATTGGAATCAGGAACATTCACCTATTTCGACCAAGGATGATCAATATATTTTGGAAGATATACAAAGGTGAGCTCAAATCCCTAAAAATAGTTTATATGCTTGATGGAATATCCCAATTTCTTTTTGATAGTAGAGACACATCCATATAAAATCTAAATACATTCGCTAACAAACTCTAACAATTGCTAAGAAGTGGCCTTATATCACTACTCATCCAAAAATGGTAGGTCAATATATTCTACTGAATACATAAAAAAAGGATCAAATTTCTTCCATGATCAATACTAGTATCATTAAGTTCATAAAACACATATCTATTGTATCCTATGGACCCACCGACTCTTTATTTTATGTACAAACCAATACAACCATGAAAGTATTCCTCATGGTACCATAGTGATGGATTACAGAGATCATACCCCTAGAATTCACTATGGAAAACCTTTCATTGGTTATATCTCACTTAAGAAAATAAATAATCCATTTTCGTCAAACCTTTATAGATTAAAGAGATGGTATCCTAGTATAAGGTAGAGATATTTAAAATCAAATGGCCCAGTGAAATTTGATTGTCATATGAGATTCCCTAGGTCAAAATAATGTGCACTCCAGATTTTTGATCCAAAAAAACTCTACCATATCTATGGAAAAAATCATTATAACTATAGATAGTAGGTTGTTTGTAATTTCCGAATTCAGGCCTCCAAAAAGGTCAAGAAAGCATCTCACATGAAAAAAAGAGCACTCGGATATAGGGTAACTCCCCATGGAAATTATCTCACACTAATGTTTGTAACTCCACCAGGCTTATTTTTATGTGAAAATAAACCAAATTAAGAAGATTTCATTGGAAACTTATATGGTTTCTATCTAGTAGAAAACCCATCTTGAATGTATGGGAAAATTAATACAATCGACTCTACCCCTAAGGTAATCAAATTATTAGTAGTTCTAAAAGATATCAGGGGGGACTCCAAGTCAACATTAATATTTAGGGTTGGGAGAATTTTTACCATGTAAATCACCTCAATAATCACCAAATACTTATAAAGTTGTAAAAAAAATAATGGTTTCTACACATCAATCCTAGCCCTCAATGTTTGGTGAATTATCATTATCTCTTCTAAGGAAGTCTATAGTTTTTAGGGTGGTAAGTGATTTTCAAGAGTCAGCTTCCTCACCATTCCTACAACCATGTGACATGACCCTATCATCTGGTTAATTTCTATCAAGTGTGATTATATTTTCCATTAATATAACTATCCATAGATCAAAACCAGGGGAACACCCAACCAAGAAGATCAATCCTCACAATGGTTGAAAACTAAAATGGCCCATTGAAAAATTAGAGTAGGGATGTGACCTTTATATACCATAAAAATAGGAAACAAGAAATAGGGAGTCACTCTAATACTCATATTATTAATAAGTAATTCTTGTTTCTCGCTATACCATTTTAAATGTATTCACTATAAACCCAATATATATCATATATAAAGACAAAGACACCAAGTCATTCAATATGAAATAGTTTCGTAACACATGGGTTGTACCAAAACTTATAATGAGGCCATGAATACATGAAATAAGTGGAAAACCTAGAACCTGGAAAACCGACAATGATTTTCCACCCCTTTGATGGCTTTACACTGGAGACAAAGAAAAGGGTGTTTCAACATCCCACTCACTGTGAATAGAGAATGTAGTCTTATAGATTAAAGAGATGGTATCCTAGTATAAGGTAGAGATATTTAAAATCAAATGGCCCAATGAGGAATTCATCATGGAAATATTCCCATTCGGTATCACATTAATGTAGAAGTGAATACTTTTCCTTCCACTTGTCAATATGGGGTTCACCCACCCACATGAGTAGAATATATGATTCATTTTGTATTTGGGTCTAAAAACTAGTCTTCCAAAATTTAAAAATTGATAGAGATTGGGATTTCCCTATATTATTGTGGTTACATCCCTCATATCGATACAACCACCTATCCTCAGCACAAACTAGCAGTTAATGGATGATAGGTGTCAGATGACCGCATCAATCTGCACCCATTACTCACACTAAAATTAAAACACAATCAATAATACAAATATAATTCCTAGGAAACATCAATTATATTTCTATTTGAATGGGGTTCATGGAAGGGTGGCATGCCCCGATGAATCCCAAGAGAAAAACATATACCAAATGGGTGGATGAAACTCCAACTCCAAGCAATTTCAGGAATTCTATTTTTTTAACAATAGATATCCTAGTAGATCTTGAGTAGTATCTCTCACAATTAGTATCACGATGTGGCCCAATGATGGCCCCACGATACCAGAAAATAGTGGAAAAGTTGTGGTGCATCATACAAACTTTAGTGGGTCCATTATCCATTTGGTATAATAGCTTACCAAGAGAGTCCATCACGAGTTGGGAAGAACTTCACTATCAATTATCTACCAATTATTCTCTACACTAAGGAAAAATAGTAACAAACCTCATGAACTGTAAGAGGTGTGAGAATGATAAGGCCTTCAAAAATTTTTCTAGATAGAAAGTTCTGATGTACCCACTCAAAATTCTTCTCCTATAAGAGAAGTTATTAGAACTTTTTATAAAAAACATTACTCATGAATTGAAAACACTATTGATCCCATTTAAATATTTGGGTTCATTTCAGGATTTTGTAGACAAAGAAGAGTGTATTGAGAATTCCATTCGATAAACTAAGTCCAAATATTTTATCAACACTTATAGAATATGGGAAAGATATTGTAAGGTATAAACTATTACTATTACTGTAAAGACCCGTAAATTTCAAGGGATTTTTTTTTTAATATTATTTGGAATTTTACAAGAACGCAGTTTCTGACGTCACCTGATTCCGAGGCCCAGTGTGCCCAAAATCATTTTCCAAAGTTTGGCTCGGGTATGTTCAGTGAATGGACAAGCGGGTTTTTCAAACTTTTGAACCGGTGCTCGGAATCGAATTCTGAGGGCACCGATGAAATCGCAGCACCGGTAATTTTTTAGAAACGCCTCTTCCAGAGTTGCGTTTGCTCGGGTGTGGTTTTTAATTTTTGTGCTTAAGGTTATGAAATAAAATAATTTGTTCGACAAACTTTATTTTATTTCACTTAAGCCACTTGAAGCCACTTGAAAGCCACTTAAACTGAGTTGAAACAGATAGGGTGCTATCCAGAAATATCCTACCCCCTTGGTAGGATATTTGTGAGGTGGGGCCCGCATGAGCCCCGCCGTTTCTTTTTGCTAAGTAACACACCCGTGAAAACCCGTCATTATGAAAGTCAACTGACGCGTTTTCTTAAATTCTTAACGCACCATTTAATTGGGCGGTTTATTTCGTGAATTAAATGGGCGGTTTCTTTCATTGAATTAATTCAACGAATTGATGGGTCGTTACTTAACTTTTTCGTTTGTTGGCGTAATAATAAAATAAGAAAAACAAGTCTTTTTAGAGGATTACACGTTGAGAGGTTTTGTCTGAGTTCTTGAGCCTTCATCCTCCTTCGCGAAGAATGCGAAGAATGCCAGCCTCCGACGAAGAACGCCGAACCCGCGGAAGTCGACGATGGGACGCCGTGTTCCGCAACACCGACGTTCCCTTCCTGCAACGTTCTTCTGCGACGTCTCTTCCTCCGCAACAAAATCTTCTATCAGCTGTTTGAGGTAAGAGACTTCGGGTTTCTCTTAAATATCCCTTGTGTTTTTTTTACAAAACACGAATTTAATTTTATATAATTAAATTAAATCTGTTTTTTCTTGGTCCGTTGAGTTCGCCGACTCAACGCCGGATTCCGCGACGACGCGACGCCCTTCCGCGATGACGCGACGATCCCCTCCTTCCGCGACGAACAAATCTGTGAAGAACGTGTGTACGACGACGACTACGAGGTAGGGGTTGTTGTGAATAATTTCCTTTTTCCCATGATCGTTTCTTTTAAAAGTGAAGAACCAGACAATAAGAACAATTTTAATCCATTAAAATTGTTGATTCATGTGTTGAATATATTTCTCCCGTTGTTTATCTCTAACGCGGAGGGTGTGGGCCAAACGAACACGGCCCGACAACCTTCCGCTGTTCTTCGTTGTTGTGTGGTTTTGACGGGTGACGAAGGAACGTGCCGCAACGGAAGTTTGATGGTTCCGAAGTGAGGAACAAGTCCCGGGAGGAGCAGCGGCGCATAAGAAAATGGAATCGGACCACCGGAGCGACTCCGGTGGCCCGCGGAAGCCGGCGGCCGGAGGCGGCGGCGCCCGCTGACCCACGGCCGCGCCGGTCCGGCGGGCGCAGGACGTGACTGAAGCCGCGTCCGGCTGTCCAGGGCGACACCCTGCGGGTGCCTCGGGGTTGTCACGTGGGGGCGGCGGCTCCCCCCCGCATCGCTCGGGTCGTCCAGGGCGACACCCCGCGGGTGCCGAGGGGGTGTCGCGCGGGGGCGGCGGCTCCCCCCCGCGTCGCTCGGCCGCTCGACCGAGCCGGGCCGGGCTGGCTGAGCCAGACCGGTCCGACCGGCCGGGTCGCACCCTATCCGGGTCAGACCGGGTCAGGTCGACCCGGTTTGGGTCGACCCGGTTCGGCAAACCTAGGGGGGGTTGGGCCGGGTCGGCCCGGGCCCGGGCCCCCCGTCTTCGGACCATTTTCGGTCAAATGTCCATATCTTGAGCTACGAGCCTCAGAACGATGCGCCGTCAGCGGAAACGCGATCCTTGGATCGAGATGGTCGTTTAGGTATATTGCACTCTAGGTTTCAGAATATTTGGATTTTGCCGGGTTGGTTCGTACACGAAACCAACCGGGCCCTCGGAGCGGAAACGCTCATATCCTGAGCTACGGACGTCCGATTGATGTTCCGTCAGCTTTGGTGGATTCCTCTAAGTGAGACGGATCTTTTGGCATACTCCGCCCAAGGTTTGGACGTAGGTGGAGTACGTTCGGGTTGGTTTTGCCTTAAAAACCAACAGGGCCCCTGGGACGAAAAAGCCAATAACTCTCAAACCGGGCGTCCGATTGACGCGCCATCTGCGATGTTGAGTTCCTGTTGGCGATACGGAACTTTTGGATACATCAACTTCAGACTTTGTGTCAGTTGATGTATCAGCCTCTCAGCTCGTGGAGCGGACCCTCCCGAACGAGCTTGCTGTGTGCGGGAACCCTAGAGCTGGCTGCGACTGCTACTTCGACAGCGACGACTGTGCAGAGATCCTCAATGGACTGCAGCGACGACTGTGCAGAGATCCTCAGTGGACTGCGACGACGAAAGTGCAAAGATCCTCAGTGGACTACGACGACTACTGCACTCAGCGATCCTATGAGGATCAGTGCTACAAGTCCTGTGTGGGGCCGATCCTGTGTGGGTCCGATCCTGTGTGGGTCAACGCTCAGTGGTTCTGTGTGAGCCAGCGCCTACAAGTCCTGTGTGGGCCCGATCCTATGTGGGTCATTGCGGGGGTTAGTTACCTATCGATCCTTTGTGGGTCCGACGACTTAGATGAATCAGTGATCATCTTTATCGTCATACAAAAAGTATACCTGTGTGAGCTGAATCCTGTGTTACTCTCCTTTGTGGATTGTGTTGAGCTATCCTGTGTGGATTTACTGTTTACTCTCCTTTGTGGATTGTGTTGAGCTATCCTATGTGGATTACTTTTACTCTCCTTTGTGGATTGTGTTGTTCTTTCCTGTGTGGACTGGGTTGTGCTTGAGCTCGGACGTTAGAGCCGAGCGGGAATTGATGACTTAGGTATATGTATGGGAATATCCCTAAGCAGTGTCAGTTGTTACTTTGTGATTGTATCTTTCCTTTGTGGATTATCCTTTGTGTATTTCGGGAGACCTTCGAGGGTCTCGGGGTCCCTACTGAGTAGCTTATACTCACCCCTCCACGGGCTTTGCCCGCACTTCTTTGTGTTGGTTGTAGACGACGGACAATGATGATCGTGGCAGAGGCATGCGGAGCAGGATGGTACCTGGAGGTGGACCACTGGGCGGGACGTACTCGGACCGGTCAGGTGGACCCGAGGAGCAGTGGGGGCTATCTGTACCCACCCTTCTGGTGGGACTTCCAGAGGACGGCTCGACGCTGTGGCTTTTCTTTTCAGTTGTTGTTTTTCCCTTTCAGTTGTACTTTATAGTTGGGCTTGTATTTCCGACCCCTTTTACTTTCAGCACAGCTTGTTACAGTTTTACTTAGTGTTTACTTTTCCGCTTGCTTACTCTGTGGTGCTTGTTTACTTTTCAAAGGCAATGCCTTCCCTTTTTGTTTGGATTTACACCTTGGTGCTAGTCTCCAGCCCCTGGCCTATAGAAGGCGGGCTTGGGTAGTCAGGGCATGGGCCCCGAGGACGGTTCGTGACAAATTGGTATCAGAGGTGGTCGGTTCTACCGCAGACTCTGATCTTTCTTCTATATGAAGCAATAGTGTTTAGCGTATTGGGTGTGGTTATCAGTCCAAGGAGTCCAGTGTTGGTGCGGCGGCCGACGTATCCGTACACCAGGACCCTAACTTCTGATTTCTGACTTAATGAACGAAAACATCGATTGCATGTGTGTTTCAAGTTTTCTTTGTGATTACTTGTGTCAGCTCACCAGGTATACTGTTCTGACCGTGGCACACTTGTTTCCTTTTAGGATGGCCCGAAGACAGCAGCCAGCTAGGGTTCCGAGAGTAGAGCGCGACGATAGCCCGCCGAGCGATGAGGCCTCGGTACAGGGCCTGTTGACAGTAGAGGCACCAGCGGTACCTTTACCCGCCGATCCCCCGATGCTTCGAGCGCCAACCACTGACGATGCAAGACACCTCGTAGCACTGCACGAGTTACAGCACTAGCGACCACCCAGGTTTCGTGGGGAGACGGACCCCCAGGCAGCCGAGGACTGGCTGGAGGCGGTCGTTCGAGTTTTCAGGCTAGTGAGGACACCAGCAAACCTCATGGTGATCCTCGTAGCGAGCCTACTACACGCAGCAGCGGGATGATGGTGGAGCCTGATGCTTCAGGTGAACGATGAGGCATCTCTCATCTGTATGGAATTCTAGAGCCTCTTCTGCTCAGATTTCGTCCCGACCACCCTCCGTGCGGTGTGCATTCAGGAGCTTCTTCAGTTGCGGCAGGGCAGCTTGATGGCCGCCTAGTACGCGGCGACGTTTACCGATCTTTCTCGCTACTCGACCGACATGGTACAGGATCCCTTCTTCCAGGCCCGGACCTTCGAGCAGGGATTGAGACGCGAGATCAGGGCATCGCTGATCTCCCTCAGCATCCCGACCCAGGCAGGAGTGCTAGAGCGAGCCCTTCTGATCGAGAGCTTTCTGGCCGAGTCCATAGCGAGACCTACCGCAGGGCGGCAGATGGCAGAGTCTTTGGCAGCAGGTAGCCGACGAATGACTCAAGGTTCCAGGCAGACCAGAACCTCTCGTAGATGACCTCATGAAACTGGCTCAGTAGTGTAGTGCACTCATCATGGATCCAGTCTTCCGAGAGGCAGGCAGTGCTACGCGTGCGGCGGGCTGGGCCACATGGCTCATGAATTCCCAACCCACCGTACCGAGGAGCAGCAGACGGTGGAGGGGCCACCCAGGCAGAGGCAGAGGGTTGACCGTGGCAGTCCGCAGGGAGGAGGCGGATGAGGCAGAGGAGCTGGCCGAGCAGCAGGTGGTGGGTGACGCTTTGAGGCTCTGCCTCCACCACCACCAGGAGGCCCGCCCCAACCATAGGGAGCTAGCGGGCAGAGGCAGGCACAGCTCGAGGCAGTGGAGGCCTATGACCACGGCGCACCAGAGATGATTCGAGGTACGATCTGTGTCTATTCCACCCTTACTGCAGTTCTTATAGACACAGGAGCGAGTCACTCTTTCATAGCCGCTGCCCTTGTTCGGAGCTCAGAGATTCCGACAGAGCTGTTGGATCGATCCTTACGGCTAGAGACTCCTACGGGAGCAGACTCGACGATTACACACTGGTGCCGGCAGTGTGATCTTACTCTAGGAGGCTAGAGCTTCGGCTGGGATCTTCTTGTAGCGGCGTCGAGGCCTTACGACGTAATCTTGGGCATGGATTGGTCATCTACGGTCCATGCTCAGATTGACTGTTTTAGGCGCAAGGTGCGATGTGTGCGCACCGACGGGAGCAGGTTCACCTTAACTGGCGAGAAGGGATCCTTTGCAGCACAGGATGGACTCTCGCAGAGGAGGGGACATCTCATCACTCATCAGTTGGCTAGCCTCATCCTAGGAGCGGTGGACGTGCGGAGTCCTAGTTTTCCTGCAGTGGTGGATCATTATGCGGACTTCTTCCATGACGACGTTCCAGGGCTACCTCCTCGCAAAGAGGTAGACTTTTATATTGACATGTACCCCAGGATAGCCCTGATATCCACTCTAGTGTATCGGATGGACCCCGCTGAGCTTCGAGAGCTTCGGGTGCAGTTAAAGGACTTTCCAGGCAAGGGGTTCATCCAACCCAGTACTTCACCCTGGGCTTCCCCAATATTGTTCGCCAAGAAGGCGGACGGGAGCTTGCGACTGTGTGTCGACTATCGTCGCCTGAAACAGGTGACAGTGAGGAACAAGTATCCGCTACTGAGGATTGATGACCTCTTCGATCAGTTCAAGGGAGCACGGTGGTTCTCGAAGATAGACCTCAGGTCAGGCTATCATCAGCTCAGGGTTCGAGACGAGGACGTGCAGAAGACGGCCTTCATGTGTCGGTATGGACACTATGAGTTCTTGGTTATGCCTTTTGGCATAACCAACTCTCCAGCAGTGTTCATGAGCCTCATGAACATGATCTTCTATCCGTTCCTCGATCAATTTGTTGTGGTCTTCATCGACGACATTTTGGTGTACTCGACCACAAAGGAGGAGCACGCCTACCACTTGTGGGTTGTGCTAGACACACTCCTAGAGCACCAGCTTTATGGAAAGCTCTCGAAGTTCCAGTTCTGGTTACGTGAGCTCCACTTCTTGGGGCACGTCTTTTCTGAGGCGGGAGTTTCTATGGATCCCGCGAAGATCGAGGTAGTGCTAGCTTGGGAGCCACCTAGGAGCGTGAAGGAGGTGCGGAGTTTCTTGGGTCTAGCCGGATACTATCGGAGATTTGTTCTGGACTTCTCCATAGTTGCGGTGCCACTCTCAACTTTGACGAAGAAGGGGAAACCCTTTGTGTGGTCAGACAGATGTTAGCAGAGCTTTCAGGAGCTGAGACAGAGATTGACCAGCGTACCTATATTGAGGTTGCCTGAGGAGGGAGTTGGATATGTAGTCTACTGCGATGCATTAGGGACCGGACTCGAGTGTGTTCGGATGCAGGAGCGGGTCGTGATTTCCTATGGATCACGTCAGTTGAGGCCGCATGATCATAACTACGCTACGCATGACTTGGAGTTAGCAGCAGTGGTCTTCGCTCTGAAGACATGGTGGCACTATCTGATGGGTGAGCGCTTTACGGTCTTTTCTGACCACCAGAGTCTCAGGTACATCTTCTCGCAGAAGGACCTGAACCTGAGACAGCGGCGATGGATCGAGTTCCTCCAGGACCGTGACTTTGAGATAGTCTATACTCCTAGGAAGGGGAACGTGGTAGCCGATGCCCTCAGTAGGAGGACGGGCATCCAGCTACTTGCGGAGGCGACAGAGCAGCTAGCCGCTTTGCAGATATTCTTCATGGATAGAGATGGAGCAGCCTTCCTTCAGTCTCTCATAGTCACCCCTCCACTACTGCAGCTGGTCAGAGAGGCACAGCGTGAGGATGCTGACTGTGAGACGCGGCGTGCACAGATATCCTTGGGACATGCACCTGATGGTTTCTCCCTTGGATCAGAGCACGAAGTCCTTTTCAGAGGACGTACCTTGGTACCAGTCGCTTTACGAGAGGAGGTGCTGAGAGAGTTTCAGACTTCTCTTTTGGCGGTACATCATGGAGTGGCGAGGATATACCAGGATCTCAGATGACAGCACTGGTGGCCGGGCATGAAGAAGGTTGTGGCAGAGTTCGTTTCACGGTGCCTCACCTGCCAGTAGGTGAAGGAAGAGCACCAGGTACGAGCAGGCTTGGTACAGCCCTTGGAGGTCCCGAAGTGGAAGTGGGACTGCATATCTATGGACTTCATGACTGGACATCCTCGCACTTCCAGAGGTCACGACTCCATTTGGGTGATTGTTGACTGACTCACCAAGTCGGCACACTTCTTACCCATATGAGAGTAGGGATCAGTGGAGAGCTTGGGGAGTCTCTACGTTCAGGAGATTGTATGGCTTCACGGTGTGCCATCGACTATCGTCTCCGATCGGGATGCTCGTTTTACTTCCCGGCTTTGGAAGGGGTTACAGGAGGCTTTCGGGACGCGGCTACGACTGAGCACTACCTTTCACCCTCAGACAGATGGTCAGACGGAGAGGACCATTCAGACTCTCGAGGACATGCTCTGCGCATGTGTCCTCGACTTTGGTTGCAGCTGGGAGGACCATCTACCCTTGGTGGAGTTCTCCTACAACAACAGCTACCACTCCACCATCAGGATGGCACCATACGAGGCGTTGTACGGCAGACCTTGCATATCTCCTTTGTGCTGGACAGACCCTGGGGAGTCAGCACTTGTGGGACCAGAGATGGTCCGGGCTACGATAGAGAAGGTCCAGGTCATCCAGGAGCGGATGAGGACAGCTCAGAGCCGGCAGAAGTCATATGCTGATAGGAGGCGGACGCCACTAGAGTTCGAGGATGGCGACCACGTCTTCTTGCGGGTCTCACCTCGACGTGGTTTGCGAAGATTTGGCCGAGGCAGCAAGCTGTCTCCATGCTTCATTGGACCATTCCAGGTCCTCAGCAGGGTTGGCGAGGTGGCTTATCTCCTGGCCCTACCACCTCAGTTGCACCGGGTGCACGACGTCTTCCACGTATCTCAGCTGAGGAGATACGTGCATGACCCGACGCACATCATTGACTATGGGGAGCTAGACGTGGATGATGGGGCGACTTTTGCAGAAGTCCTGGTGGAGATAGAGGATCGATAGGAGCGGGTACTACGTGGGCGATTGATTCCTCTTGTGTGCATCAGATGGTAGCACAGGAACCTCCCGGAGAGCACTTGGGGGCGGGAGGCTCAGATGCGTGCTCAGTACCCACATTTGTTTCCCTAGTTTTTGATGTATCTTTAAGGGGACGTAAATCCATGATGTGGGAGTAATGTAAAGACCCGTAAATTTCAAGGGAATTTTTTTTCTTAATTTTCTTTGGAATTTTACAAGAACGCAGTTTCTGACGGCACCTGATTCTGAGGCCCAGTGTGCCCGGAATCATTTTCTAAAGTTTGGCTTGGGTACGTTCAGTGAACGGACGAGCGGGTTTTTCTAACTTTTGAACCGGTGCCCGGAATCGAATTCTGAGGGCACCGATGAAATCGCAGCCCCGGTATTTTCTTAGAAATACCTCTTCCGGAGTTGCGTTTTCTCGGGTGTGGTTTTTAATTTTTGGGCTTAAGGTTAAGAAATAAAATAATTTGTTCGACAAACTTTATTTTATTTCACTTAAGCCACTTGAAGCCACTTGAAAGCCACTTAAACTGAGTTGAAATGGATAGGGTTCTATCCAGAAATATCCTACCCCCTTGGTAGCATAATTGTGAGGTGGGGCCCGCACGAGCCCTGCCGTTTCTTTCCGCTAAGTAACGCACCCGCGAAAACCCGTCATTATGAAAGTCAACTGACGCATTTTATTAAATTATTAACGCACCATTTAATTGGGCGGTTTATTTCGTGAATTAAATGGGCGGTTTCTTTCGTTGAATTAATTCAACGAATTGATGGGTCGTTACTTACCTTTTTCGTTTGTTGGCATAATAATAAAATAAGACCAACAAGTCTTTTTAGAGGATTACTCGTTGAGAGGTTTTGTCTGAGTTCTTGAGCCTTCATCCTCCTTCGTGAAGAACACGAAGAACGCCAGCCTCCGATGAAGAACGCCAAACCCGCGGAAGTCGACAACGGGACGACGTGTTCCGCGACGCCGACGTTCCCTTCCTACAACGTTCTTCTGCGACGTCTCTTTTTCCGCAATGAAATCTTCGATCAGCTGTTTGAGGTAAGAGACTTCGGGTTTCTCTTAAATCTCCCTTGTGTTTTTTTAACAAAACACAGATTTAATTTTATAAAATTAAATTAAATCTATTGTTTCTTGGTCCATTGAGTTCGCCGACTCAATGCCGGATTCCGCGACGACGCGACGCCCTTCCGCGACGACGCAACGATCCCCTCCTTCCGTGACGAACAAATCCGCGAAGAACGTGCGTACGACGACGACTACGAGGTAGGGGTTGTTGTGAATAATTTACTTTTTCCCGTGATCGTTTCTTTTAAAAGTGAAGAACCGGACAATAAGAACAATTTTACTCCATTAAAATTGTTGATTCATGTGTTGAATATATTTCTCCCATTGTTTATCTCTAACGCGGAGGGTGCGGGCCAAAAGAACATGGCCCGACAACCTTCCGTCGTTCTTCGTTTTTGTGCGGATTTGACGGGCGACAACGGAACGTTCCGCAACAGAAGTTTGATGGTTCCGCAGTGAACAACGAGTCCCGGGAGGAGCAGCGGCGCAGACGGGAACGGAATCGGACCACCAGAGCGACTCCGATGGCCCGCGGAAGCCGGCGGCCGGAGGTGGCGCCGCCCACTGACCCACGGCCGCGCGGGTCCAGCGCGCGCGGGATGGGGCTGAAGCCACGTCCGGCTGTCCAGGGCGACACCACGCGGGTGCCGCGGGGTTGTCACATGGGGGCGGCGGCTCCCCCCGCATCGCTCTGGTCCTCCAGGGCGACACCCCGTGGGTGCCGCGGGGGTGTCACGCGGGGGCGGCGGCTCCCCCCCCCCCCCCCCCCCCGCGTCGCTCAACCGCTCGACCGAGCCGAGCCGGGATGGCCGAGCCCGGCCGGTCCGACCGGCCGACCCGGTTCGGCCGACCCAGGGGGGTCGGCCCGGGCCCGGGCCCCCGTCTTCTGACCATTTTCGGTCAAATGACCATATCATGAGCTACGGGCCTCCGAACGACGCGCCGTTAGCAGAAACGCGATCCTTGGATCGAGACAGTCGTTTCAGTATATCGCACTCAAGGTTTCGGAATACTTTGGGTTCGGTCGGGTTGGTTCGTACATGAAACCAACCGGGCCCTAGGAGCAGAAACGCTCATATCTTGAGCTACGGACGTCCGATTGACGTACCGTCAGCTTTTGTGGATTCCTCTAAGTGAGACAGATCTTTTGGCATACTCCGCTTGAGGTTTGGATGCAGGTAGAGTACGGTCGGATTGGTTTTTCCTTAAAAACCAAACGGGCCCCTGGGACGAAAAAGCCAATAACTCTTAGACCGGGCGTCCGATTGACGCGCCGTCTGCGACGTTCAGTTCCTGTTGGTGATACGGAACTTTTGGATATATCAACTTCGGACTTTGTGTCAGTTGATATATCAGCCTCTCGGCTCGTGGAGCGGACCCTCCCGAACGAGCTTGCTGTGTGGGAGAACCCTAGAGCTGGCTGCGACTGCTACTTCGACAGCGACGACTGTACATAGATTCTCAGTGGACTGCAGCGACGACTGTGCAGAGATCCTCAGTGGACTACGACGACGACAGTGCAGAGATCCTCAGTGGACTGCGACGACTACTACACTCAGCGATCCTACGTGGATCAGTGCTACAGGTCCTGTGTGGGCCCGATCCTGTGTGGGTCAGCGCTCAGCGGTTCTGTATGATCCAGCGCCTACAGGTCCTGTGTGGGCCCGATCCTGTGTGGGTCATTGCGGGGGTTAGTTACCTATCGATCCATTGTGGGTCCGATGACTTAGATGGATCAGTGATCATCTTTATCGTCATACAAAAAGTATACTTGTGTGAGATGAATCCTATGTTACTCTCCTTTGTGGATTGTGTTGAGCTATCCTGTGTGGATTTACTGTTTACTCTCCTTTGTGGATTGTGTTGAGATATCCTATGTGGATTACTTTTACTCTCCTTTGTGGATTGTGTTGTGCTTTCCTGTGTGGACTGGGTTGTGCTTGAGCTCGGACGTTGGAGCCGAGCGGGAATTGATGACTTAGGTATATGTATGGGCATATCCCTAAGCAGTGTCGGTTGTTACTTCGTGATTGTATCTTTCCTTTGTGGATTATCCTTTGTGGATTTCGGGAGACCTTCGGGGGTATCGGGGTCCCTACTGAGTATCTTATACTCACCCCTGCACGGGCTTTGCCCGCACTTCGTTGTGTTGGTTGCAGACGACGGACAGCACTGATTGTGGCGGAGGCGTGCGGAGCAGGACGGTACCTGGAGGTGGACCACTAGGCAGGACGTACTCAGAGCGGTCAGGTGGACCCGAGGAGCAGTGGAGGCTATCTGTACCCACCCTTCAGCTGGGACTTCCAGAGGACGGCTCGACGATGCGGCTTTTCTTTTCAGTTGCTGTTTTTCCCTTTCAGTTGTACTTTACAGTTGGGCTTGTATTTCTGGACCCTTTTACTTTCAGCACAGCTTGTTACAGTTTTACTTAGTGTTTACTTTTCCTCTTGCTTACTCTGTGGTTCTTGTTTAATTTTCAAAGTCAATGCCTTCCCTTTTTGTTGGGATTTACGCCTTGGTGCTAGTCGCCAGCCCTTGGCCTATGGAAGGTGGGCTTGGGGTAGTCACGGCACGGGCCCCGAGGAAGAGTCGTGACAATTACTATCAAACAAAAACTAGTGCCCACTAAAGCACCCTGTCAAGCATGGAATCACTATAAACCACCCTAGAAGTGATAAAAACAATCAAAATTTCCTCATTCAAAGTGAGGAGTGGATCAAGGCCTCTTGTTATATAAGGAATTAAATAAAAAACCAATTATTTTTTGAATGACTGGGTTACTGGTTACTTCATCACATCCTTGGAAAAAAAATGTTATTAAGATACCTGATCCTAGGATACGTGATGAAGTCAAACTCATTGATCTTATTGATTATTCAAATTTACACCAAAGGCATAGCACACAATCGATGATTTATTCATATTCAAATACATCCACCATAGCATAGTGGATTCTGTAATGGTGTTATTGGTAAAACCCCCCATTGCAATTGTCCCATGTTTTCACCATTCAAACAAACAAAAAAGGTCACAAGAAATAATTCTCAATTAGGTGTGATTCAAATTTCAATAATAGGTTGACATGAAAGACAGTTTATTAGTATCATACCATTTTTAGGTCACAACATCATTATCCTATTGTAGCCTCATCTCCCAAAAATTATCTAAAGGATGTCATTGAACTCACCCTATAAAATCATATTGAATAGAAATAAATAAAATAATATGTTGGAATAAGAGTCTCATATGAATCCCAAACTTGTTCAGAATCATTTGGATTTACTTCCCTCATCATCTAGATTAGGGTAACCACTCAACCAAAAATAATAATCATCATATAAATAGACACTATTTAGTTCTATTAACTTCATCCACTCAATAAACCCGTTATCTACTGTTGAATCTATATACAAACTTGAGTTCATCATAATTAATTATGGATCCATAAGTAGAGTTCATAAAATCCATGGGAATGGGGAAAAATAAAATCGTTTATGTGCTCATTATTCCAACTGCATCCCCAGTAAATCCATGTATACATACAAGACCTATTGGAAATCACTTCAGTGATTCCATCAGAAATATTGTGACACCCCAACCCCATTAAGAGTCGTCCAAAACATTTTCTTGGAAAACAAGCTGGTGGGTGTGTAACTATATGATATTCCAAGATGAGTGGGTAGGTTAACTCAGATTAACCCATCGGAAGTACTTCTTCCATAAAATTCTACCCAACCATAAGATCCATATACTTAATGAAATTCAATCCCTAAGACACTTCCAAAGGCGCAACCCCACATTGGAATGCATAGACCTCTTATATAGTTGTATGAAATTTTTATAAAGTTATCGACTATCTGAGACACAACCTTGATTTTATATTATATTTAAATATCAAAGGATATTAGGGAAGCACTTTATAAGCCCCTCTAGAGTTAAAAATTGTTTTAGATATAATTCACCACAACTGATGTTTATTAAGAAGAAAATAATTTAGTATAATGGCATGAAATTATCTCACTTATAGTGCATCATCAAAAATATGTCATTAAATGGAATATCATACCCTTATAAATTTCAATAAATCTAAATAGTTTTGATCTTTTACAATTTTCAATTGAAAATGGATTTGTGATAAATCGTATCCTTGAAAAAAAACTCCAAAATTTTGGATATAATGAGGATGATTCCTCCACCTTGAAGCCGATCATTAAGTGGTACAACAAGAGAGAGAAAATCCCATTGAAAATATCAAAATCAAGTCACAATTTGGGGACCATGTTTCTAATTCGAAGTTTATATTTAGCCAACAAGATAGAAAAAATAATTTTCAACATGTAATGCCTTGTATTTTTAGTCATGTGGTGGTATCTTTTTCATGCGATAAATTCCTTAAGCATTCCATCAATGGAATTGTTGGGGTCTTATGTATAGATAGATCCCTCTTTTAATCTTTTGAATCCCAATTTGGGGACCACAGGTTTTCTATGTGCTCCCATGAATCAGTACTCTCAGGTCCTGGTATTGAATCTATATCCATCACAAAGGATATATATGTTCATGTAATATCCACCAATTATTAAGAAACTTTTGTTGATGTTGAGATATAAGAAAAATATTATTTCTATAAATACTCCCCCCCCAATTCTTGAGTAAGTCATATCTACCACTATCGATGAGATCAAACATGTAAATATGGGTATAGAAGAGAACTCATGACCTACATTGATAGGGGTAATTATTCATTATGAATAGTAGGATATGTTCATCTACTTCTTGAAACAATATTGTTAAATGTTCACCTACAATTACATAGATATTTCAGGGCTATATTCTGATATGTACACTCATTATATGGGACTCATAGACAATCATTGAAGATTTAATCAAGTGTCTAGGAGAATTCATCCCTCCCATGAAACCATGATAGAGTAAATATTTGATAATATCATCAAATCATTCTTTGTTAAAGAGGTACAATAACCAAAATGTATCACCAAAATTGCCTAGTTTAGAAAATTAATTGGAAAATCAGGGTATGCATCAATTTTGAGGGTCTCAATCAATACTATCTAAAGGATTATTTCCTTTTTTTCAATTATAGAAATTCTAATGGATGCGATTGTAGGCTTCCGGGATCTCTCCTTTTTGGATGGGCACTCAAGGTAAAATTAAAAACAATATGGACCTTGAATATGAGAAAGACAATACTTTCATAACACCCCATGAAAAATTCTTCTATTTGGTTCTACCCTTTGGTTTGATCAATTTCAATTCCACCTATCATTACATCATGGATCGTTACTTAATTCCATTTCTAGGATGAATTGTATAATTTTGTAGCATATATCTAGTGGTTAAGTCCCAACAACATTGTGATCATCTCACCAGCCTTCAAACAATCTTTAATAATTTGCAGCAACCTAGCATAAAAATAAACCCTCTAATGTGTGATTTTATTGTAAATATATGTAAATTCATTGGTATTATGGTATACTACCATGATATTGAGTTTGAACCTGAAAATAATATTGTTATCCTCAAAATTTATCCTCCTTTAATACCCATTTATTTGAGATGGATTCATGGAAAACCCACTATCATAAGGCATTTCATAGCTAATATGGCTTAAAAATACCAACCATTTACATAGTTGATGATAAAGGGCGTCTCCTATCGATTGGACGAGGATTACTGAGAAGCCTTCAAAAACCTAAAGTGATATCTAATTCACCAAATGGTCTTAATAATTCTAGTATAAGGTAATTATATTATTCTATATATTGATACTATGGAGAAATTGTTCAATACACTTCTCAAAGAAAATTTTTGTAGGATGAAAAAATAGTATCTACTATCTCAGCAAGACAATTACATAAACCAAGACCAGGTATTTTGATGTTGAGAAGAACAACCTAAGACTCATTAATATAGTACAAAGATTAAGGCACTACATAAAAAACCACAAGGTCCACCTAGTCTCTAGTATTGACTCATTTATGAAAATTTTCATCTTCCATATACTGACTAGGAATCTGTCTTGATTGGTTGTTACCCAACAAAAATATGACACCCAATTTTTATCACCAAAGTAAATAAAAGTTACGGTTCTAGTGGATTTCCATACATAACATCCTACCCCATAGATAATGGTGGTAATCATTTATAATCCCAAAAAGAGGCTTTCTATTCCTATGACACTCCACAAATGTGGGAGATATATTTTGATGGATTCCCATTAAGTCATATTGATAAAATAACTGAAATATTAAGGCATAATCATATGGTTTGGGGGTTTTCATTATATCCCCATAAAAAGTAATTATACCTTACTCATTTCTATTATCTGAATATTCACCAACACTGTGTAAGAAAACCAAGCCCTTATTTCACGTATAAAACTATCCTTGCATATAAAAATGGCCCATCAAAATTTTGAGGGTGATTTGGAGTCGATAATTATTTAGATAAATGGTGAATATGTTATTAAGAAAGAATATTTTTCCCCTATCATTGATTATGTTTGGGGAAAATGGAATAATTTTATTTTTATGTAATGTTGAATCAGGTCCCCAACTTATAGAATACTTATGTTAATATTCTAGATTATATAAAAATATCCCTAGTCGACCCTAACCATGACAAGACAGTATTCCACATTGAAAACTTCAAGTAAGTCTCTCTTATCATCATATTCAACTTGGAGGAAATCAATCATATTAGTGTTTCCCTGAGTTATAATTATATAACATACTCATAAATTAATGTTGTTACTTGCTGGTTGATCCATATATTATAATACCTCTAAAATAGGTTCATTCTATCAGAACGAGCCACAAATAAAAATATATAATGCTAGGAAGCATTCATTTCCATATGTAACATCCCAAATGAAAAAATACATATAGAAACAATGTTTCAATGGATTCCATGTCAAAATCATTGGAGAATAATAGACCCTCATCATCATAGAGGAAGTCTATTGGGGCTCTTGGAGTGCTCATTAGGTAGGGAGGATGATCTCCCACAAAATCAAGAGGGTTTGTTATTTCTAGGCAATGAAGAGATAAATCTACATATAATTTTTTAGTAAGTTTCATGCTTATCAAATATATGAAATTTTCATTCATCATCACCTATATTTGTTTAATACTTCTAAATACTGTTGAATATTTTTTATATGGGGTATGGATGTCATGGGGCCATATCCGCAAACACATATAGGTAGTTTGCACGTATATTTAATTCTAAAAACATATTTTCCAAATAGTTTGAGGTCATACCACTTAACATAATTAGGAAGAAAAACATAATAAACATTATTAAGACTAATATGATACCTATATTTGGTGTCCCTCATACAAAATTGATGGATAATAAAACCAACTTTTTTCATTTGAGTTAAAATATATTATATGAGATTTGTAACATTGGTTCAAACCATTCATATAACTATCCTACAATATAAAGTGAGAAAATAGAGGCTTTTAACAATACCTTATCATATGTACTCTAGAAGTGGTGGATGAATAAAAGAAATATTGTCTAGAAAAAACTACTACATTCCTTGTGCCCCACGGTACCACAACCCTCATAGCCAAAAAAGTAACCTCATACTCTTTTATCTATGAAATATAGGTATTATTTCCAATTGAATTTAAATTAATATCACTCTTAATTGCTTTATTTTTTAATCTCTGGGAAGATAATTAGTCACTGAAAAAAATGATGAGTAAAAATTACTTAAAGAGAATATGTTTCGTACATTAAACAATCTGGTAGCCTTTCAGAATTAGAATACATGGACCTTAAATAAGATGGTATTCCTCCACTTATTTCATTCGGGAGAACTAGTTTTGGTTCTACAAACCCTGATAATAACATAGAAAAACCCTTCAAATCTATAACTAATGTGGGAAGGACCATATGTCATACACATGGTATATTCTAATATAGCTTATTTCTTTTCCATGATAGATGGGTAACAAATTACACCCTATTCCAATTTGATGTTTCTTAGGAAGTACGATGCATAATTATCAAAACCCCCTTAAGTCCAAGTGGAAAAAATTAAAATACATAACCCTAATGTCCTCATTGAATAATGGTTAACTAAAATACATCAATTTCCTATTAGTAATACTTTAAATTGTGTAGCACTATTGTCATTGTTCCATGACATTAAACTTCATCGCATCAAAGTCCTAGTGGAAATAATTAAAACAACATGAACTCATCACCTGATATTAAACTTCATGGCAACAATGTTCTATTGTTTAGACAATAAACTACATTAAACACAAATCTTTACCATTTGACATTAAACTATGAGGTCATTTTCCTAGTTTCATGGTGTAAAACAACACAATATCATCCAATATACATGATGTTAATATGTATGGTATAAATCCAGCCTGTATGACTCTATCCTACTTAGAGTGTCCCATTATCTATGGACTCTTTCTCCCCTCTTTGATATCTTGATCTATGTATAATTATTTGGAACAAAATCCTCTCATGTATAAGAGCTTCAATTCCCCCATTCCCAACATATTATTTAGATCTATAAAAGGAATATTACACATTAAGAACTACATGTGGATTTATTTCTATGTTGATAGGATACATAGTGATTCTTGGATCCCTTTTCCTAGAGATGGCTATAAATTAAGAAAATACCCCATTTCCCTTATACATGTGTCAGATATTTTTAAGCTAAATTTCCTACCGAAACAACATGAATCTTTATTCTTATATCTAAAGGATATGTAGTGATGGACGGAAATATTTTTCGGATCCAAACCATAAATTTTATCAATGATAAAATCCCTCAACCATGATATTCAAATAGAGTTACACAGGAAAAACTATGTTTGGTTTTATTCCTATACTCATAAGATATGTAGTAACACACAAAATTTCTAAACAAGTTCTAGCTACATAGATTAAAAATGTTTTTTCCCAACCCTGGTTTTTGATCAGATTACAATTCATCAATGATGATTATTTACCTTCTTTAATCAATAAAATTATTCCCTTTTACCTCACACATGAATAAAATTCTAAAAAAACTAGAAACTAAAGAATCCCCCCTCCATCATATGAAGCTGATTAACATAGAAGTCTTTGTCACGGGTTCCCTCATTTGTCGATCTAATATTAAAAAATCCACATGTCCTCTATACCTAAACCATATCTTTGTAGTGGCATTTTAATCAAGAAATACATGGTGATTGATTTATATCCCCATAGTATATCTAGTGATGCTAAGATTTTTATCATAGTCCTAACTGTAATTTCCAAACAAAATATCCTCCCTCCCTACATATGATCTCAATCTATATAAGGAACATATAATAACTATGTGTTCCATGATTCTTGTAAAAAAAGGATATGTAGTGATACACAGATCTTTTATTATAGGATATGTAGTGATTCCCAAATATCTTATTCTTTTCCCACCCAAAATTTCAAAAAAAAAAACAATCACCCTTTCACATTAGTATTCTACCTCTACCAATGACACTTTTGTACCCTAAATAGCGCTATAATGCATTGAAACCTAGAAATAGTTCCTCATATAAGAACCTATTCTGTGTAAAAAAAATATAAAAAATATCCCATCTTTTACATATGATCCTAATCCATGAAGAAGTCTTCATACTTGATTTCTCCTTTCATAATCATATACTAAATATTGTTTCCTTATACAAGATATCAATCTTCATCAGAAACAATATAAAAACTTTGATTGGATTGATTAATTTTAACATGGGATACATAGGGATGCCTATAACCCATTTTTAAGGCCCAACTACAAATTCATTAAATCAAAATGACATCCTCTCCAAGAAATATTAGTTTTTGGTAGAGATTCATTCAAAAACCTACATTATGGAAGGAGATGACATGGAAATTACTCCATTCTATCATTGGTTGCATTCCTTTAGACCTATTCTATGATAAAATGTCCACTATTTTCATCTAAGTCCCTATTGGATGATGTAAAACTGCATGACATATAAGTGATTGTCCCATGATGAAAAACAAGACAAAATCTATACCATTTTTCATAATGTTAAATGTCACAAAACATCATCCATTCTAATTCATTGTTAGAGGACCTTAATAGAAAAACCATGATAAACTGAATCTTATTATGCCTCTATCACCTTTTCTGAACACATTAGTCCATAAATCACATATCATTTCTTGAGTGTATCAGGTTTCTATAAAACTTTTAATGCTATCATTAATGAGTATATCTGTCTTGAAGGGACACCTCTATTTTTCAATCCATACATGCCCTAATCTATCTCCAACATATGAGCCACAAGTCTAAACTTCCAAATATAGACATTTTCATCCTAAGGAAAAGGTCATCTAATATTTTTAGTCCCTAAAATCTTCATATTGGATATTTTACCTTTGAATATGGTCATTGTTCATACCTTTCATGTTTTTCATATACCATTAATCATTATTTGATAACTTTTATCCATAATTTACAAAATCACCATCCTCCATTTAAAAGGGGTGTTAAAGTATCATTGGACTTGGGAATCCTAATTGGGTTTTTGTCTTACACTGTCCCATTTGTGTTGTCTACAAATTGTGACACAAAATTTTGTACCCAATGGTCCACAGATCATAGCCTTTTGCTGTGTGGGAAATAGTCAAATTTTAATGACCTTAAATATTATCCTTAGATAATCTAGATCAAAAAACCATTAACTACTACGGAAATAGACATAAACCATTTTAAAATAAAAACCATTAATGGGTTTTTTGATCAGAATTCACCCCTTTTATCATGAATCGTTGATTTTAAAATTCATATGAAAATGTTTGAATGTCAATAAAAGAGGAAAAAATCCTTTAAGGTCCACTTATGACCCTATAAAAATATGAATTATGATTTGTAGATCCATTGGTTTAGGAAAAAGTTTGAGAAATTATATATCATATATCTTCCCCTTGATAATGTTTTTAGTACATAAAGATGAAGCTTTTA
This sequence comes from Viscum album, assembly GCA_963277665.1. Classification (NCBI taxonomy): domain Eukaryota; kingdom Viridiplantae; phylum Streptophyta; class Magnoliopsida; order Santalales; family Viscaceae; genus Viscum; species Viscum album. The sequence continues at coordinate 1,425,064,599 of OY728135.1, read as the reverse complement.
GTGTTCCATAACCCTTATTGAATACCATTTTATTCATTTACTACTTCATTTCCCTATTATTTGAGTCTTGTTTAATATTTCATGGTAGTTTATTCCGCCTCATGGGACACACTTATTTATAAATTCATACATGGATCAATTTGGATCCTTAATTTGTTCTCTCATTATGGCCTTCCGTCTAGAGGTGTCCTCATCCCATGAAACAAGGTCCTATAATCTCAATATGCCTTGAAATCATGACATTATAACCCATCATTTGAATTTACTTAGTGGTCACCATTTTTTTGCATTCTTATCACATCATCCTTTATTCAAAATCCTTGAGATATGATTTACACAACTCAAACCCCAACTATTCAAGTGGATTTGATATCCTCAATATTATTCCAACATATAACATACATGTTCTTAGGGAAAATATGTGTCACCTCATTCTAGAACATTACGACAGTCCTAGTCGTGTGACCCTAAACTACATGGCACACTGGTTTAATTTATATAACATTATACTTCCTATGGAAAGTGGCATAGTACTCACTAGGTCAAAAACCCATAAAGGGTGGTCTGAGAAAATTTATAACCTTTTCTCACTGTACATACACCATAAATAATCTAGGAAGAATTTAGAATTCAAAATGAAAATCTATATAACTTGTTAGATCAAAAACCCATCAAGGGTGACCTCAAAAAAATCTAAGTCTCTTCTAGATAATATTTCATAATATAAAGCTTAGAAAAAGTCAGGGTAATAAAAAAGATACAATGAATATATGGACTGCTATTCAACCAAGGAAAAATTCAAGCAATTCTCTCTTGGCCCTTAGCCTATGAAAAATTTAGATCATTCCCTTTCTGTAGAATACTAACCCAAATAACCTCTTTTTTCCAGACCATTCATTATCAATTTCAAAATATAATGACTCTAGTGTAATGGTTTTCGAATTTATACCTATATCCATTGATGTGGTATTTAATTGATACATTTCTCCACATCATGGTAAATAAATTTTAATTTTTCTTCATCCAAACAATGTGCTATAAATTATTAATATATTTTTAGGTTCATTTTTTTTGAAATTTGTAATTCATTGAATATTTTATAAAAATGAAAAATTTTGGTGCAATCTATTCAAATTTTAATTTTTCTATTACTATATATTTTCAATCATAATTTTATAAGTTTGGTGTAATAAAATTGAAAATATTATTATCAACTTTTATAACATAATTATTCTATTATTAAATACTTTTATACTTCATTAATTATTATTCATATAATATATCTATGAAAATTTTGTTTTCAATTTTAATTATATAATTTTGTAATTTAAATTTAAAATAATTTCTTATTTTAAATTTTAAAATTTATTAACTAAAGTAATCAAATAAATTTTCATGGTCTACTTATTTTTTCATATAATTTTTGGAGTTGGTGTTTTAATTTTTGAAGATTAATTTTTTGTAATTTGGGGGGGGGGCATTGGTGTTTTCTTTTGAATTATGGAATCTGCTTCTATGAAGTATTATTGTGACATGATTCCATTAAAATGGTTTTTTGGGAAAATTATATGAGCCCTCTTCTATGACTATTCCTATTAGTGTACTACTATGATAAAAAATCTCAATAGTCATGACCTTCTATATTGATCAACCATGAGGCCACAGACAGAAGATTAATTGTGTGAAGTAGTTCCTATTGTGAGGTTCTTCTACTTCCCCCTTGTTTTTATTCCCTTATCTGAGGCTATCATGAGTCTCACTAATGATTACCATTCTCAACTGATAACAACTAATCCCAAGATAATTGAAAAAAATTGAAACATCACTATGATTCATTTGTAAATAGCTTAAATTAGGGTTTCGTCAGATCTACAAGAAACAAAAACCAAAATATAAGAAAATGAAACTAAGGAAATATGTGTTGAGATCAATTCATGTTGAACGATGAGTCTGTAAAATTCAGAGTTTTATTAAAATAGAAATAGGAAGGAAACTATAATATTTGGTACAATATTAGTCGAAGAAGAAGAATGATCTTACAAATGATGCAACTAAGTTTGATATTTTTGACTTGAAAGATTATTTTTTAGAATATTGAGTTACATATTAAGAAACTAACGATGATGAAATTTACATTCACTACCAAGTTGTTTGGATTCATGTGAGGTCACTGGATAGGTTCAAAATTTTGATAGCCACTAGTTTATTTTGTTGAATAAAGTCATATAAACTATAGTGATTCCAATCTTAAATTTGGAATCCAATGAAATTGATAAGGAAAAACTAAGATTGAGTCTAATATTTTTAGGGGTTGATGAACCATTAATGATATGAAGATGTGGGATCGAAAAATATTTTATTCACTAGTATTTCTACATTTACAGGTGTTTTACCATTAAAAACAAGTGGGACCACATTTGTTTCTAGGGAACTGGATGTGACATTGAAAATCATTTCACTGTAATCATTTGACAGAATTCCCCAACAAATTTATGGTATACATGAGGAGTTTAACCAGAACATGCACACATGAAGATGGTGTTGGTCAGTCCCAAATCAATTTTATGGATGGCCTTTCACACTTTTTGAACCAAATGATCCCATATTAATCCTTCTTGAAGTTTTAGATCTATGTTCAAGAAGTGATATGTTAAGGATACTACACATGTGTAGTGGTTGTGCTCCATTTGGAAGCGCTATGTAAGGGTAATGTTGTTTCTATGAAAAGATATCACCAAAGTCGTGTGCTTGTGTTAGGGTAACTGGATTCTCACATCATTTTAATTTCCAAAGCTATGTCAAGGTACATCGAAGAAAATAAAATTCATAAGATGTATTTAATTGTTAAATCAAATTATACCTTATAAAGTTGAGCTCTAGTATATGGAAAAAAGTAATTAGAATATCGAGGATATAATATAATAATAATTTTATAAGATAAATTTATTAGTACATGAGTAATCATGTCGGTCTATCATTTTAGTTAGAGGATTATAGATATTTTCTTTTCAATATCATGAGAAATATAGCATTAGGACCAAATAGAGGCTGCTACCTAAATTAATTTTCTATAATAAAATATTTGACACCTAAAAACAAAATTTTGCATATAATTTCAAAGAATGATTATTCATGGGGGATATTTAAAAACAAAATTATAATTTTAAAATAGTGATCAGATTCCAGAATGAGAGGTAGAATGTTATATAAAGAACAATGTGATTGGAGTATGAGGTGAACAAGAGGATATATAGCTAGAAGTGAAGTTCTTTAATAAATAAAATTCCCTTCCTTCTTTATTTTATATTTCTCTAATAATAGTAACAATTTTGATCTATATTAAATGATATACAAGTAAAAAATTTATCATTGTTGTCAGGGAATCCATGTGAGGCCAAAGAAAGTCTAGAATGTTTCAATAAACTTTTAAAAAATTATTCTCAATATCTTCTAAAAAAATAAAAATGAAACTTATTTTTTGTTATTTACAAAAAAAATTGACAAAATATCTAAAGATATTGTGTATGAAAACTATGAATTATATTAAGAATTTATTTCTCTATATTCTTAAATTCAATAAACATATCAGTTCAATCAAATAGAAAATCAAAATTAAATTGAAATATCATAGGAAAAACATATATAACTAGAAAAAATATATCAATCATTCAAGACATGGAAATTAATTGGTAGATAGGTTTTGGATTAGGGATTTCCTCATAATTATAATCCTTAGAAATCCATTATGTATTAGGTAAAACTCTAGGGTCCAAAACTGTGTTATAAAATAATCCATGTTATCCAAGATTCATTAATTCAATGTAATTCCCATTAAATATTCACTAGAATTTATTAGGCACTTATGTTTTGTGGTGTAACAGCTGCCATTGAGTGGAATTAGTGAACAAGATCTTAAACTGATAATATTTAAATTTAGCATAAAGAAAAAGTCTAGGACTTTGTTTTAATAGTTATAGTTGGAAATTACTTATACATTGGTTAATATGTTTAATTATTTTGTGGTGAAATCGTACCCTAATATAATGAAAACTGAAATGTAACTTCGCGGACTGAATTCCCACTTAACTACTAGCCGGACCAGATACCACATGACCTCAAGCATGCCTCCCCAAATGCTAGAGGCTTCTAAATATTAGCAAGGGCCTTGGGTGTGTTTGTGAGGAAACTATTCCCTCATATACCAGAATATTCATAGAGGTAACACCAGTGTAAATAAATAAAAATATTGAATGTACTAATAATAAATGAAATAAATATAGTAGTGGAAGAATATTTCAATATTTGAATAAAACTTGGTCAGAACCAGTTTATAAAAATCATGCATTCATGTCATATTGTTGATATATAACTGAAAATAATTGACATACAATAGTCAATAACAAAGTACTATACAAGAATTAAGAAAAGAACAAAAAACCTCAGAAGGCGATCTCCATGAGTATCTTGAGCTCTAGCTTAGTCCATTGCTCCTAACTCCCAGATACAAGCCTAAAAAACAAGAAAGATCCAAATTCTTGTGAACAAGAAATTCTACTCAGGTACCCCAGTAAAATGGTGGCCTGAGAAGGGTGTGACATATAATTATTAGTAGGGCAGCACACATGGTGTCTATCCCAATCCAGCCCATGAAATATAAATTACGCAGTATGCAGGTATAAATAATTAATAACATAACTGAATAAATAAACAACCTCCCATCCGGGTTTCTAAGGAACACCTGATGGCTATATCTTTTTCATCTCGTAGCTGGAATATGAGTCTGATCAATATATATATAGTAATAATAAGGGGATAGGGTACATTCCATATATCCTTATAGGGTGAGAGACTCCATGCTACAACAATCGGGATAGGGAGTGAGACACCATGAAACACTCTAATAATGGAATGTTTTACATAAATCCCATCACCCATATATTATCCCTAATGGATAAGTTATATTCCCTATATCCCTATAGATTGAGAGATGCCAATCCAAAACACTTAGGATACAAGTGAACTACAAGGAAACACTCTGATCATGGAACATGGCGTGTAAAACCCATCTCCCATATAGTACCTCTGGTGAAAAGGGTATATTCCCTACATCCCTATAGATTCTTAGAAACCATACTAAAACACTCGGGATGTGAGTGAGCCACCAGAAAACATTGTAATCATGGACTAAGGTATGTAAATCCCATCACATCCATTGTATAAGTCTCATACTCATCCATGGTGATCTAAAATGAATCCCAGGTATTATAATGGGAACATCCATTATAAACCAATACCACCAAGTCTGTACAAGGAAATTCATAAGGAATCTCAAGTATCACTTGAGGAATGGTGCCTCGGTGTCCATCCAAGGTATTTCAAATAAGGGATAGAGTATCACCTGAGGCATAGCATAGCCATACTGCCAATGGTTCCATCCACAGTTTCTCTAGTAGGGTACCAGTATCACATATGGGTATTATAACTTCTTAGGAATCCCTCACCTCGCAAGCCAGGTCACCTCCCCCAGTGCATTGGGTCATAACCCATCGATCACGGATATTCCATCAATTATTCCTTCATACAGAACCAACTTTCTCTCCCCATCCCATAAAAGTGAATTAAACAAGGAAGGTACATATCGAGGAAATGCATAAACATATAATTTAAATCCAACAGTAGTATTATCAATACCAAAATTATTACTACCTAATAAATCCATTAAATTAAATCCAATAACAATGGAACAATTTATATGGAAATTTAATAAGAATTGAATTAGATAAATCATGGAATGAGTCATAAGTGACAAGGAATAAGCTCTAAACAATGGAAAACAACCCTAAGCACAAGGAATTAGAATGAATTTAATCATATTTCTTCAATGAAAGATCAAAAACTCATCCATTAAGCTTGATCAAACATAACATTCAATTCATGTCGTTCATTTATGGAACAAGGAAATAATCATAGCATAAGACAATGTGTGTAAGTAACATGACATGGAATAAGTGTAACAAAGCATATAGAATGAAGAAAGGTATTTGTCCAACTAGCACTTAGAAAAATAAATGTAAGGTATATGAAATTCGATAATATGCATAAGGCATTGGAATATAAAACAATTTAATCTATTTATTTAAACAAATGATGTAAATTCACTTATCAAGGTTCAAGTGGTACTTAGAAGGTACCATAGAAAAACAGGTAAAATGCCTACATGGGAATCCTCTTTTTATAAATCATGCCTAGTCATTAAATTTATCATATGGTCCAAACACATAGATGGTTCATTGGTTCTTTAAACATTTAAAAAAGGAAACTCAATTTTCTAACTCCATTAGAGGCCATACCTTAAACATGCCATATATCAATCATAACCTCAAAGTATGTAGAAACTATAGTGCAATAAACCTGGCAATAATACATGTTTAATCTTTACTTTTTATTTTATAAGATATAACACATCCATTGGGAGGGTTTTATTATAAAAACATGACTTGTTTATTAATCAAATCATTTGTTCAATTATGAGACACATATATTTTACCAAGGAAAGAAATATTTTATGTCTACCATACATGGAGAAGTATTAAATAAATGTGTAAAGAGTAAGAAATTAATTAATTAACTCATTAGTAAAATTTAAAGGTCTATATAAAGGGATCATATCTCAAGAGAAGACCAATCTAAGTTGAACACTTTGTCAATTGACATTTCCAATGTCAAAGATTGATCCACACTTTCATACATATACATTCCAATATATATAGACCCCTTAATCTAATGTACATATTACCCTTTACATGAGGAAATATGTACAGGGAATATAAATATATATATATACATACCTATATATATGAGTCCATCCCCTGAACGAGCCACCAAATGCTCTACAAAAAAATTAGGAACTCAAAAACACCGTGGTAAGGACCAACACAGCAAAGAAAAAATTACCAGCTCCTTCAAAATTATGAAAAATCCAAAATAAATTAGGAAATGATGAAGAAAGATTGAAAATATTACCCCAAACTGATGGCAGGAAACCAAAATTCTCAAAACTATTTCACCTTTTGTGGCAATTACTGGAACACAAACAAGGGAGTACCGAGAGAGCCTTTGCATGACCTAACAAATGAATAAAACCAAAACCCAGATTAAACCCTAACCTAAGGTTCAGCCAAATTGTGTAGAGAAATGGGGGGAAGAGTAAAAATGGCCTAAAAAATGAGGATATGAGATCATAAGACCTTACCTCTAATAATCAAAGAAAAATCATGATGGAAGAAGGTGGAATCATCAAATGAAGGAGAAGGCAAGATAAGGGGGGTTGCATGCCTAGGGTTTTTTACAAAGGGGTGTCACATGAGGTAGGGGAGAACCTATTGTGGTACTCTTAAAACATAACCTAATAAAAAAATATGATGACTATTATTATTATTTTTAAAACATTCCTTTATTTTTTATATCCCATTTTGTTCCTTTTAATTTATTTTCATCTAAATTAATTTAATCTTATTTTTAAAATTAGGTACATGTCGCACCTGAAACTCAATGAGCCATACATGTAACCTCTCAGGCTTTCACCCAACTCCAAATACATCACTTTGAAATGTTCAAACTCTCATAATTTTGTTTTGGAGATCAGTTTTAAAAACAACCCATCCAGTAAATGAAAAAAATCAAATTTCATTGCATTGTTTTTTGGTTCAAAATCATGGGTCATTACAACATTCCCACCTTATAACTTCTCATCCCTGATAAGATTTCAGTAAAAAATAAAACATCACCCAACCTATAGGGGTTGTGAAGTCTCATTCAAATGGCCATGATGTGTTTCCTAGCATCCAATGTACCATTCAACACTTCCCAAGCATATGATGCTTAAGATGATAAAGCCTGATCCAATTCTCATTTCCAAGAATACACTAAAATGGAGCTTACCCATGTATGTTTATCTCAATACATTTTCATGTCACCATCTTGTTTAACATATGGCCATAAGTGGTTCCCACCTTAGGTTTTAATGTTAAGTGACCAATTCCAAACAACGGTTAAGCCCACCATCATAATTTCTTTAAAATAATTCATCAAAGTGTTATAATGATGATTATTATGTGATTTATTTAACTGGGCAAGTACAACTACCCCAAGATTGTAGCAAATAATTCATTAAGAAGGAACTCTTGAATCCAGATATACCTAACTAAAACTGATTATGCAAACATTCTCTAGAAGAAACTGCTAACCCTTAAACCATGACTGCCTTTTCCTAGCGACATTCTTCTAAAAAATTCCTCAACAATCGTAAATATTGAACAAAAAAGGAAAAACAAGTCAATCCACTGTTGTCATCCATTAAAAGTCACTCAGCTTAGTCCTGCATATTACAAGCAGAACAACAATGCCTCCTTCCAAGGCACCTTGTGTTTACAACAAACATGATCACCATAGTCCATAACTAACTTTTGGGGATGTTCCTTAGTCAATAAATCACCTTAACTATTTTAAAACATTCGTTCCATAACAAAAACAATGGGTGTAACCCAAATCCATCCTATAGGAGTTGTAACCCTTTGATGCATTACCTCTTATCCCAATGACTATTCTGGGGTATCCAAGATTTTATTAAATTGAATACCATATATCTAATCTAAGGTATTACATACTCTTTATTTAAAAGTGTTACATTAGTACATGGACAAAATTTCCACATAAAATCATTGACTAAGCCTAGTGTAGAATCCACCTAGTGGTTGAATCAAATGTAATGGTTGGTGTCCGAGAGCTCGCACAAGGAGTTCCAATGTGGGAACCCAAGAATCGATCAGGACAACCAATCATCAAAAGAACCATGCTTCAGCATGAAACACTGATTAATATTTCCCAAACAATCCTAATGAATTTAAAACATTAGTGAGGCATATGATTGATTCTCTCAATGTGAATCAAGGATTATGTCAGGATAGAGGTTATGCTCATCACTTATTAGAATAAAATAAGAGGATTACCATGATTTCAAGTCAATCATACCCAATTATTGGATAGAAGAACAGTCAAACCACAACTAGTCTACATTAAAGAAGAACCCAGACTTCTCCTGATGATGCAACAACATTAACCATTCCTAATGCCTTCACCACATGAGACATTTTTTTCTTGATTAAGATTTTCCTCTAAATTCCATTCACGAAAAACAATTATTTTTATAGGTTTCATTCACAACCAACATTATCAATGTCTTTCTTCCAACAAATCCCCAAATATTATTTATAACTAGAAATACTTAAAGGATTTAAATAAGAAACCGGGCATTTCCAAATGTTCCTCATTGGTTTTTCTCCGTATACTTGGAAGGAAACCTTTATTAATTTTACAAAATGCTCCCTACCATAGGAGTTTTCAAGTCATCAAAGGAAGAGAGACAAACCAGTCACTCACAAATACACTAGGTCATAAATAGATTAACATAAATGTAACGAAATTTTCATAAAATCGAATCCATAATAAACGGTGTGTCAAAACACCCAAGTCATTGGGAAGTCAACAAAATCATTGGGATGAATTTGATTCTATTTAAATTGAATGTCACTCTAAAAAGGATATGACCAAATTAAAATCTAAATATCTCAAGTCTACAAGGTTCCACCGAACTCAACTAATTCTTTATATCACTTAAAACCTGATGGGGACTGCACAAGTGAAAGCATAGTACTTAGAGGTTTTAGAAAGAAACGACACATCCTAGATGTAATAAATATTTTTTTACCCTATGAATTCATGTATGTGATGGTATGTACAAGATATTTAGTTTAGAGACATATTTCCCCATATAACCAATTACTAGGACAATGATAGGATAAGTCTTCCATCACTGAGGAAGAACAGAGGGTCAAACGACAATTGAAACAAACAACCATACCCTTAGTATGTCTAACCTTCTAAAATCAGGCATTACTCGATGCTCACATCCATAAAAAAGTATAAGAAAATAATGAACACTCTTCCGAACAAGGGTGTCATCAGAAACTAAATGTACTACTAGGGATAACGACACCAGAACGACACTGAATGTCAGAAATCTCACGGTACAAGAATGAAATTTAAAACCTAAGGGTGGTACCTACCACATATGGCCCCTTAAGTAGAATAACCACTAACTCTATCACTTGGTCATGATAAAAAAGTCAATATGATGAAAATATGATCATCTAAGCCATTACTGAATAAAATAACACCTACAAAAAATGATCGTGCTTCTGTTCCAAGGAAACTAAAAGGAGAAACCCAAACTACCCTTACACAAAGGGTTTTTTAAATAGAGGAAATCAGCTATGGATATATTTCTAATACATTAAAATTTATTCAAATTTATCTTTTAAACATTTAAATATTTAAAAAAATGTCACCATACATAATTGGAATGTCTTATTAACCTTCCTTTTTAAACATTTTACATTTCCATAAATTACATCTTAAATAAGAATATTCACAAATAAATAACTTTTGACAGATAATATAACATAAAGGGTTGCCAAAATCTAACCTTGGTTCAACAGAATGCATCCCTGTAGAAGTTACTTATTTATTAAAATTATAATAACCCACATTAGGTCACCTCATATGTACATTCTCCAACTGAAAAACTTAGGTCTAGTTGTGAATTTAGAAAAGTAACCAATTCACTTCAAATTTAGAACCGAAGATCTTTCACATTTATAGTCATTTCACAACATATAACAGAAAATTACAATTAATATGGGTTCCCATTTCCAAATTCCTCAACCAACCATTAACTTTGTAAATTGAAAATTGACTCCCTTTAATCACAACCAATTACATTTAGCCCATGTTATCAATTTCATATTTAATACAAAATGAATCATGTCACTACAAGTATATAACATAAAGAAGCATGCTACAATAATAGAAGCATGGAATACTAGTTAGTAAAGGCATGTTTATCTATCAGGAAACATTATGCAATCAAGAATCTCTTAGGAATCAAGGTGCCCAAAACAAATCAGCAAGTAGCCTACATATACAACTACATGGCATGGAATGTGAATTTATATGTGCCTATTATGATGCTTGTAATTCTTCATTCTTACCATACCAAGACTGGGGGAAAATTCATAAATCCCATAAATCAAGAAGCATAAAAAATTACACCAATCGCTCTAGGTGAAATCCAATTCAACTGTAATATCGAACAACATGAACAACAATCCCGGCCTTGGCCACTTGGTCATTTCCCCATACATTGGGTGATCAGTTCCAAAATGTTGATATTTACCATGTGTCGAGACATTAATAGTCTCTTATATACCAAATAATAACTGTAAGAAAAATGAAAATGTGCTCTGATACCACTTTGTAACATCCCATTCTGACTAAACACTAAACTTGTAGTCGGACCGATCACCACATGACCTCAAGCGTGCCTCCCCAAATTCCGTAGGCTAATGACTAGCACGAAGGGCCTTGGGTGTGTATGTGGGGAGACTATGCCTTGATAGATCAGAGTATGAACAATGGTATAACCTATGTAAATCAATAATCAATAGAGGAAGTATTAATAATAAAATAAAGACAGATTGTAGTGGATGAATAATATAACATTTGAATAAAAGTTGGTCTGTGCTAGTTTATAAAAAACATGCATGCATGTCATAGTGTTGATACATAACTGAAAATAATTGACATACAATAGGAAAAAACACATTACTATATAAGAATTAAGAATAGATCAAATATCCATATAAGGTGATCTCCAGGATCATCCTAACTCCAGCTCATTCCTTTGATGCTAACTCCTATGTAAAATCATATGACAACAAGAGAGGTCCAAAGTACTGTGAATAAGAAATTGAACTCATGTATCCAAGTGCAATGGAAGTCTGAGTAGGGTGTGAGATATAAATATCAGTAGGATGGAACCCACTATGTCTAGAACAATCCAGAAAGTGCGATATAAATTAAGCAATGTGTAGGTATAGAGAAGTAATAAAAAGAACTGAATAAATAAAAAAACCATCAGTATGGGTTCCTAAGGGATACTGGATGGCTATACCTTATTTGAATCATATCTATAATAAGAGTATTATTGGAAACAATAGATATATATTAACAACCATAGGATAGGGTACATGTCGTACATCCAAATGGAGTGAGAGATACCATACTACAACACTAAGGGTGGAAAGTAGTCCACCATGAAACACTCTAATAATGGAATTTGGTGCGTATATCCCACCACCCATATAGTATACAGGGTGGATAAGGTACATTCTATACATCCCTATAGAGTGAGATATTCCGGGTTACAACACTCATGACGAAAATTAACCACCAAGGAACACTCTAATCATAGAACTTGGTTTATAATTCCCATTGCCCATATGGTATCTATGGTCGATAGGGTCTACGAACTACATTCTTATAGAGTGGGAGATGCGATCATAAAACACTCAGTATGCGAGTGAGACACTATGAAACACTGAAATTGTGGACTGTGGCACGTAAATACCATCAAATCCATTGGTGGAGTTTTGTGCTTGTCTAAGGTGACCTAAAAATAATCCCAAGTATCACAATGGGAACATTTGATATAATCATCTACCATTGAGTCCGTCCAAGGAAATACATTCGGAATCCCAAGTATCACTCAAGGCATGCTAACGTTGATTCTATACCAGGTATCTCACATAGGGAATTGAGTATTACCTGAGTCATGGCATAACCATCATGCCAATGGGTCCATTCATGGTTTCTCCCCATGGTAACTAGTATCACTCAGGAATAAAATAACCTCCAGGTAATTCCTTGTCAGGAAATCTAAGGCACCGCCCCCAGTGTATCATGTCATAACCCACCGATCATAGAGAGTCCATCCATGAGTCCTTAATATGGAACCCATATTTTCTCCCTAGACTATAACAATTGAACCAAAAAATGAAGGCACATATCGAGGTAATTCATAAGTATATAATTGCATGCCAACAATAGTCATGTCAATACCACAATGCTTACTCATTAATCAATCCACTAAAATCAAGTCAATGAAAATGGAATAATTTATATAGAATGGAAATAATAATTAAATAAGATCAAGAATGGCTTGAGGCACAAACTCTAAATATTGGAAAACAACCTTAAGCACATGAAATTTTAATGCCTTTAACTGTATGTCATCAATGAAATCTCAAAAACTCGATCCATCAAGCTTGAACGAACATGACATTCATTTCACGCCATTCATTTGTGGCACAAGATGACAATCATAACATAAGTAAAAGTTCTCATGCAACATGACATAGCAAAAGCATAACAAATAATGTCATAAGAATTAAGGTATTATTTCAAAATAAATATTGAAATTTAAATTTATGGTATATGGAATTCAAGGAAATGAAAAAGGCATTGGTATAGCATTTAATTCAATCCATTTAATTAAACAAATCAAGAAAATTCACTTACCACATTTCAAGTGGTACTTAGTTTTTACTATGGGAGAAAAGGTAAAATTACTACAAGGGAATCCCCTTTTTATAAATAATGACAACTCATTCAATTTATGCGATGGTCCAATCAGTTAGATCGTTCCTTGGTTCTTTAAACAATTTTCTTAAAAAAGGAAACTCTATTTTCTAATTCCATTAGAGGCCATACCCTAAACATGCCATATATCAAGCGTAACCTCAATGAATATAGATTTTCCAGTGCAATAAACCAAGAAATCATAATAGTATAATCTATTAATTTTTTTATTAGAAGATATAACACCTATATTGGAGGGGTTTTTTATAAAACACAAATTTGTTTAACAAAAAAATTGTCTGTTCAATAAATCATCACATCCAATTAACCAAGGAAAATCATTTTTTTTGAAAACTACCATATATGGAAAATCATTAAATTATGGTGAAAAGATCAATAAATTAATTAATTAATACATTATTAAATTTAAATGGATAGGGTAATGGATTCTACATCAAGAGAAGACCAAGCCATCTTAAACACTTTGGCACTTAAAATTTCAAACAACAATGATCGATCCACACTTTCAAACACATACATTCCTATATATATACCCCTAAATCCAATGTACATATTCTCATATCCATGTGGTAATATGTACAATTATGATATATATATATACCTATATATATACCTATATATATATTTTTGAAATCCTTTATTAAACCACTAAACTCTCTACAAAAAAACAAGGAACTCAAAAACAATGTGGTAAGGTCAATATAACCACGGTAAAATTACTAGAAACTCAAAAATTAATAAATCCCCAAAATAAATTGAGTTCAAATGAAGAAATATGGAAAACCATACCCCAAACCAATGGCGGAGAACCAAAACACTCCGAAATGCTTCACCTCCAGTGATCATTTCTAGAACACGAACAAGGGAGTCCCAAGATATCCTTTTCACTCCCTGATAGTAGAAGAAAACCAAAAAAAGATTAAACCCAAACCTAGGGTATAGAAAAATTGTGTAAGTTATGGGGGAAGATTAAAATATCCATGTAATATAGGAGATGAGAGAAGAAGGCCATGCCACAAAGAATCGAGAGGAATTGTGAGGGGAGTAGGTTGAATTGTCGAATAAAGGAGGAGGCTGATAGTGGGGGTTTGTTTGTACCGGGGGTTCGGCCAATGGGTGTCATGAGAGGTAGGGGAGACCCTTTTGGGGTACTATTAAAAAATATCCTAACAAAAATAAAAATAAGGTTATTATTATTATTATTATTATAACTTTCCAATATTGTTTTCATCCATTTATTTCCTTTAAATTTATTTTCATTTTAAATTATTTTATTTTATTTTTACAACAGGTACACGATGCACCCAAAACTCAACAAGACATACATGGAACCTCTCTGACCTTCACCCAAGTCCAAAAACATCACTTTTAAATGTTCCAAATATCATAATTTTGTTTTCAAGATCAGTTTTAAAAACAAACCACCCAATAATCAAAAAAATAAAATTCATTTTCATTTTTTTCGAGTTTAAAAGAACTAGTCTCTATATGAAATAAAACATAAAATCACTATATTTTTGCAAGATGGTGGTGAGATATTCATTGAATAAATGGATAGGTTTATGGTATAATTAAGATGTTTCATAATAATTATTATAAAACAAAATTCCTTATAGAATCATTTTATAAGAGCTTCACCCTTATTCACAAAAATTTAGTTGATCAGTCCTTAGTAGAAGATTACAAGGATAAAATTGATGAAGAGTTGAAACAAATTTTCAACACACTTACAAAGAATTCATGAAAAATGATCCAAAAGAAGAACATTATTATAAATGAATATAATTAATTCCCTTAATGGAATGTCCAAAATTCATTTTATTATAATGAAAATCATAAAAATACAGTTATAGAGAAATGTCACTAATGTGGCATGTTTGGTCATTTATAAAATTGCATCCCAAATTTTGATATGTCTATCCAGAAACCTAAAAAATACAATTTTCTAGTTTGATCCATACAATTAATCCAAGGGATTATCCTTTCTAAAATATATAAAATCAAGGATATATGAATAATCATAATCTCTCATAGAGAGAGCAAGGGGTGTTCATACCTATTGTTACCCACAATTTTAAATAAAATATTAGGAAGCAGTTTCATTATCAATAGAGGGAGAGTCTTATAATACAAAAGAAAATTTTTAGGGGAAATTTATTTCTAAAATGGATAAAATTGTAAGGAAAATAGATTTTCAAGATGAAAAATAAAATTGTAATTTGACAAACAATAGGCCCAATATAATTTAGATATATTTCATTTTGATGAAATAATAAACAATCCGGAATTTATAATGGATAAATTGGAAAGGGGAATGAAAAATAGAGAAAACGGTAAATATAAAATTACTAATATAGTGAATAAAAGGGTGAATTTAATGGTTATTTATATTATTAGTGGTTTACAAACTCACTAGGACGTTAATAAATAAGTTGAAGCTTCAAAAAATGACAATTTATTTGAGTCTAGATACTTAAATCTAGAAAACCTAAAATCATCATATCAATATAACACCACTAAAAATACCTTGAAAACTATTGTTATAGGTAACATTCAATAAAAAAATACTTGAAAACAATGAAATTAAGGGAATAAAATATTGATGAATTTTTAGAGGTGATGCCAAAAAAATTGAATAATTTTTCATTGACTATACCATTACCTGTATGAATCAAAAAGAATAACCAATAACCTTAACTGCATAAATTTAATAAAAAATTTAGGAAATTAAAAATAAAAATTCCTTTCCTTGAGGATTTATTATAGATTAATTCTTAATTTTAATTATAGAATAAAATTTTATCTAATAAATTATTGGAATAATTTTTGAGATATAATCATCAGAGCAATGTAGTGTTTTCCTTAAAAATAGGATTCCTCATAAACTTAAAGATCTAAGAATTATTTCAATCTTGTATATATAAGGGGAGAGTGTCTTGTTTAACTATTTTTATTACCTTGGTGTGTGTATAAATTTAATTTCATTATATTTGTTTCATCATGAAAACATAGGTGTTTCCCACCCCATCATTGTTTTATTTTATTTTGTAGACCATTAAATTTATCACCCAATATGAAGTGTTGATGATTTTTTAGTTTGAGTAGGGAAGCTATATTTTCTTTCTGGTTTTCTCATATTATACATAGAGTGTTGTAAGGATATTATTATCTCCTTTCTAGTACTTTCCTATCCACTAGATGAGTTATGATACATGTGTCCAAGAGTATAATGATTATTTGTTTAGGATACCAAAAAGAGTAATTTTATGTGTTAAAAAAACTTTCAAAAAAACAAATACTTCAAGAGAAGATTTTATGGAGATATAAGAACCTTTTATGAGAAATAAGAGGAATTATTGAGAATGGTTGATAAAATTAATAGTTGGACATATCTTGCTAAGAAATCCATGGGTATCTTCTCATGTAAAAGATATGAAATGGTAGATGTGTTTTTGGGAGAGTTATTAGAGCATCTTGAAAAGTTTTTTTAGAGACAATTCTAGACGCATTCATTAATTCTATATTTGAGGAAAAAAATTCAAAATTATGTATTGATGAGGGTAGAATGAGGAACTTAGACCTATTATAACCAAGAGTCTTCCTTTTATCGAAAAATCAATCATTTTGGAGCTAAATCCCCTATCATCCCACCAAAATATTCTTTTTTATGTGAAATCTTAACTTTAACTATTATAATATCATCTAATTTATAGGTATTTCAAGTGGAAATCGTATTTAATATATTGAGGAAGTATAGATCTATCATTTTTTGGTTCATTTATGATGTTATGAAAATTAGTCTTTATTATTCCTTGCATATAATTACATTGGATCTTGTCTATAAAACAGGAGTTTGGGGATAGATAACATTAAATCCCAACATGAAATACGTAGTTGGTGAATAAGTTATCAAAATTTTTTATGATTTAATTATTTATCCTATTTAGGATAGTTCTTGGGTAATCTTAATCTAGGTTTTCCCTATGAAGGGAGGTTTTAAAATTGTGACTGATAAGAAAAATGACTAAATCCAGGTTAGAAAATGGACTAAGTGGAGAGTCTGTATTGATTATAGGAAACTAAATTATGCCATTATAAATGACAACTTTCCAATTTCATTTTTGGATGGAATTGATTTATTTTTTATTTAGGGGTGTCTATTGTGGATATACCTAGATTCTTATAGATTTATAAGATTATGGAAAAACCACGTTCACAAACCCCTTTGGGAAATAATTCTACTAGTGAATTACTTTTGTATTGTGTGTAGATCTGGATAACTTTCAAAGGTGTATGATGGAAATATTTTATGATATGATTGATATAATCATTGATGTTTTCATGGATTAATTTTTAATTATAGGGATAAATTTTGAAAGCTGTCATAAAAATCTAGAAACGATTTTTGAGTTGTTCTAAGAAACTAATTTTATTTTTCAATCAATGAAATTTCTATTTATGTTTATTGAGGATATATTATTAGGTTATAATGTTTCTAATATAGGAATAGAGATAGATATTTTGAAAATAAATTACATTGAAAAGATTCCTCCTATGATAAATTTCAAATGAATTGGATTTTTCCTAAGACATTTCATTTCTACTAGTAGTCTATGAAAGGTTTCTTAATGATCACAAGGCCCTTATCCCTCGTGTTCATTGATTTTTTGAATTGTTTTGTGGGACCCACTAATTTCATCAGGTGCCATTTATTGAATTTATATTCTATTACTATAATCATTATAATAATATTTTAATTCTCTTCCCAAATATATGATGATTTATTAGTGGTTACGACCAAAACTCAATACATCCCATGTAGGATGTTATGCATTAATTTTCATTTTAGTGTTTTGACACATTTGATCCATCATTTGGATGTTCCTTTCCTTGAACTTCCTAAGAGTTATCTTTTCTATATTAAATGGATTGATTTATATTGAGAATTGAATTATGGAAAGTGCCATGTATGCTCACCACTTGATCTACCTAAGGTAACTGCTTCAATTAATAAAATTATGTTAAATGGAAATTGAAAAGTATATTGAGTATATGAATTGACTATTTTAAATGTAATTGAATAATAAGTTGCATGTCCGTATAACCCCTTATCATGTTGATGGAAGGTAGCATAGTGATCATTTCTTAATAAAATGCCTTAAATGGATTAAATGAATGGTTTCATTATACTTGACCTCATCACACTAATGAAAGTTAAGGCTTGAACCAAATGGACTTATTAATTAATTATAACTTAATTAAATGGTTTCCTGCTCAATTAACATTTTTCACACTAATTAAAGGTAATGGATTGAACCACATGAATTATATATGACTTCATTATCAGAAATTGGAGTGGCCTAACTCGATCTCACCTTCGATTCCTGAGGGAATTCCTTCATATCTTGAGGACCTCATTCAGAATTCAAGGATATGACATGCTTAGGTTGAGATGCACCAAGAACCCGATGCATTTCTAACATTTGATTCCTAGTATGACACTGTAAAATCACTCATGTAGTACTACAGGATTCCTTGGATACACTTCTAGTATTCATCATTGACAAGTATGTTCCATAGTCAAATCACATCAGGCCCAGTCATTTCTTATCCTTTTTTTACATTGGATTCACTCCTTGGACTCGGTAGGTGACTTGTTATAGAATTCCTTGGACAATAATCCTTAGATTACCCTCATAACCCTTATCCAAACTATATTCATTACTGAGTTGGTAAAATGACCCATACGTTAGATACATGGTTATTACTTCAGAATTAAAGCATACTTATTACAACATATAACAAAACCATGGTAGGACCATATAGGTATAGTGTCTTTAGAAACTGGGAAACATAAACAACTAGTTCATAAATCATCTACATTGTCTCTCGCTTATTTCATCATATCTAGAGTCCATTTTTGGCATATCCTACATAATAACCTTCTTCCTAACATGGGGAAAAGAAAACCTACAAAAAGGGTGAGCTCAAATTATCAGTAAGGGTAAAAAAAAATATCAATCATATCATATTCATAAGAATATAACATTTTGAATATCTTAACCTGCAAAAGATATCTTAATATCATAACATGGGATAAATCATAGTGGTGAAATGTAATCCCAATAATAATAACTTAAAACATGAAACTTTGTGTCATACACACATAATCATAGAAAATCATTTCATTTTAGTCAAGACCCATTGTCAAAACTATCTTAGCGGACAAAGTCCATTACTGAACTGATTTCACTCCTCGTTCCAGTCCTGTATCACTGAACCAGATTAACTTTCCATTCTATCCATGTCTATATCATGAGATATAAATCTTTACCCAATTCATTGGAGGGAGATATAGGTCCCAATCATCTCATAATGAAACTATTCTTATATGTGCCTCAAAATCATAAATCATAGCATAACCCATATAATAAAAATGGGATTCTTAAACATCGTGACATCATAAAACAATTCATATAAGATAAAGGACTTCATAAAAATAATTTCATCACAACATAATCAAATCAATGTAATAATAGGTATAGAAAAAGAACACTATATTATCTTAGATGGAAAATCATTTTGATAAAACACTTGAACTTCATTCTTGAGGAAAATATCCTTTCTACTACAAAAACATTTTTCCTTTCTTAACATGTCGTAACATTTTAAACTAAAAGAAGTTAATTAAAAACAAACTTGAAAATTTGTAAAGGAAGCTTCCTGGAAATAATATTCTATGGAAATCATAAAAATCCATGCATGTCTTATAAGATAAAAAAACATTCTTCTCGTAATTTTTCCAAAAAATTCAAAAAGTATCTCATACTGAAAATGACAAAATATTCCTTTCATATCTTTTACTAAAAAATCTCCAATAGGTAGAATTGGATTTAGACTATTTTAGGAGGATAGAAATAATATTACATATTGAGGAAACATGGATGTGGATGATAAATATTCCCCAGTAAATTCTAAAGTATAAACAATCTCAGATAAAAATTGAGATTGTGAGATTTACCCTTACCTTAGGTCCAATATGCTTCGTATGTATCCCCACCTCCACTTCATTGACACGCCTCTTCTTAACCTCCTCTTAGGGCACTAAAGTTGGTCTTTGAAGAAGACCAGGACCTCTAGTATGTTTCTTGGGATGTTGAGAAGAGAAATAGGTAGGGTTTGACCGATCTTGAAGGCTCAAAGTGGTGTGAGGAGGAGAGGGAGGAGGTGCCCTTTTATAAGGGATGAGAGGGGCACCTTTGGAATTATAAGAAATATTAATTTATAATAAATTACAACCCCACTTTAAAACCTCCAAAAATGACTCAAATATGAATATTAGATGAGATATGGTTGTAATATCATCAACCAATAAAATTTAGACAAGTTATATATTTATTTTAAACATTATCAACTTGATTTATCCTTATATAATCTATTTAATTTTATTTGTGGTAATAATATTCTAAATTTTAATTTATTATAAATACTTACGTATATGTTGTGAATTTTCCATAATTTTATACTTTATTACATTGTTGACCATATAAATTTTTATTTATAATTTCTAAATATTTTTGTGATTTCTAAACAATTTTATAATATGTAGTTTTTATAAAATAACAATAGTGCCAATTTTGGCATTATTCATTTTTTTGAATTTAAATAAAATATACAGAGAAGATATGTTCAAACTAAAAGATTTAATAGATTAATAATATGTCATATTTATCTATAAAATTAGTGGAGAACATTAAATAGTTTATAAAATATTTATTTTAATACTTTTAAAATCATTTATTCGATAATCCAGTCAATAAAATAATTTCAACATCACTATTGTGTCATAATTAATGATAATTATTTAATCCCTAAAAATTATAAATAAATTCACATGATGTAGATAATTTTATTAGATTTCTGGATATTATTCATGTTAAAAGTTTAATGAAGTTTATCACTAAATTAAAATTATTATACTTATAATATTGAAGAGAGTGACATGTTGTCACTTTCTTTGGTTTTAATAATAATTAAAATTTTTTAATGGTAAAAAGTCCATAAAATGAATTTATTCGGACCCTTAGGTGATAAGGGTCGACTTTTAGTCATCCAATAGAATTTTGGTAGGTGTTAGGGTAATTTTATAATATTATTTTTACCCTTAATTACCAGATTTACATTTAACTACAGTAAATTAAAATTATCGTAGTTACTATTCATAATATCAAAAAAATAAAAGTAACATATTAACATAATTTGGACCCAATGAATCCAAATATGGAATACATTTTTCAAAATCCAAAATACAGAAGTTGCAGTAATTAATTTAAAATTAATCTTGTTTTTAAGAAAATGATTTTTAAAAGTTAAAACATTGCCAAAGATTGAAATGTTTTTACCTATGAATTCAATTTAAAATTAATGGTAATGACATAAATTATATTAAATGGTAAAAATATATTATATTTATACTTTAGAACCATTCAATATTATAATTTAACCATATAAATTATTGCGATGAAAAAAGTTGTTTTTAATTAAAATATAGTGTGTTTTTACTATTCATTAAAATATGGAAGTTATCAGAATAATATGTAAAATTTATCCAAATAAAATTATTATATCTTTATTCCAAAGAATAATTTTATTTTGTAAAATTGAACTTATAAAAATGTCAAAAACCAGATTTAAAGTTGGTGCTCCATCAAAAGGTGGCAAAACTACATTTTTTTGAAAAATGCTTATTTTACCTGAAAATTTTATTTTGTACACATACCATGTTTTAGAAAATGTGTAAGATGAGTAAAAATATTATAAAATTAAAAATATAGTTAACACTATTCATAACGGCTAGTCCATAATAATGTTATAACAATATATCGTTGTTTTGTGAAACTCGATATTGCGTACAACACACTCTATCATGGAAGGTTTCTCCTACGTATAATGCAAGCCAAGATAGAGTTGTGTGTAGTAAAATATTCCTTTGATGTTGCGTATAATATAAGATATAAAAAAATATTTCTCATAAAATATCAGAGTGTTACATTCTACCCCCCTTAAAATGAATTTCGTCCTCAAAATTCGTCACTTCATAACAAATAGATGAGGATATCTCTCCCTCATCATATCCTCAAGATCCCATGAAGCTTCTTATAATTGGTGGTTCCTCCATAAAACTTTCACCAAGCTAGTGGTCTTGTTCCATAGAACTTTTCGCTATGATCTAGAATCTCTATCGGTTGTTCTTCATAAGAAAGATCTTTCTCCAGCGGTACAACTTCTGAGATTATTACATGTGAAGGATCGGGTATGTACTTTCTCAGGAGAGATACATGGAACACATCAGGAACTTGAGAGAGATTTGGTGGAAGCGAAAATCGGTATGTTACCTTCCCAACACGATCCAGTATTTCCAAAGGACCAATATACCTAGGGCTCAACTTGCCATTCTTTCCAAATTTCATTACTCTCTTCCAAGGAGATATTCGTAAAAACACTTTATCACCCACTTCAGACTCTAGGTCTTTTCTTCGGTTGTCAGTATAACTTTTTTTGTCGGATCTGATCTGTTCTTATGTGTTGTTGAATAGATCTGACCTTTTCTACCATCTCATCAACAAGATGAGGTCTTAATATCTTTCTTTCCCCAACTTCATCCCATCAAGTTGGAGTTCTGCATTTTTTTCCATAGAGAGCTTCATAAGGATCCATCTGAATACTGGAGTGAAATCTATTATTATATGAAAATTCCACCAAAGGTAGTTGTTGATCCCAACCACCTTTTAAATCCGTAGAGAAATATCTTAACATATCTTCTAGAGTTTGAATTGTTCTCTCAGACTAACCCTCGGTCTGAGGATGATAAGTAGTGCTGAAACTCAACTCTATATCTAGAGTATACTAAAGACTTCTCTAGAACTTCGAGGTAAACCTTGGATCCCAATCATATATAATGTAAATTGGTACTCCATGGAATCTTACCACATCCTTTACATATATCCTGGCAAACTGATCCAGAGAGAAATTTTCTCTAATAGTAATGAAGTGTGCCGACTTCGTAGAACGATCAACTATGACCCAGATAGAATTATTGCCTTTGGATGTTTTAGGAAGTCTGGTGACAAAGTCCATAGTGATGTTTTCGCATTTCAATTCGGGTATGGGTAATGGCTGTGACATACCCTTAGACTTTTGTCTCTCAGCTTTAACTTGCTGACAAACCAAGCATCGAGAGACATATTCTGCAACTTATATTTTCATTCCATCCCACCAGAAGTACTCTTTCAGGTCCCTATACATCTTCGTGCTTTTAGGATGATTAGAGAATGAAGAACTATGAGCCTCATCCTGCAGCTCCTTCTTTAATTCTGGGATGGGAGGAACACAAACCCAATTCCTGAACCTTATTATTTCATCACAATCAATGTGAAATTCAAGAACATTTCTCATCTTCTTTTATAACTCTACATCTTCTTTTTGTGCCTCTTTAATCTTCATATGTATAGATGGTTGAACATTCATTTGAGAAAGATAATATTTTTCCCCTTCCATTATAATTCCAAGATCCATCCTTTTTAAATCCATAAATATTGGATCTTTTATGATCATCGTCATGAATAAGCTAGCATGGTCTTGCCAACTTAATGCATCTGCCACCTTGTTTTCTTTCCTAGGTTGATAATGAATTGAGCAGTTGTAATCCTTAATCAACTCCTACCATTTTCTTTGGTTCATATTCCGCTCCTTTTGTGTGAAAATATACTTTAAAATTTTATGATCAGTATAAATATCACACCTTTCACCATAAAGGTAATTCCTTTAAATCTTTAAGGAAAATATTACCACAGCTAACCCCAAATCATGAGTTTGGTAATTTTGCTCATGGATTTTCAACTGTCATGAGTCATAAGCTATCACCATATCATTTTGCATGAGAACACACCCTAATCCCTTCTTGGATACATCACTGTAGATCATAAACCTTTCTCCACTACAAGGCAGTGTGAGCACAGGTGCACTGGATAACCTTTGTTTTAACTCCTTGAAATTTTCTTCACACTCCTTCATCCAAACGAACTTAACTCCTTTTCAAGTCAACCTAGTGAGTGGATTAGATAACCTTGAAAAATCTTTCACAAAATATCGATAATATCCATCCAAAGTAAGAAAAATTTGGATCTCAGTTACTGTTATTGGTCTCGACCATCGTTCAATAACCTCTATTTTTTCTGGATCCAAATATATCCCCTCTTTTGAGATTATATTACCCAAAAATGAAACTTTTTGAAGCCAAAATTTACACTTGTTAAATTTGGAAAAAATCTTCTCCTTTCTTAGGGTCTTTAATACAATTATCAATTGATCTTCAAGTTCTTCCTTGTTCTTTGAATAGACAAGAATATCGTCTATAAATACTACCACAAACTAATCAAGATAGTCTCCAAAGACTCTATTCATTAGATCCATGAAGATAGCAGGGGCATTAGTAAGACCAAATGGCATCACTATAAATTCATAGTGTCCATAACTTGTACTGAAAGTTGTCTTTGGTATATCCTCCCTTTTGACCCATAATTGATGATACCCGGAATGAAGATCACTCTTGGAAAAGTATTGAGCTCCTCTTATTTGGTCAAATAAGTCATCAATGTGTGAGAGAGGGTATTTGTTCTTGATAGTGATCTTGTTAAGTTCTCGATAATCAATGCAGAGTCTCATTGATCCATCTTTGTTATTAACAAATGTAACAATTTCTCCCCAAGGTGACGCACTAGGGAGTATGAATCCTTTATCAAGATTCTCTTGGAGTTTCTTCTACAATTTCTGTAACTCAATTGGGGCCATTCTATAAGGTGTCTTTGAAATAGGCATAGCACCCGGTATGAGTTCTATTGAAAACTCAACTTCACGATTTGGTGGAAGACCTGGAAATTCCTCTGGAAATGCATCATCAACTCCCATACAATGGGAATATTATTAATCATGATTTTACCTCTAACCATTTGAGATAAATAACCTTCATTTATTGGAATCAAGACCCATAAGATGGAAGATATTTCCACTAGAAGGTTATATTCATCCTTGCATCGACAAATGATCATAAATTGATCGGGAATATTAAATGTGATTTCCCTTCTTTGGAAATTGATATGAGCTCTGTATAAAGAAATCCAATCCATTCCAAGAATCACATCAAATTCCACTATAGGAAGGATCACAAGATTGGTAGGAAGCACTTTCCCACAAACTTCAATCGGAAAAGAATTGTAAACTTTTGTTGTGATCGTTGTGCCGTTAGGAGTTGTCACAGCTAACTCAACATCTAATTGTTGAGGTAATACGGTGATACCCTTAGAGAATTCTTCAGAAATAAATGAGTGGGTGGATCTAGAATCAAATAAAACAATTGCTACTTTAGAGTGGATGGTAAGTGTACCTTTCACCACTTCGTTATCGTACTCCAAATCACCGATTGTAATTGCATGTGACCTCCCTTTGTATTTGGCCTTAAGAGTTTTTTGACGTCGATCATCATCAACAACCCTTGGATTTGGTCATTGATTGGAATAATGCCCCATCTCCTTGCACTTGAAACATTTCAGTGTTGGAGGTGCATTCTGTGTATCCCTTTCTTTGTTCGCATCAATAGACATCTTCTTCCCATTATTTCGACATTCAATTTCCCGATGACCTTCTTTTCCACATTTAAAATATTTTCTTTTCCCTTTAAGACAATTCACACCATGTTTCTTTCCACAATTTGAGCATAAGGAAAAACTCATCCTCTTTTCAATGTGGTCTTTATATTTTCCTTTGAATTCCATTTTCCTCTTCTTATCTAACCCATATGATTGATGGGTTACTCTAATCTCCATCTCAACATTGAGAGCACATCAAACAATTTCCTCATAGCTATTGAAGTCCCTTATGGATAAAACCCTTAAATTACTTGGTTTTAAGCCACTAATGAATCGATTGATCTTACTCTCAGGTTGGATAATAATTCCGGAACCATACCTTGCAAGTCTTGTAAAATTTTCTTCATAGTTACCAATAGATTCATCATCCTTTTGAGTTAGTTAAAGAAACTTCTTCTCCATATTTTTTAGAAGAATACGAGGGAAGTACTTATTGAAAAATAAGTTCTTGAACTCATCCCATTCCATGGGATCAATTTCATCTCTTTGCCTCGTATTCTTGATAAGAATCCACCATTGATCAACATCACCTTCCAAAAGATACACTGATTAGATGACTTTGTCATGTTCAAAACATTATAAAACTAAAAATATCTTTTCAGTGGTACTGATCCATTGTGTTGACCTCACCTTGTTTGATACTCCCAATCATGTATTTATATGTTTTGATAATCCCAATTATGTGTTCATATATTATGCTATTATCAATTACTATTGATCTACATTTTAAATTCTTTAAAATCAGTGATCAAGTTAATAATAGTGTTTAAATAATATCTGATTTATGTTAATCTCGATTATCCTTGTTTATACAATCTTTGAAACAATTCTAAGTCAATTAGATGTGGTTTTCATAAGACCCAGAGCTACCGATAGCCAGAGCCACCGATAGCCAGAGCCACCGATAGCCAGAGCCACCGATAGCCAGAGCCACCGATAGCCAGAGCCACCGATAGCCAGAGCCACCGATAGCCAGAGCCACCGATAGCCAGAGCCACCGATAGCCAGAGCCACCGATAGCCAGAGCCACCGATAGCCAGAGCCACCGATAGCCAGAGCCACCGATAGCCAGAGCCACCGATAGCCAGAGCCACCGATAGCCAGAGCCACCGATAGCCAGAGCCACCGATAGCCAGAGCCACCGCTAGCCAGAGCTACCGATAGCCATATCGACCGATAGCCAGAGCGACCGATAGCCAGAGCGACCGATAGCCAGAGCGACTGATATCCAGAGCTACCGATAGCCAGAGTCACCGATAGCCAGAGCCACCGATAGCCAGAGCTACCGATAGCCAGAGCTACCGATAGCCAGAGCTACCGATAGCCAGAGCTACTGATAGCCAGAGCCACCGATAGCCAGATCTACCGATGCAAAGAGCTACCGATGGATAGAGAGCTACCGATGCATAGAGATACCGATGGATAGAGAGCTACTGATGCACAGAGCTACCGATAAGAGCTACCGATAAGAGCTACCGATAAGAGCTACCGATATCCTACACTGAGTCAACGGTACACATCTACAAATAAACGACTACCTATAATGAACTGCGGAGTCAAATCCTATATCCTCGACACTATATCCTCGACACTACTTGATTATTACACTAATGGCTACATTTGTTACTTTTGATGCATTTAAGGTTATTAAATGATTTTTGTTGCCATTTCAGGAAACCGTACCAAGAACGATTTAAAAATACAATCATTCCTTCTTCTCAGCAAAAAAGGCATAAGGTTATAAAGGGGGTGAACGTAAAAAAAAAGGAAAGAGAAAAACCAAGAACAATGGGTATGTATCAGTAAAAGATACAATATACTTGAAGAGATCGAGCACACAGAACACACTTGCGATCAAGCTCAAAACGTGCCAAGAACAACTGGAGAACTTGCAATCACGATACTACTACTACCAGCCTGCAGAACATAGAGCATGCATCGAGCAATATATGCTAAAGAAGAACTACACAAAACTCTTCATTCTTTGAGCCGATAAGCAAGCTGAACCTGGAAGTTAAGGAAACAAATGATACTCTGTTTTCCAGACAAAACCAGAAGAAGACTCAGAACGAATTCTAATCAACAAAAGGAGTCAAGAGATGCACGAAGATCACTAGAGCCATTTCTAAACTCTAAATC
Source organism: Viscum album (assembly GCA_963277665.1). Classification (NCBI taxonomy): domain Eukaryota; kingdom Viridiplantae; phylum Streptophyta; class Magnoliopsida; order Santalales; family Viscaceae; genus Viscum; species Viscum album. Next base: position 1,425,036,199 of record OY728135.1, on the reverse strand, counting down.
TTTATCTCTGTGATTTACTTTTTACATTACGATCAGTGTGTGTCATCTGTTGTATTTTACACACACACTGTCTCCTGAACCTTAACTGGAGGATTTGTAAATCCTCACTCACTATCTTTTCATTCATTTTCCCACTGTGGATAGTGGTAGAGGTCGTGTGTGACCTGGACAGCTGGTTGCTGTTGTTTTTTTTCCATGAATAACAGTGGTAGAGGTCTTGGACCTGGACAGTTGTAAACTGTGGAACCCTGATCCAGGGTGTGGATCATCTTTATATAATCTTTTGAGAGGACTAAGTCTCGGCTTGAGACTGAACCTCTTGGTTAACTGCTCTGTGTTTTTAGTTAAAGTTTATATCCATACAGTACATATTTATTTCATATTCCGCTGCTATTACTTTGAAATATAATTTATCTTCAAAGATACTTTGATAGTTAAACTCGCAAGTGTTTATATTTATTATAAACCAGTAAGTTAGTTTCAAAAGTTAATTTAATCATAAGATTAAGTCAACTGAGAATTAATCAATCTTTGAGAAACTAATTGAAGCTTTATAATCTGTATAAATTCACTACATTTTAATTTGTTTTTGAAATTGGGGGATTTTAATAGAAATTGTTTTTAGCAGAAATTTTAATTGGAACTCAATTCACCCCCCCCCCCCTTGAGTGTCCACTCCGACCAACATTTGGTATCAGAGGGTGGTTAATATCTTCTAAATTACTCTGTTTTCAACTGTGATTTTAGTTGTATTTTAATGTTCTTAAAATTTCTGTTATTTCTAAATTTTTATCTCTTTAAATTTTGTTTATAATGGATAATAGACTTGAGGGTGCTACTACTAACCGGCCACCTTTCTTTAATGGAAATAACTATGCTCAGTGGAAACTTAAAATGAAAATTCATCTAGAAAGCATGAGTTTTGATATTTGGACTGCTATTGAATCTGAATACAAAATTCACACTATTGATAGATCTACTTGGGATGAGCCTACAAATACTTCTTACAATAATAATTTTAAAGCTATGAATGCTCTGTACTGTGCTCTAGGAGATGAAGAATTCAACAGAATTTCTGCATGCAAAACTGCTTTTGAAATTTGGGATACCTTGGATATTTCTCACGAAGGAACAACTAATGTTAAAGAAATGAGATTAAACACTTATACTATTAAATATGATAATTTCAAAATGAATCCTAATGAACCTATTTCTGACATGTATCTTAGGTTCAATGAGATAGTAAACACAATGAGCTCACTGGGAAAGATTGTTCCTGCAAAAGAACAAATTATGAGAATACTGAGATGTTTTCCAGATAGATGGAGAGGTACATCCGTTTCAATTAGAGAATCATGTGACATTGGAGCACTGCCTGTCAAGGAGTTAATTGGTAAGCTGATGATGTATGAAGAAGAGCTTAAAATAAATAAATAAGAAGATGAGGAACCCAAAAGAAAATTTTTAGCGTTTAAAACTACTGCCTTTAAGAGTAAAGACAAGGATAAACTACAAATGGAGACTGAGAGTTCAACGGGTGAAAATTCAGAATCTGACAGTGATGCCGAGATGGCTCAAATAGCCAGGAGATTCAATAAGTTTTATAGGAAAAATAAATTCTTTAGGAAAACAAATTACAAAGGAAAGTATGATCAACAAGGCAAATGGAAAAAGGATTGGAAGAAGGCTGACAGAACTGATGAAGTTGTCTGCTACGAATGCAAGCGAAAAGGACATATCAAAGCAGACTGTCCAAAGTTAAAATTCAAAAAGAAATATGATTACAAAGACAATAAGTACAAGAAAGCCATGAAGGCTACCTGGAGTGCTTTAGAAGACAACACTAGTGAAGCCGAATCTTCGGACTCTGAAACAAATCGAGCCAACATGTGTTTCATGACAAATACCTCTGAGGTAACATCTCACACTCCTGTTTTAAATTCATATTATTCTGGACATGATTCTGATTCGGAAAACATGTTAAAATATGAACTATTTCAGTACTGTGATATGTTGGAAGAAAACTGTAATGAGCTTAAAGACAAATACAATGGTTTAAAGAAACAGTATGCTTTAAGTGTTAAGCATAAATATGATCTTGATATAGAAAATGAAAAGAATGCTCAACTACTAAAGTAAAATATAGAACTAAAACTGTCAAATGAGAAACTTAGAAAGGATTTAGAAAAATTCACAAATGGAAAGGATTCTCTAACTAGAATGCTAGGAAATCAAGTTGCACCAAGATATGCTACTGGTTTAGGATACCAACCTGGACATAGACAGTTCACCAGAACCCGATTTATTCCTAAGTCTGGAAAAAATATTGCTAGTTCCAGTTTTGGAAATTCATATGCTTCAACAGGATATTCATATGGTTATAGACCAAATAAAGTCTATCTTTCAAAATCTGTTACTTCTGTTAATTGTATAAAACCAATAAAACAAATCTGGGTACCTAAAGCCCTGATTGCTAACCTATCTGGACCCAAGAAAATCTGTGTACCAAAGTCATTTCCTGTTTAAATCTGTTTTATAGGAGACCTGCTTGAAGAGCTGTCACAAGAAGATATGGTATTTAGACAATGGGTGCTCAAGACACATGACTGGAGATTATTCTTTCTTCAAGAGCTTAATAAAGGTTGATGGAGGTCACGTCACCTTTGGTGACAACTCTAAGGGAAAAATCATCGGCCTAGGCCAGATTGGTAACACTGACTCAGTATTAATTTCTAAAGTTTTATTCGTTGATGGACTTAAATATAACTTGCTTAGTATATCTCAATTATGTGACGATGGTTTCAATGTCAAGTTTGAAAATGATTCGTGTGATGTTTTTAACTCCAAAAATTATTTAGTATTTTCTACTCTAAGGAATGAAAATGTTTATGCTGTTGATTTAAATTCTTTAGCCAAACAAAATATTTCTTGTTTGAATGCTTTTCATAAAGAATCTTGGCTATGGCACAGAAGATTAGGACACTGCAACATTCACTCACTTAGAAAACTGGCTAGGAAAAACTTAATTAGACACTTACCTAAGTTAGAATTCCCAAATGACAAAGTGTGTAATCCCTGTCAAAAGGGAAAACAACACAAAGTTTCTTTTAAATCAAAGAAAGAAGTCTCAACTTCTCAACCACTTTAGTTGGTTCACATGAATTTGTTTAGACCATCAAGAGTTTCTAGTTTAAATGGGAAGCATTATGTCTATGTCCTTGTAGATGACTTTTCTAGATATACTTGGGTATACTTTCTAGCTCACAAAAGTGAAGCTTGTCCTTACTTTATTAAATATTCCAAGTCTGTAGAGAACCTTAGTGGACTTAAGATTAAAACCCTAAGAAGTGATCATGGTCGTGAGTTTGAAAATTATGAGTTTGAATCTTACTGCTCACACAATGGCTATAGTCACAATTTCACTACCCCTAGGACACCCCAACAAAATGGTGTAGTAGAAAGGAGAAACTGAACCCTTCAAGAAATAGCTAGAACCATGCTCAATGAATATGAACTGCCTATTTACTTTTGGGCTGAAGCTGTTAATATAGCTTGTTATGTTATCAATAGAGTCTTGATCAGACCTGTTCTTAAGAGGACTCCTTATGAGTTGTGGAACCATAGGAAACCTAAGGTTAACTACTTCAGAGTTTTTGGCTACAAAGTCTTTATTCTCAATATCAAAGACAATATTGACAAATTTGCATCCAAGAGTGATGAAGGAATTTTTCTAGGCTACTCTATTTCAAGTAAAGATTATAGAGTTTTCCATAAGAGAACCAAATGTGTGGAATAATCTGTTCACATCAAATTCGATGAAACTGATCCACATGAGCCTAAAACCTCTCTTGAGAATCTTGAAGAAGATTTGTCTATTCTAGACCTTAATGATAAATCTAAAGAACCTGTTATAAAAACATTCAGTTCTGGACTTTTTCCAGAATCTGCTTCAGTTGAACCCGAACCTATAGATGAACCTGAAGTTTCTAGTCCAACCTTTACCAAATCGACTAAGATTATAAAGAATCATCCTTTAGATGCTGTTGTTGGAAATCTTGATAGAGGAACACAAACTAGATCTTCTCTAAGGAACCAGGTTGAACATAAAGATTTTCTGTCATAGCTAGAACCCAAAAATATCAATGATGCTATCAATGATGAATTTTGGGTAATAGCCATGCAAGAAGAGTTAAATCAATTTGAAAGAAACAAAGTCTGGGAATTAGTTGACAGACCCAAGGACACCTTGACAATAGGCGCAAAATGGGTTTTTAGAAATAAAGTTGATGAATCATGAAACATAGTTAGAAACAAAGCTAGACTAGTTACACATGGATATAGTCAAGAAGAGGGTATAGACTATAGAGAAACTTTTGCACCTGTAGCTCGACTGGAAGCTATTAGGATCTTACTTGCATATGCATCACATCTGAATTTCAAGTTATATCAAATGGATGTCAAAAGTGCATTTCTAAATGGTTTTATAATTGAAGATGTTTTTGTGGAACAACCACCTAGATTTACAAACCCTCATTTTCCAAATCATGTTTTTAAGCTTTCTAAAGCTTTATATGGTTTAAAACAAGCTCCAAGAGCTTGGTATGATAGACTCAGCAATTTTCTTATTTCAAAAGGTTTTACTAAAGAGATTTCTGATCGAACTCTTTTTATTAAGAGAATTTATAAAGATGTTTTAGTTGTACAAATCTATGTTGATGATATTATATTTGGATCTTATAAACACTCTTTATGTACTGATTTTTCAAAAAGTATGCAAAATGAATTTGAAATGAGCTTAATGGGAGAGCATAAGTATTTTCTTGGTTTTCAAATTTTTTAAACTAGATATGGAATTATTATAAATCAAAGTAAATATACAAAAGATCTTTTAAAACGTTTTGGATTGGATCGTATTAAGGAAAATGATACACCTATTAGTACTACTTGTAAGTTGGATACAGATGAAGCTGGGAAACCAGTGGATCAAACCAATTACAGAGGTATGATTGGGAGCTTACTTTACCTTACTGCTAGTCAACCAGACATTATGTTCAGTGTATGTATGTGCGCTAGATTTCAAGCTAATCCTACAGAATCACACTTACTGGATGTTAAAAGATTTTTAAATATCTTAAGAATACTTTAAATTTAGGTTTGTTTTATCCAAAAGGATAATCATTTGACCTCACTAGCTATTTAGATGCTGACTTTGCTGGATGTAAGTTAGAAAGGAAGAGCACATCTGGAACATGTCATTTACTTGGAAGATCCCTAGTGTCATGGTGTAGTAATAAACAGAACTTAGTTGCATTGTCTACTGCCGAAGCAGAGTATATAGCTGCTGGTAGTTGCTATGCACAAATTCTGTGGATGAAACACACTTTATTAGACTATGGATTTGAGTTTAAACATGTTTCAATTAACTGTGACAACACTAGTGCACTAAACATATCTAAGAACCCTGTATCTCACTCTAGAACCAAACACATAGATGTAAGACACCATTTTTTGAGAGATAATTATCAAAAAGGTGATATTACTCTTGAATTTATTGGCACTGAACATCAATTGGCCGATATTTTCACTAAACCTTTAAGTTCTGATAGGTTAAGTTACATTAGGCACGAGCTGGGGATGTCTAATTCTCACCGATGTTGAAATTCTCACCGATGTTGAAATTCTCACCGATGTTGAAATTCTCACTGATGCTGAAATCCTCACCGATGATCCATTCTCACTGATGCAATGTTTTAAAACTTCTTTCTGCCGCCAAGAATATGAATCATTTTATTTTTATGTAATTTTACTTTATTCATTTATTTATGATTCCTACATGATAAAACTAAGCCTAAGCCGCTTCTCACTCCACCGGACCCAAAACCTTTCACCTTCGAATCTTAGCTCCCTAATCGACTGAGAACCCTAAATCTGCGATTGCAAAAACCAAGATTCCTGCCAGCAGATATGACAGTGTAGAGCCTAAAACAAAGAAGCAGAAAGTGCAGCAAGAAGCTAGTGGAAGTAATGTCAGACCTAGGTCGGGAAAGCGACCAGTAAACCCTCATTTTCAAAATAGAGATATTGTGATTGAAAAGGAGCTATGCATAGATTGGCTGCTACCAAGCAAGTCGTTGGTGCTTTCAATTCTGGAAGATCAGAGATGGGTAGATTGTTTTTCAAATAGCAGTGGTCCCTACTACCCGAGGTTAGTGAAACAGTTCTACGAATACGTAAGCTTCGAGAATTCTGAGAATGAGAATAAGGTAAGTTCTTTTTTAAATGGAAAAGAAATGTCGTTTTCTTCAGTAGAGTGGGCTGAATGTTTAAAAGTCCCACATGAAGGTTTATCCGGGTATGTCTCAAGATCAATTCCACCTACCAGTAAAATCTTTGACTATGAGACCGCTTTAAAAGAACTAACGGGTAATGGAAGTCAAAGGCAAGTGGTTGCAACTGAATTGGATGGAGATAACAGATTGATTTTCAAATTTGTTCAACATGTTTTGATACCGAGGAGAGGAGATTTTTCTAATCTGAGATATCAAGATATTTATCTTCTACATCTGTTAAGACATGGTGTGAAAGTTAATCTGTGCAGACTGCTGTTGAGTCAAATGGAAGACATGATTAGGCCGAAATCAAAGACTAGTGCTTTATTCTTTGCCAAAATGATCTCTGTGATGATAAAAGTGAAAGGGATAGCTGAGTCTCAAGATGAGATAGTTGAAGTTAAGAATAACTTCTGTATCACTACTACAGCTTGTAAGTACGTGAAAATCAATTGGAACCCATGGAAAGGAGAATGGGTCAGTGATGACCAGAAGGTGTATGATAAATTTAATCCTGTGGATTATCCTTCAAGGCCAAAGGATAAAAGAGATCCAGGTTTAGGACCTGATGAAGAGGAACCAGAGTACAGTGATGAGTTAGAAGAAGAAGAATAGGAAGAAACTCCTATGGATGTTGGAGGAGATCCAGACTTGCCCCCAAGTCCTGTTACTGAGTTTGTATACTCAAGAAAAGGAAAAATAGAGGAAGTGTTATCTATTCATGAGGAAGACCAGCCAGTTCCTCAGCAAGAAGGAGAAAAAGAGAATGTATCTGAATCTTCTTATTCTACTAGGCTGAGTCTGAGTCCATTGATTGGAAACTCAGTTGTGCCTACTGCTGAAGTAGAAATAGAAAGAGGAGAAGTTGTACCTTTTTCTGAAAATCACCTTATTGCTGCTGAAATGGAAGTTGTTGTGGAAGATTCTGATGAAGAAAGACCAGCAGAGAATGTAGTTGTTGTACATAAGAATGCACCCATTGAGGGGGAGCATCATTCCAATCTTGGAAATGTTACAGTGACTATTGAGGTTGAAGACTGGGTAGAAGACCCAGGTTTTATAGTCTGTGGTTTGGATTATCCTGATTCTGATAATGAAGTATCGTTGAATAGACCAAAGATTAGCTATGACATCAATTCTGAGTTATTACCTGATGATGTGGTCCGAGTACATGATTTAGATGTGCTGAAAGAAAATATCAAAGTTAGTTTTGTAGAAGATGTAAAGACAATGGAATCTTGTTTAGTATCCTCGATTCAATCAGTCATGAATGATTCGGTAGTCAGTTTAGCTTCTGCAAGAGTATCTACTACAGTTTCTCCCACTGATTTTGTTACAAAGCCTAATCTCGAATCCCTAAAGCATGAGCTGGAAGAATCCTTCAGTGCCTCAGTTACTGAGATGAAGCACTGTTTTAGTGAAGAAATGAAGTTGTTAGAACAATCTTTTGAGCTTTCTCTTGGTTTCAATCTGTCAACTTTTATGGGTGAGCTGATGGAAGTAGTAAAAGAGTGCCAGACCCAATCTTCTAGAATAGAAGCAGATCTTGAAGCCTTAAAGAAGTCTGTTACTGCTTTAGATTCTTACATGATCTCAAAGCCTCAAGCTGATCAGGATTTAGCCTATGTGAAAAGTGTTGTAAGACAAATGGTCTCAGTATTTGAAGATTTCAAATCTTTTATAAAGGATCATGTTAAAAATCAGGACTCTCAACTGCAAACTCTGATTAGTGGTTTGACCAAAAGTTTCAAAGAAACTGTATCTTTCTCAGTTGGTCCTCGAGCTTCAAAACCTGCATTTGATTTGAATCAATTACGAGCTATGATGAAGGAGGAGCTTGGTTCTATTTCAACTAGTGGATCTATAGACTCATCAGATCTAAGACGAGTAGTGCTCTCTACAAGAGATTCAGTCAGGGAAATAGTGAAAATCGTCCACGACCATATGAAAGAGGCCTCTGCCTCTCAGGAGGAAATCAAGAACAAGGTGAATTATTATTTCCAAAGGATTTTTACCAAGAAACAACTCAACCATCATTTCAAACTGATGTTGGAAAACATGAAGTTACCCCCTGTAACTCAAGCCTTCCGAGAACAAGTGAGCAAGCTAAGGCAGGTGACTCCTGCCTTAGAAAAATTCATGGATAATAAAGATGATTTTATATCTGCTATGGAAAGAGGAGGAGGAATCATTATTAATTTCAGAAATCTGTTGCTGCCCTTTTTGCATGTTGATGCCAGACCAGTTATTGTCCCTCCTGCCTTACCTGCCTCTGCCTCTACTGAGTCTCCCATCCAGATGACTCCTACTCAGGACATTAGAAGCCTCACACCTATGATCACTCAACACACTTCCCCATACAGGCCCGGCACTGTATCAGTGGCTCAGCCTCCTGTGATCATTTCTGGAATTCCAAAGCCCTCACCCACATCCTCACCTCCTGCATCCTCTTCTGATCCACAAGGAACATCTCATGTTGAAGATCAGGATTGCTAATGTGGCCAGGCTATTTGATAGGAATTTTTTTTCTATTATGTTTATGTAAGTTTTGTCTGGTCTAATACAAATGCTTTTCTTTACACTATCTCTGTTTATCAGTTTTCTATGTCTGCTTTCCCACTTTTTTATTATCACAAAGGGGGAAAAATATAAAGCAAGGGTAAGAAAGGGGGAGACAATATCAAAGGGGAGAAATTTGAGCCTTTGATACTATTTCTTACATTTCCTTCTTTGGTACCAATTCTTTCAAAGATTATCTCTGATACTATTGTATTTAATACTAACTTTGATAATTTTTTATCTATCTCACTCTATTACTATTTCCACTATTTCCTCTGATACTTCTTTCTTTGAGAAATTCAAATATAAATGTTATATTCTCTTATACTATATTTTCACTATTTTTGGTCATATCATAAGTTGTGATTATCAAAAAGGGGGAGATTGTTGACCTCACCTGGTTTGATAATCCCAATCGTGTATTTATATGTTTTGATAATCCCAATTATGTGTTCATATATTATGCTATTATCAATTACTGTTGATCTACATTTTAAATTCTTTCAAATCAGTGATCAAGTTAATAATAATGTTTAAATAATCTCTGATTTATGTTAATCTCAATTATCCTTGTTTGTACAAGCTTTGAAACAAATATAAGTCAATTAGATGTGGTTTGCATAAGGCCCAGAGCTACCGATAGCCAGAGCCACCGATAACCAGAGCTACCGATAGCCAGAGCCACCGATAGCCAGAGCCACCGATAGCCAGAGCCACCGATAGCCAGATCCACCGATAGCCAGAGCCACCGATAGCAAGAGCTACCGATAGCCAGAGCTACCGATAGCCAGAGCTACTGATAGACAGAGCCACCGATAGCCAGAGCGACCGATAGCCAGAGCCACCGATAGCCAGAGCCACCGATAGCCAGAGCTACCGATAGCCAGAGCTACCCATAGCCAGAGCTACCGATAGACAGAGCTAACCATAGCCATAGCTACCGATAGCCAGAGCTACCGATAGCCAGAGCTACCGATAGCTAGAGCCACTGATAGCCAGAGCTACCAATGCACAGAGCTACCGATGGATAGAGAGCTACCGATGCACAGAGCTACCGATAAGAGTTACCAATAAGAGCTACCGATAAGAGATACCGATATCCTACACCGAGTCAACCGTAAACGTCTACAAACAAACGGCTACCTATAATGAACTGCGGAGTCAAATCCTATATCCTCGACACTATATCCTCGACACTATTTGATTATTACACTAACGACTACATTGGTTACTTTTGATGCATTTAAGGTTATTAAATGATTTCTGTTACCATTTCAGGAAACCGTACCAAGTACGATTTAAAAATACAATCATTCCTTCTTCTCAGCAAAAAGGCATAAGGTTATAAAGGGGGTGAACGTAAAAAAAAGGCAAGAGAAAAAACAAGAACAACTGGTATGTATCAGTAACAGAGACAATAGACTTGAAGAGATCGAGCACACAGAACACAATTGCGATCAAGCTCAAAACGTTCCAAGAACAACTGGAGAACTTGCACTCACGATACTACTACTACCAGCCTCCAGAACATAGAGCATGCATCGAGCAATCTATGCTAAAGAAGAACTACACAAAACTCTTCATTCTTTGAGCCGATAAGCAAGCTGAACCTGGAAGTTAAGGAAATAGATGATACTCTGTTTTCCAGACAAAAACCAGAAGAAGACTCAGAACGAATTCTAATCAACAAAAGGAGTCAAGAACTGCACGAAGATCACTAGAGCCATTTCTAAACTCTAAATATTTATCTTTGTGATTTACTTTTTACATTACGAGCAGTGTGTGTCATCTGTTGTATTTTACACACACACTGTCTCCTGAACCTTAACTGGAGGATTTGTAAATCCTCACTCATTATCTTTTCATTCATTTTCCCACTATGGATAGTGGTAGAGGTCGTGTGTGACCTGGACAGCTGGTTGCTGTTGTTTTGTTTCCCACGAATAACAGTGGTATAGGTCTTGGACCTGGACAGTTGTAAACTGTGGAACCCTGATCCAGGGTGTGGATCATCTTTATATAAACTTTTTAGAGGACTAAGTCTCGGCTTGAGACTGAACCTCTTGGTTAACTCCTCTGTGTTTTTAGTTAAAGTTTATATCCATACAGTACATATTTATTTCATATTCCACTGCTATTACTTTGAAATATAATTTATCTTCAAATCTACTTTGATAGTTAAAATCGCAAGTGTTTATATTTATTATAAACCAGTAAGTTAGTTTCAAAAGTTAATTTAATCATAAGATTAAGTCAACTGAGAATTAATCAATCTTTGAGAAACTAATTGAAGCTTTATAATCTGTATAAATTCACTATAGTTTAATTTGTTTTTGAAATTGGGGGATTTTAATAGAAATTGTTTTTAGCAGAAATTTTAATTGGAACTCAATTCACCCCCATATTGAGTGTCCACTCCGACCAACACATTGTTCAGCCACTAATGGATTAGAAGACCCGCTGAATGAAGGTGGACGCTGCCTCATGAAGGATTCAACAAAATGTTGCTCCTTTATTTGCTCATTTGAAAGTCATGAATGATTTATAGCTTGAAAAAGTTGTGTGAGCATGGCTAAAATATTTTGAATTCCATCTCCCATAATGTTTGGTTTCTCCGGGGGACAATCATTGCATTGTCCGTCACATTTAGCATTAACACGGTTCCATCGGGTTCCAACCATTGACTACAAACCAAGAAGCATAGTGTGATAAACACTAATCACAATAGGAAAAACACATAATTAGAAATAAAATTTCACACTTTAGGTCTTATTATAGGTTATTCATGGCCATTTCTAAAATACTAAAATTATGTTCTATTCTTAGACATATCCTTAGGGTTCTTACTAAGGCTTTCACATCCTAGTTTCCAAAGGATGACAATACCTCTCTTCTGATACCAACTATAATGACCCATACTTTAGATACATGGTTATTACTTCAGAATTGAAGTGTACTTTTTACAACATATAACAAAACCATGGTAGGACCATATATGTATAGTGTCTTTAAAAACTGGAAAACATAAACAACTTGTTCATAAATCATCTACATTGTCTCCCGCTTATTTCATCATATCTAGAGTCCCTTTTTGGCATATCCTACTTAATACCCTTCTTCCTGACCTGGGGAAAAGAAAACATACAAAAAGGGTGATCTCAAATGCTTAGTAAGGGTAAAAAAATATCAATCATATCATATTTATAAGAACATAATATTTTGAATATCTTAACCTATAAAAGAGATTGTAATATCATAACATGGGATAAATCATAGTGGTGAAATGTAATCCCAATAATCATAACTTAAAACATGAAACATTGTGTCATACACACATAATCATATAAAATCATTTCATTTTAGTCAAGACTCATTTCCAAGACTATCATAGTGGACAAAGTCCATTACTGAACCAAGTTCACTCCTTGTTCCAGTCCTGTATCACTGAACTGGATTAACTTGTCATTCCAGCCATGTCTATCTCATGACAAATAAATATTTACCTAATGCATTGGAGGGAGATATATGTCCCACCCATCTCATAATGAAACCATTATTATGTGTGCCACAAACTCATAAATCATAGCATAACCCATGTAATAAAAATGGGATTCTTAAACATCGTGACATCATAAAACAATTCATATAAGATAATGGACTTCATAAAAATAATTCCATCACAACATAATCTTATCAATGTGATAATAGGGATTGAAATGTAATGCTATATTATCTTAGATGGAAAATAATTTTGATAAAACACTTTAACTCCATTCTGGAGGAAAATATCCTTTCTACTTCAAAAACATTTTTCCTTTCTTAACATGTCAAAACATTTTAAACTAAAAGAAGTTAATTAAAAATAAACATGAAAATTTGTAAAGGAAGCTTCATGGAAATAATGTTCTCTGAAAATAATAAAAATAAATTCATTCCGTATAATTTTAAAAAATATTTTTCTCGTACTTTGTCCAAAAAAGTCAAAAAGTATCTCGTTCTGAAAATGACAAAATATTCCTTTCATATCTTTTACTAAAAATTCACCAATAGGTAAAATTGGATTTAATTGATTGTAGGAGGATAGAAATAATATAAAATATTGAGGAAACATGGATGTGGATGATAAATATTCCCCAGTAAATTCTAAAGTATAATCAATCTTAGATAAAAAATGATATTTGTGAGATTTTCCCTTATCTTAGGTCTGATATGCTTCGTATGTATCTGAAGCTTCTCTTCTTTGATGCAGATCTTCTTAACCTCCTCTTAGGGCACTAAAGTTGTTCTTTGAAGAAGACCAGGACCTCAAGTATGTTTCTATGGAAGTGGAGAAGAGAAATTGGTAGGTTTTGGCCGAGCTTGAAGGCTCAAAGTGGTGTGAGGAGGAGAGGGAGGAGGTGCCCTTTTATAAGGGAGGAGAGGGGCACCTTTGGAATTATAAGAAATATTAATTTATAATAAATTCCAAACCCACTTAAAAACCACCAAAAATGACTTAAATCCAAATATTAGATGATATAGGGTTGTAATCTCATCAACCAATAAAATTTATACAAGTTGGTAATTTATTTTAAACATTATCTACTTGATTTATCCTTATATAATCTATTTAATTTTATTTGTGGTAATAATATTATAAATTTTAAATCATTATAAATAATTACTTATATGTTTTGAATTTTCCATAATTTAATACATTAGTACATTTTCGACCATATAAATTTTAATTTATAATTTTTAAATATTTTTTTGATTTTTGAACAATTTTATAATATGTAATTTTTATAAACAAACAATAGTGTCAATTTTGACACTATTCATTTATTTGAATTTAAATAAAATATAAAAAGATGATATGTTAAAAATAAATTATTTAATAGATTCATAACATGTCTTATTTATCTAAAAAATTATTAGAGCACATTAAATAGTTCATATAATATTTATTTTAATACTTTTAAAATCATTTATTTGATAATTCAGTCAAAAAATAAATTTCAACGTCACTATTATGTCATAATTAATGGTAATTATTTAATCCCTAAAAATTATAAATAAATTTACATGATGTATATAATTTTACTATATTTCTGGAGACTATTCAGGTTCTAAGTTTCATGAAGTTTATCACTAAATTAAAATTATTATACTTATAAGATTTAAGAGAGTGACATGTTGTCACTTTCTTTGGTTTTAATAATAATTAAATTATTTTAATGGTCAAAAGTCCATAAAATGAATTTATTCCAACCCTTAGGTGATACGGGTCAACTTTTAGTCATCCAATAGAACTTTGGAAGGTTTTAGGGTAACATTATAATCTTATTTTTACCCTTAATTACCTGATTTACCTTTAACTACAGTAAATAAAAATTATCGTAGTTAGTATTCATAATATCAAAAAAATAAAAGTAACCTATTAACATAATTTGGACCCACTAAATCAAAATATGTAATCCATTTTTCAAAATTCAAAAAACAGAAGTTGCAGTAATTAATTTAAAATTAATCTCATTGTTAAGAAAACGGATTTTAAAAGTTAAAATATTACCAAAGATTGAAAAGTTTTTACCTATGAATTCAATGAAAAATTAATGATAATAACATAAATTATATTAAATGGTAAAAATATATTCTATTTATTCTTTAAAACCATTTAATAAAATAATTTAACAATATAAATTATTACGATGAAAAAAGTTGTTTTTAATTAAAATATAGCGTGTTTTTACTATTCATTAAAATATTGAAGTTATAAGAATAATATGAAAATTTTATCCAAAGTAATTTTTTATATCCTGATTCCAAAGAAGACTTTTATTTTGTAAAATTGAACATATAAACATGTCAAAAACTAGATTTAAAGTTTGTGCGCCATCAAAAGGCGGAAAAACGTCATTTTTTGAAAAATACTTATTTTACCTGAAAAAATTATTTTGTTCACATACCATGTTTTAGAAAATTTCTAAGATGAATAATAATGTTATAAAATTCAAAATTTAGTTAATACTATTCATAACGGCTAGTTCATAATAATATCATTACAATATATCGTTGTTTAGTGAAACTCGATATTGCGTACAACACACGCTATCGAGAAAGATTGCTCTTGAGTATAATGCAAGACAAGATAGTGTTACGTGTATTGAAAGATTCCATTGATGTTGTGTATAACATAAGACATAAAAAAATATTTCTCATAAAATATCAGGGTGTT
This sequence comes from Viscum album, assembly GCA_963277665.1. Taxonomy (NCBI): domain Eukaryota; kingdom Viridiplantae; phylum Streptophyta; class Magnoliopsida; order Santalales; family Viscaceae; genus Viscum; species Viscum album. The sequence continues at coordinate 1,425,021,094 of OY728135.1, read as the reverse complement.
ATAGTTGGAGACCCTTGAGGTCTAATTTTCCTTGGTTATTACCTTGGGACTTCAGTATTATGTATCATTACAGGTTTCCTTGTTATATCTTGAAAACTTCACCATTATAAACATGTAACTCACTTATAAACTAAAAAAAATCAAATAATTAACTGGTTACATGTTTAGACACTAGCTGAGGGATGAAGTTGGTACATGGGTATTAAGATACATTGCACTGCTTTACCTAATATATTCATGATTGAACATTGGTTAATTTCTATTACACAAGATGGATGTTCTAGACACCGTTGGTGGTGGCCCAGTGAGAGTTATCTCACACCCTCTCTGGTTTACTTTTGATACCCATGAAAGATTACATGAATGTCGGCATTGAAAAAGAGAAGCATACAGCTTCGAACACTTGATTGTTTTCTATTTATAATGGATCTTGATAGAAGATGACCAAGCCAGAGCTCGAGATGCATGGGATAGTCTTTTGATTTCTTGTATACTTTGTTGGAAAATGTTATGCCTTCTATCATGTATCATTGTTTTCCAATTTTCAAGTGACATAACATATCATCATTAGTATTTTATGGTTTGTATTTCTGCATGATGGCTTGGTCCAGAAATTCTACAAGTTAATGCCTCAGATGAGGATAGAGAGCAGGTAGCTTCCACTATGAATGGCTATTTGGATTTAGATGATTGAGAGGGTATGGCCTAGCCCTCGGTACCTGGCTTGTGTATCTTTGCATGGGAAAACTTACTGAGTAGCAATGCATTGGTGGAGGCTTTCCATAACGATGTTGATGCTGGGGAGGGGCATTTCTAGTAGTCTTGTTTTGGTACTAGGTTATGTTATGAATCCATTTCTTTTAAGTCATGTGAGGTTTCACCCCTTTATATTTAAAAGGGATTTTAACCAAAATAAATAAAAAATGTGGCCTTTAGGCCATTCAGTCTAGTTATTGTGGTCCTTGCATAATTATCACTTTTTTTCTTCTTCTACTCTTTACTTATATTTCTTCCACTATTTACTATCCTTATATTAATTTGTTGTGCTAAAATTTGGTAAAGAGGTTATATTATCCCCATGTACACACCCTAGGACCTCTCTACTAGTAGATATATTCTTGCATTTTGGGAGATGCGCTTGAGGCCATGTGGTCCACCAGGCTCGGGGCACCTATTAAGTGGCATCCGGGTCTGGAAAGTCACAAAGTGGTATCATATTTGGTTTTCATTTCTTGATTTACTGTTTAGAGACAATAGATTAGAGATTAGGAACACTATGGGAATTGGTCATAAGTTTTTATTAGGTGTCTCAAATCCATGTTTGGGGTAAAAACCAACTTACCTAAAATATATCTGTTGTTCGCTTTTTCCTATTACAGTAGGAATTATTTCACCATTGGGTGAAACAAATGTTGTGTGGTGTTGTTGATTATTATTCTAATTGAGATTATATTTTATCCTTGGACCAATGATTTGAGGGAAGGATAATTATTACATTCATCATACAGGAACCTAGAATTCACATGTCAAGCATATTGTAAATCCATATAGGAGAATTTCACTAATTTCATTTCTTGATATGCCTTTGATTGTTGAGTGATGTTGTGATAGTTATATTATTATTGTTATATTCCCTAGTTGAAATTAAGTGATTTCTTGTCTCAATTAATGAGGTGTATGGGCCCTCATGGGTTGGGATTCATAATTTTCTGATGTCACGACCCGTCCTCAGGGCCCGTGCCGTGAATACCCCAAGCCCGCCTTCCATAGGCCAGGGGATGGCGACTAGCACCAAAGGCGTTAAATCCTAATAACTGGGAAGGCATTGCCTTTATAAAAGAAAACAAGCACCACAGAGTACAAGCGGAAGCAAAACACTAAGTACAAAAGAAATGATAAAAAGTAAATGGGCCAGAATACAAACTCAGAAGAAAGTACGACTACAACTGAACAAGGTACAACAACAAAAAGACAAACAGCTGGAAGAAGGAAGCAGCTCCTAGGTCGTCCTCCTCGGATCCTACTTGAAGGATAGGTATAGATAGCGGAGCTCCTGGTCATCCACCACAGATCCTACCTGAAGGGTAGGTACAGATAGCTCAGCTCCTGGTCGTCCACCACGGATCCTACCTGAAGGGTAGGTACAGATAGCCTCTTCCATGCTCTCGTCCGTCAACCTCCTCTGTGAGTCGTCACGTCGTGTAGTCCACCTCCAGGTACTGACTCATCGTGTAGTCCACCTCCAGGTACCATCCACTCCTTGAACACTCGGCCTCCTTCAGCACAGCCCATCGTCTGCAACCAACACAACGAGGTGCGGGCATAGCCCGTATAGGGGTGAGTATAAAGATACTCACTAGGGACCTCGAGACCCTCAAGGTCTCACTAAACCAACAAGGATAACCACAAAGAAGATCTCAGCAGTTAACCTCTACTTAGATATATGTCCATACATATACCTAAGTTATCAAGTAAGCCATATCAATCATGAGGAAACACAAGGATTGTGAAATCAACGGATAACCACTACCCAGGAATATGCCCATACATATACCTAAGTTAGCAAGTGACCCATCTCAATCATGAGGTAAACACAAGGTCAAAAGTCTCAGCTCAAACCAAGATTTTCATTATCGAAACCATAACTACTGAAGAGCTCCGTCTTTGGAGTGTACAGTGGTCTTGTCACGACTCCGAGGTACTGCTCACTAACCTAAGACTGCTGAAGTACTCCTCCTGTCGAGTACCGCGGGTCAGCCACCCAGACACAGTAGTGCTTCTCGTCGAGGTATGTCACCCAAACACAGTAGTGCACACCCCCTAGTATCCTGCTGAGGTACTCTCCGGACGAGTACCACGGGTCTGCACTGTCACACAGGTAGTGCTCCATCCGCCATGGGTCTGCACCTCATAAAGTAGTGCTCCGTCGACTGGGCTAGTCGACTCACTCCAAGTCGAGTCGGTCAAGCAGTCGTCAGGTCTCAGCCAGCTACACGGTCTATGTACTCCGCATGCTCGTCACTAGGAGGGTCCTCTCCATGAGCTAGAGGTCGATACTCCAAGTATCTCAAAGTCCCACGAAGAATTATCTCAAAGGACCTCCTCGTCATAGGGGTCTCAACGCAACAGACGGTGCGTCAATCGGACGCCCGGTCTGTGAGTTACTAGCCCTTTCGCCTCAGGGGCCCGGTTGGTTTCTTGAGCGAACCAACCCGGCCGTATCTCAACTGTACCCCGAACTCTCATAGGGTATACTCATAGGGACCGTTTCTCATCGTGATCAACAACACCGCTGACGGTTCGTCAAACGGACGTCCGGTCAGAAAGATATCAGCTTTTCCGTTCCAGGGGCCCGGTTGGATTTCGGGTGCAATCCCACCCGGCCACTATCCAACTGCATCCAAATCCCGGGCGAAGGATGCCAAAAGTTCCGTATCGTCAACAGGAATGCAACAAAATAGACGGTGCGTCAATCGGACACTCGGTCTGGAAGTTATTGGCTTTCTCGTTCCAGGGGCCCGGTTGGTTTCGTGATCGAACCAACCCGACCGCACTCCAACGGCATCCAAACCTCGAGCAAAGTAAGCCAAAAGATCCGTCTCACTTAGAGGAAATCAACAAAGTCGATGGCACGTCAATCGGACGTTCGGAGCTCAAGATATAAACGTTTCCGCCCTGAGGGCCCGGTTGGTTTCGTATCCGAACCAACCAGGCCGAACCCAAAGTAATCCAAAACATTGAGTGCGATATACCGAAACGACCATCTTGATCCAAGGATCGCGTTCCCGCTGATGGCGAGTCATTTGGAGGCCCGTAGCCCAAGTTACACGCATTTGACTGAAAGTGGTCCCGAAACGGGGGTCTGGGCCCGGGGCGACCCGGCCCGACCCCCCCTGGGCGGCCGAACCGTGTCGACCCGGCTGGGCCCGGCCCGGCCCGGCTCGGTCCGGTCCGGCCCGACCGGCCGGCCGGCCGCGGCCAGGCGGTCGCCGCGGAGGGGCGGGGGTGCGCGCGGCCGCCACCCTTCGCCGTTAATTGAGGCCGGCGTTTCGCCGGCCACCCCTCTTCCGGCGGCGCGCCGCCGCCGCCTTCCGCAGACCACCGGACGCGCTCCGGTGGTCCGTTCTTCCTGCCATCTTTACCTATGGTCCCCTCAGGACCCCATCTTTACTGCGAAGGGATTAAAATGCCAAAACGACCTGCTTCGTCGTCTCCCGTCAATCCGCACGTCAAAACGATTAGCGTTGTCTTGTAGTTTTCCAGCACGACCCGATGGTGCCGCACCCTTTCGCCGTTGTCCGACTCTGACCGCGGTTCTTTTGTTTTCTTCGACGTGGAGCGACGACGTCGCGTTCTTAAACTTCCTTCCACAGTTCGGCGTGACGGCGCCACGCGTATCCTTCCGCATGAACCGCGTGGTGCGACGACACGACGCTTTCTCGTACCAACCACAAAGAAACCAAAACGAAAATAAGGAGGAGGGTCGACCGTGTTCATGTGGTCCGGCCCCCTCACGTTATTCGATATCATTTGGTTTTAAACCAAGAAGATAAAATTCGATATCAAATGGTTTTAAACCACAAAGATCATCAAGTCGGAAATTCACGAACAAATATAAATAAATGAAAACAAACCCCTACATTCTTTCCATAAACAAAGGTAAACTTCCAACCCGCGATTAAATACCTACACGAATCAACTTAATAAGGAGTAGATCCACGTTCTTCGTTTAGAAAGAAACATTATGGAAAAAAAGAAATATTCCCAACTTAAATACCTACCTCGATTCAGATACGCTGCACGTCAATCGGATTGCGGATGACGAGCGTCGCTGAAGTCGGGCGTCATGGAAAACGAATGTCGATTCCATTGTCATCGAGGTGCGTTCGAAGGGGAAACGTCGTTGGAAGAAGACGTCATGTTCTTCGGCGGAGATGCTCTTCATTGGAGGTGTTCTTCGCGTTCTTCATCGAAGGTGTTCTTCGCGTTCTTCGTCGAAGGTGTTCTTCGCGTTCTTCGTCGATGTTGAAGAAGAAGAAGACTTAGCCTTTTCTCTCCCAAGTCTCCACCACAAGAACAACTAACCCCAAAATAAAATAATCCTCCCACTTATTTTATTAACCCAATATAGGTTTTTAATTTCAAGAGTTTGAAAATTCAAAACCCACATTTAACTCACTTAAGTTATTAACATAATATGTTATAAAATTAAGGAGGTGTTAAGTTATTAAAACTTAAATGGGGGGGGGGGTTTAGAGGGGTTAGGAAAGTTAAGGAATTTGAAGAGGTGGGGAGGGGTTCGTGTGGGCCCCACCCTTTCAAATATCCACACATGGGAAGTTGGATGGATGTGGGCCCACCACCAACTTCCCATGGGAGAAGTTAACAACTTAACATGAAATAAAATTGATTTAATAATTTTATTCACTTTTTTAATTAAACCCCAAAAATTGACTTATTCTCCCACACAAACGCAACTACGGTAAAGGTTCCCTTAAGAGATTACCGGCGTTGCGAGTTCATTGGTGCAATCAGATTTCAATTCCGAGCACGGGTTCAAAAGATAGAAATTCCTGCTCGCTCGTTCACTGAACGTACCCGAGCCAAACTTCTAAAATTAATTCCGGGCACACCGGGCCTCGGAATTAGGCGCCGTCAGAAACTACATTCTTGTAAAATTCCAAAGAATATTAAGAAAAAAATTTCCTTGATATTTCTGGGTCTTTACATTACTCCCACCTCAGGGATTTACGTCTCCGTAAAGCTTCAACACATACTAGGGTCACAAAAGCGGTACAGAGCACGCATCTGAGCCTTCCGCTCCCATGTGATTACCTGGAGGTTCCGTACTGCCAAAGAAAGTGTACCTGAGGAATCGATCATCCTCATAGGATCTGCTCCTGTCGATCCTCGATCCCCACTGGAACCTTCGTGAAAGACATCGCATCGCCATCGTCCAGCTCCTCATGGTCGATGATATGCGAAGGGTCGAGCACGTATCTCCTCATTTGAGATACGTGGAAGTAGTCATGCACCTGGTGCAACTACGGTGAATGGGTCAAGCGGTAAACCACCCCGCCTACCCAGCTGGGGACCTAAGAAGGTCTGATGAACCTCGGAGTTAACTTGTCGCCTTGGCTACATCTCCGTAAACCACATCGAGGTGAGACCCGTATAAGGACATGATCATCATCCTCGAACTCCAGAGGTCTCCATTTTCTGTTAGAACTGGAACTCGAAAGGCTGCTGCCACGAGGGTAAGGTTGACCGAATCAAGAGTGATCGGTCACGCCCTCCTGTGAAAGAGTTTATCATGTGCTGCCTGGGGTTTCCTTTTCACCGACCAAGGAAATCCCATCCCGACGTTTTCCTAAAACCGTCAATTTGAGTATGAACAGTTATTGCCAATTCCATACTCAAAATAAAGTCGTAAGGCCTCAACGCTGCCACCAAGAGATTCCAACTGGAACTCTCACCTCGAGGGTCTGACCACACTGTCGGCATAAGTGTGATTACCGAGTCTCCTCCCAAGGCATCTCCAGACGTGAGGGTCAAGTCCACGGCTTACCGGAAACTCTAGGTCTGGAACAAGATTTGTGAAAGCAAGGAATGATTCATATCGACGTCAGTTACTACAGCAGCTAGTAGTGGACACAGACTGTCCCTTGAATAATTTCTAGAGCCATTGGGTCACACTCCTTGACCACATGCAGCCGCACTCTTCCTCCGCCCTCCAGCTCTCTGAGCCTGGCGGGAATAACTAAGGCGGGTGGTTGTACTATGATAGGATGCACACCATCTCATGCTGCTCTCCTAGCTCTGCCTCCACGTCTGCTGCTTTGTAGACTCATCTCTCCTTTAAGCTACCTCTTCTTTAACAATTAACACGCTCTAGTCTCTAAGACTGGAGCCGGTTTCCTACTTCTTACTGCATTGTGCAGTCCTCATCCTCTCCTGGATGATCTGCACCTGCTTTAGTCTCACAAGAGCTGCTATGATTTCTTCTTTGCCGATAAGAGAAACCCGGTCTCATCCCCTGGATGAACCACATTCGTTGTCTAATACAGTCAATCCTGACATGAATGATGCATTCATACCATGGATGACATCGTAAGGCCTCGATGTAACTACTAAGAGATCCAACTGTCACTCTTGCCTCCAAGGGTCGAGTCACACTGTCAGCATCAGTGTGAGGTCACTGGGTCCCCTCCAATAGAAATCTCTAAAGTGAGGGTCAAGTCAACAGTTTAACCGGGACCACTCAGTATCAACCAAAAAAAGGACAGGGAAGAAAACAAAGATAAGTGTCTTTTTATTATTGCATCTCATAGTACAAAGACACGAATACAAAAGAAACATGGAACTAGAAGTAAAAAGGACGTATCCACTAGTTCCTCTCCTGCCCACCTGCTCCCGGAGCTCTACTGCCTTGTCCACTGCTCAACTGTTTCTCAAACACTCGCCGCTGCTTCTGTCTCGATGGCTCCTCCAACACTCGCTGATCAACCGTACGAGGATTCGTACAGTCATGTGCCATGTGACCCTTTCCGACGCATGAGTAACACAACCTGCTTCTGGCACGCCTAGCTTTGTTCCCTCCCTGGGTGCCCCGCACCACCGGTCCTAAAACCCAAAATCGTCCAACTGTTGGTCTGGTCCTCCTGGACCTCTGCATCATCTGTCTACTTCCCACAGATGACTCGGCTATTGATCGAAAACCCTGCGGCAAAGGCAGAAGCTCCTGTACATGCTCGGGGTGTAGAGCTACTGGCACAAACTCCACCCTAAAGAAGGTCTCGAAGTCTTCCCATGCGAAGATCATCCAGTCGAAAAACTGAAACAAGTGGCTCCACCACCTGCCTGCTGCTACCTGAAGGAGGCTGGTAGCAAGGATCACCATGAAGTCTTCCGGCGTCCCCACTAGCCTGAAGACTCTCACCACAGCCTCCAGCCAAACCTCAGCCGCCAGCGGGTCCGTCTCTCCCCGGAACCTGGGTGGCCTCTGGCGCTGGAACTCGTGCAGCGCGCTCAAGCGTCGTGCATCCCCTACTACTGGGGCTAGTGACATCGGTGGCCCAACGGGTAGTAGTACCGCTGGGGCCTCCGTTGGTGCCTCAACTGCAAGAGGGACCTGTACCAAAGCCTTGTCGCTCGACAGACTGTCAGCACGCACATCCCTCTATGCTCTAGCTGGTCGTCCGAGAAAAGGCATCCTGAAAGAAACAACATAACACGGTCAAACGATTATAACTGGTGAGCTAACCTGGTTTGAGCTGTTTTAAGGGGAAACCTTTTAAAACACACACGCAATCAGTGTTTTCATGCACAAAGTCAGAAATCAGTTGTCAGGGTCCTGGTGTATGGATTCGTCGGCCGCCCGCACCAACACTGGACTCCTTGAACTGAAAACCACACTCGGTACTCTTAACACTATTACTTCATAGAAATAAAATAACAGAGTTATAAGTTTTGTGGTAGAACCGACTACTATGATAACAATTTGTCAAGACCCGTCCCCGGGGCTCGTGCCGTGACTACCCCAAGCCCGCCTTCCATAGGTCAGGGGCTGGCGACTAGCACCAAAAGCGTAAAATCCTGATAACTGGGAAGGCATTGCCTTTATAAAAGAAAACAAGCACCACATAGTACAAGAGGAAGCAAAACACTAAGTACAAAAGAAATGCTGAAAATTAAATGGGCTAGAATACAAACCCAAAAGAAAGTACGACTACAACCGAACAAGGTACAATAGCAAAAAGACAAACAGATGGAAGAAGGAAGCAGCTCCTGGGTCGTCCTCCTCGGATCCTACCTGAAGGGTAGGTACAAATAGCGCAGCTCTTGGTCATCCACCACGGATCCTACCTGAAGGGTAGGTACAGATAGCGCAGCTCTTGGTCGTCCACCACGGATCCTACCTGAAGGGTAGGTACATATAGCCTCCTCCACGCTCTCATCCGTCAACCTCCTCTGTGAGTCGTCACGTTGTGTAGTCCACCTCCGGGTACTGACTCGTCATGTATTCCACCTCCAGGTACCGTCCAGTCCTCCAACACTCGGCCTCCGTCAGCACTGCCCGTCGTCTGCAACCAACACAATGAGGTGCGGGCATAGCCCGTGCATGGGTGAGTATAACGATACTCAGTAGGGACCCCGAGACCCTCAAGGTCTCACTAAACCAACAAGGATGAACACAAATAAGATCTCAACAGTTAACCTCTACTTAGGTATATGCCCCTACATATACCTAAGTTATCATGTAACCCATCCCAATCATGAGGAAACACAAGGATTTTGAAATCAACAGATAACCACTACCCAGTTATATGCCCATACATATACCTAAGTTAGCAAGTGACCCATCTCAATCATGAGGTAAACACAAGGTCAAAAGTCTCAGCTCAAACCAGGATTTTCATTATCGAAACCGTAACTGCTGAAGAGCTCCGTCTCTGGAGTGTACAATGGTCCTGTCACGACTCCGGGGTACTGCTCACTAACCTAAGACTGCTGAAGTACTCCTCCTGTCGAGTACCGCGAGTCAGCCACCCAGACACGGTAGTGCTTCCTGCCGAGGTATGTCACCCAAACACAGTAGTGCACACCCCCTAGTAGCCTGCTGAGGTACTCTCCGGACAAGTACCGTGGGTCTGCACTGTCACATAGGTAGTGCTCCGTCTGCCATGGGTCTTCACCTCAGAAAGTAGTTCTCCGTCCACTGGGCTAGTCGACTCACTCCAAGTCGAGTCGGTCAAGCAGTCGTCAGGTCTTAGCCAGCTACACGGTCTCCGTACTCCACACGCTTGTCACTGGGAGGGTCCGCTCCACGAGCTACAGGTCGATACTCCATGTATCTCAAAGTCCCACGAAGAAGTATCTCAAAGGACCGCCTCATCATAGGGGTCTCAACGCAACAGACGGCGCGTCAATCGGATGCCCGGTCTGTGAGTTTCTAGCCCTTTCTCCTTAGGGGCCCGGTTGGTTTCGTGAGTGAACCAACCCGGCCGTATCTAAACTGTACACCAAACTCTCATAGGGTATACTCATAGGGACTATTTCTCATCGTGATCAACAACGCCGCTGACGGTTCGTCAAACGGACGTCCGGTCAGAAAGATATCAGCTTCTTCGTTCCAGGGGCCCGGTTGGATTTCGGGTGCAATCCAACCCGTCCACTATCCAACTACATCCAAATATCGGTCGAAAGATGCCAAAAGTTCCATATCATCAACAAGAACGCAACGCAACAAACGGCGCGTCAATCGGACGCCCCGTCTGGAAGTTATTGGCTTTCTCATTCCAGGGGCCCAGTTGGTTTCATGATCAAACCAACCCAACCGCACTCTGACGGCATCCAAACCTTGAGCGGAGTAATCCAAAAGATCCGTCTCACTTAGAGGAAATCAACAAAGTCGACGGCATGTCAATCGGACATCCGGAGATCAAGATGTAAGCGTTTCCGCCCCGAGGGCCCGGTTGGTTTCGTATCCGAACCAACCCAGTCGAACCCAAAGTAATCCGAAACCTTGAGTGCGATATACCGAAACGACCGTCTCGATCCAGGGATCGCGTTGCAACTGACGAAGAGTCATTTGGACGCCTTTAGCCCAAGTTATGGGCATTTGAACAAAAGTGGTCTGGAAACGGGGGTCTGGGCCCGGGGCGACCCGGCCCGACCCCCCTGGGTCGGCCGAACCGGGTCGACCCGACCCGGCCCGACCCCCCTGGGTCGGCCGAACCGGGTCGACCCGACCCGGGTCTGACCCGGCTGGGCCCGGCCTGACCGGCCGGCCGGCCGTGGCCAGGCAGTTGCCATGGAGCGGCGGGGGTGCGCGCGGCCGCCACCCTTCGGCGTTAATTGAGGCCGGCGTTTCGCCGGCCGCCCCTCTTCCGGCGGCGCGCCGCCTCCGCCTTCCGCGGACCACCGGACGCGCTCCGGTGGTCCATTCTTCCTATCGTCTTCGCCTATGGTCCCCCTGGGACACCATCTTTACTGCGAAGAGATTCAAACGCCAAAATGATCTGCTTCGTCATCGCCCGTCAATCCACGCGTCAAAACGATTAGCGTTGTCTTGTAGTTTTCCAGCGCGACCCGATGGTGTCGCACCCTTTCGCCACGGTCCGACTCTGACCACGGTTCTTTGGTTTTCTTCGACGCGGAGCGACGGCGTCGCGTTCTTAAACTTCCTTCCACGGCGCGGTGCGACGGCGCCGCGCGTATCCTTCCGCATGAACCACGTGGTGCGACGGCACGACGCTTTCTCGTACCAACCACAAAGAAAACAAAACAAAAATAAGGAGGAGGGTCGGTTGTGTTCGTGCGGTCCGGCCCCCTCACGTTATTCGATATCATTTGGTTTTAAACCACGAAGATCAAATTCGATATCAAATGGTTTTAAACCACAAAGATCATCAAGTCGGAAATTCACGAACAAATATAAATAAATGAAAACAAACCCCTACATTCTTTCCATAAACAAAGGTAAACTTCCAACCCGCAATTCAATACCTACACAGATCAACTTAATAAGGAGTAGATCCGAGTTCTTTGTTTAGAAAGAAACATTATGGAACAAAAGAAATATTCCCAACTTAAATCCCTACCTCGATTCAGATACGGTGCACGTCAATCGGATTACGGATGACGAGCGTCGCGGAAGTCGGGCGTTGTGGAAAACGAACGTCGATTCCATTGTCGTCGAGGTGCGTTCGAAGGGGAAACGTCGTTGGAATAAGACTCCGTGTTCTTCGGCGGAGATTTTCTTCGTTGAAGGTGTTCTTTGCGTTCTTCGTCGAACGTGTTCTTCGCGTTCTTCGTCGAAGGTGTTCTTCGCGTTCTTCGTCGATGTTGAAGAAGAAGGAGACTTAGCCTTTTCTCTCCCAAGTCTCCACCACAAGAACAACTAACCCCAAAATAAAATAATCCTCCCACTTATTTTATTAACCCAATATAGGTTTTGAATTTCAAGAGTTTGAAAATTCAAAACCCACATTTAACTCACTTAAGTTATTAACATAAGATGTTATAAAATTAAGAAGGTGTTAAGTTATCAAAACTTAAATGGGGGGGGGGTTTAGAGGGGTTAGGAAAGTTATGGAATTTGAAGAGGTGGGGAGGGGTTCGTGTGGGCCCCACCCTTTCAAATATCCACACATGGGAAGTTGGATGGATGTGGGCCCACCACCAACTTCCCATGGGAGAAGTTAACAACTTAACATGAAATAATTTTGATTTAACAATTTTATTCACTTTTTTAATTAAACCCCAAAAAATTACTTCTTCTCCCGCACAAACGCAACTATGGTAAAGGTTCCCTTAAGCGATTACCGGCGTTGCGAGTTCATCGGTGCAATCAGATTTCTATTCCGAGCACCGGTTCAAAAGATAGAAATTCTCGCTCGCTCGTTCACTGAACGTACCCGAGCCAAACTTCGGAAATTAATTCTTGGCACACCGGGCCTCGGAATCAGGCACCGTCAGAAACTACGTTCTTGTAAAATTCCAAAGAAAATTAAGAAAAAAATTTCCTTGAAATTTCTGGGTCTTTACATCTGAGTTGATCCATTATGCTATAAATAAATTGGTGTCGTTTTCATTGATAAAGTGTATGGGAACTGATTCAATGGTAATGAATTTCTATTATGAATTGAAACATGACATCTAAAATAAAATTGTTTCATATATTTATCCCACCATTTAATGTTTATAAAAGGTAAAGGAGTGATCCTATAAATTTAATGTAAAAATAAATGAAACTTATACTTGAGAACTTACCAGTACCTGACTTTCTAAGAAGGTATTTGCAGAAGTACACCCTTTTTAGTGAGCCCTTCCTTGTTTATATTCCTTAAGTGTTGTTATCTATCTGCATAAATCATATTCTAAGGTGTTTTCATGGAATTTTTAGACCAATCCTACCACAATATCCTTGTATAGTACACTACAATGTTGTAGATTATAATGCTCCCTACATGGCAGTCCCTAATCCACCAGTCTTACCTCCTAGATTTCCACTTGAGGCACTACATTCTATATCTGATTTGGGAACTAACTCCAAATTTCAGGATAGTTCTCTACATATGATGAATTCCATGCATGGTGCTCTATATCTTGTACCTATGATTTCTGATCGGACATGTGAGTTCTAGAAACAGAAGCCCTCTACTTTCAGAGGGGATGGTAGTCCATGTGTTGTTGAGTCTTAACTAGATTCCATCCTATCAACTTTTGGGAATATGTAAATGCCTCCAGAGTAGAGGGTACATCATTCTATATACATGCTTTGGGATTAATCCAAGCATTGGTGGGATGTGGTTACCTAGGATGATCTCCATCAAGAAAAGATATGGACTGACTTAAAAACTATTTTCAATGATAAGTTATTTCCTCAAAATCTGATATCTAATAGAGTTATAAAATTCACACATATTAAGAAGAGTTCTATGTCATTTTTTGAATATTTAGTGTGTTTCACTGAGTTACAGTGCTTTTCACTACTTCTAGCTGGTGATGAGTTTTTACATGATCGACATTTTGAGGATGGGAATTAGTAAACTATTTCTATGCTAGTGAATTTTTTTCACCAACCTACATTTTTTAAATATTCAATCAGGCTCTAATAACTAAGCACAACCTAAGGGATAAAAATAGCACTGGGCATAGAGGATCAGTTCCATGGAATTCCAGTAATACTCTTGGTGGAAGAAAACATTCCCCCGAGGTTACTCATCAGGGTAATCAAAACTAGAGTACTCTTTTTTCATAAATCCATGGTGTGTCATAAATGCGAACAATTAGGGAACCTGAAGCCTCATTGTGATAGAGACCCAATGGTGTGTCAGAATTTCATATTTTTTAGGAATATTCATCATTTCTGTAGGACCATTCCACTATCTTCGAGTGGAAAATTATCCATTCTAGCTCCACCTTCAGTAGTGGGTTGTTTTGAGATATGCCAGGTGAGAAGTCAAAAAAGAACTAGAAGGTCTAGCTGAGGAGGAGGTCATGGTCATGGTAGCCAGAACCCTGATCATTAGTAGCACCAATAGAGTAGTTATGATTGTGGTAGTCCAGCTATTGAACAGGGCCTTGGATTTGACTAGTTGCAAGAACTATAGATGATACCCAAGGATCAGGTTGCGAGACCATATATAGTACGAGGTAATATTTTGGTGGTATCAATTATAGTTTTTTATTTATTTGATATAGGTGATTCAAACTCTTTTATATCTATATCTACTATGGGAATTATTGGATTTGATATTCAATATTATTGTGGTTTAATGACCCTAGATACACTGTTAGGAGTATATTCGGGGAGCATACACCAATGTTGGGATAGTCCCCTTGAGGTGGGTAGTTGACCATTCTTATGGAACCTCTTCATTCTCGAGATATCGAACTTATATTTAATTCATGAGATGGATTTGATGGTTTATTATGGTGATTCTATAGACTGATATCATCGTAGGGTGTCTTTTACATCAACATAGCATAGTAGTAATATACATGAGGAGTAGTGGGATGTTTGGGCAGGTCAAGTGGAACCAGAGCATCACGGGCAAGGTGGTGTGACCACCCAAATTGAAAAACATTTCATGGATGTCAATATGATTTTACTCTAGTAGTATATCATTTCAGAGATGTTTTTTTCAATTACTTTTTTATATTACCTCATCATAGAGAGGTAGAATATACAATAAATCTTGTTTCAGGAGCATCTCTAGTGTCCATTCCTCGATATTGGATGGCCCCTACTTAGCTCCAAGAGCTCAATAGGAAGTTAGATTTCTTGGAAGAAAATTCATTATATACCCTAGTACATCCTCTTGGGGTTCTCCCATGCATTTCTCCAAGAAGGAGGATGGAACCTTACATCTGTGTGTGGATTATTGAAGTTTGAACCAGCTTATGATCAAGAATAGGTATCCGTTAACTTGAATAGATGATCTCTTTGACCATCTCTAAGGAGCTAGCGTCTTTTCTAAGATAAACCTTTGGTCAAGATATCACCATGTGCATGTAAGGACATCAGAAATACCTTATACATCCTTCTATAGAAGGTATGGTTTATATGAGTACCATCTTATGTTGTTTTGTCTTATGAACATGCATATCGTTTTCATGGATTTGAGGAATAGGGTGTTTCAACCCTATGTTGATAATTTTATTGTAGTCTGTGTGGATGATATTTTTCTCTATTCTCACACTTTTATAGACCATGTAAATCACCTTGAGATAATTCTGAGTATAATGAGAGAGGGAATTAGCTTTACTCCAAGCTTTCTAAGTTCCACTTCTTGATCGACAATGTTCACTTCTTGGGTTATATTATATCAGAATAAAGTGTATCTATTGACCCTAAAATGTTTAGCGTTGTACTTTTCTGGTAGAAGCCCAAGGATTTGTTGGATAAATAGTGTTTCTTTGGGATGGCAGGATATTGTAGGTGTTTCATATAGGAATTCTCCTGCCTTGCTTCAATTCTCACTTGACTTGAAAATAATTGTGTTAAGTTCCTATAGTCAGAAGAATGTGAAAAAGCCTTTTAGGAGATTAAAGGGAGGCTTGTCTTAGTACATATTCTGACTCTTCCAAAGTTAGGCATTGGTTACAATATCTTCGATGATGCATCAGGCATCATCTAACGAGATGTGTTGATTCCAGAGGAAAGATTGGTTGCATATGGATCTAATTAGTTGAGGACTCATGAGAGAAACTACTCGACACATGACCTTGATATAGACACAGATTTCTATGCCTTTCATTTTTTTAGACATTACCTATTGGGTGAGTTATTTTTAGTGTACGAAAAACACAAGAACCTCAAATATATCATTGCACAACGTGACTTGAACCTAAAATAGAAGAGATGGTCTAATATATACAATCCTTTGATTTTGAGCTTGCCTATATGCCTCGAAAGGGAAACGTAGTTGCTGATGCACTGAGTCAAAAAAATCAACCGTAGGCTATATCATATTCCAGTGAGGAATGTATATTAATGGACCTCTTCTTTGAGATGAATCTAGAGTTTCCTGATAGCCATGAAAAATCTAACCTCTCATCTTTGATACTTATCTCCTCCCTCCTTGAGAATGTAATGGGTATACAATTTTTAGATCATGAGGGTTGGTTCTCTATGAGGGTATATCATGAGATAACCCACCTTGGAATCTCTCTGTAGACAAAGACAACTCTCTGTGAATATATGGACATATCTGGGTTCCTATTGATATGAGATATGAGTTTATGTAAGAGTCTCATGCTTCTCAGTGGGTAGTTTATCTAGGAATATCCAAGATGCATCGAGATATGTGACTCTAGTATTGGTGTTCTGGTATGAAGAGTCAAATACCATGCTATATTACTAGTTGTTACACATGTCAGCAGGTGAAGGTAGTGCACTAGAGACCTGATGGCTAGTTACATCCCCTTCCATACCTAAAATGGAAATGGGAAGATGTTTCCATGGGATTTGTAGTTAATTTACCAAGGTTTCCTAGAAGTAGTGACATTGTATGGGTAGTTGATGACTGACTAAAAAAAGTGTCCTACTTCATTCCTATTCTAGATACATTCTCAATTGATGATATGGGATGTGTGTATGTCTGTGAGATTATACAACTACACAAGACCCCTCATAGTATCATTTCAGATAGGGATGCTCATTTCACATTATGATTCTGGAAGGTCCTATAGAAAGCTATGGCAAAACAGGTACATCTAAGAATTTCTTTTCACCCTCAGACCAATGGACAATCGGAACATACAATATAAGTCTTTAAAGAAATGTTCTAAGAATTTTGCCTTGATTTTGGTCATTCTTGGGAGAAGCATATCTCTAACATTGATTTTTCCAATAATAATAGATTTCAAGATATGATTTAGATGAATTATTTTGAATACATGTATGGTAGGACACGTTGTTCACCCCTATATTGGATAGAGATAGGTGAGATAGCACTACTTGGTCCTCATATTATTTAGGATACTTCAGAGCAGGTTCAGCTGATCAAAAATCACATGACTACAGTTCATCCTAGATAGAAATCTTATGTTGATTGTCGTCGATGACCTCTGGAGTTCTAGTTCAAGGATTGTGTTTTCCTTTAGCTATTTCCCAAGATAATGAACAGATGGTTATGTAATAAATGGATTTTGTCACCTCATTACATAAGGCCTTTGGGATTCAAGAGAGAGTCGGGTTGGTATCCTATTAGTTTCTACTAACTCAGAGGTACTATGCCTTGCCCATCATCATCCATGTTTCACATATTTGATAATATCATGCCAGACCATCTTATAACTTTTATCCCTTTCAAGTTGAGTTAGATATTGAGATCACCTTGGATTCCCGAGGGAATTACTTAAGCTCTAAATGGCACCATTTTGAATTCAAGGATACATCTTTCTTAGGTTGAGACCCACCTAGAATTTGATCCTTGTCTAACATTTGATTCCCAGAGTGACACTATAGAATCCATCTTTTATTACTGTAGGATTCCTTGGATACAATCCTTGGATAAAACATTAACATGTAGGTTCTATGGATAAATACTATCAGGCCTAGTCATTTCATAGCCGCATTTTACCTTGGATGAACTCCTTGGACTTGGTAAGTGACTTATTATGGAATTCCTTGGACTATGCTCCTTGGATTACACTTTTACCCCTTAGCTTGGCTAAAATCATTTCTGAATTAGCAACCATTAAAGTATACATTCCATTGGTTGTTACCTTGGGACATAATTATTAAGTATTATTAAAGGTTTCCCAGTTACATATTAGAACCTTAACTATTGTTAAAATGTGACTCATTTATAAATTGGTAGCAGTCAAATAATGAACTAGTTTCTTGTTCATACACAAGCCAAGGGCTAAAGTATGAACTTGGGTATTTAATTACATTGAATCGATTTATATTATATTTGCATGATTTCACATTATTTCATTTTCATTACATGAGACATATGATATAGACACCATTGGTGGTCTCCCACCGAGATTTATCTCACACCATCTCCAAGTGCCTTTTGGTACCTAGGCAGATTACATGAAAGCAGGTGTTGAAAAAGAAAACACACTGCTTTAAACACTTGATTACTTATTGTTTGGGATGGATCCTGATAGGAGATAACTGATATGGAGATTAAGATTCTTGGGATGGTATTTTGATTTCCTTTATACATTTATGGAACAATTTATGCCTTCTATCTTGTATCCATGTTTTCCAATTTTCTGGTGACATGACATATCATCATTAGTTATTCTAGCTCATTCAGTTTTTATTATCCTTGCCTATTTATTACTATTTTTATTCCTTTTTCTTCTTATATTTATTTGGATATTTAAAATCCTTATATTTATCTGTTGTGATACACTATGGTAATGAGGTCATAGTCTCCCCACAAACACAACCTAGGCCCTTGCTTCAAGTCAAAAGAATGTCGCGTTCGGGGAGATGCACTTGAGTCTATGTGGCCCACCGGGCTAAGGGAACCTATTAAGTGGAATCTGGGTCTTTGATGCCACACCTGTAGAGTTTTATCACAAGTATGTTTTGATCTTAAGGTATTGAATTGTGATTTCAAGTCTACAGGTAAAGAAATAATGTTAGATATGGGTGCATTAGTAGAAGTTAGATGATAGTCTTATTAGAATTTTAGGATTTCTAAATAATGAATAAATTATTTTCATGAATCTAGTATTAAAAATATATAATGTTGGTCTAAGGGTTTTATTTTTAAATTCAAGATAGAAAATTTTTATAGGGAAACTTAAGAGTAACTAGTTTAGACCCTTCACCATTATAAGAGTGCTTATTATTATGGATTTAGTGTTAGTTGGAGGTGATGATTGTCCTTTTTGAGTTAATATTTAACGTTTTGATCAATACTTTGGGGAAAACAAAGGGATTGGATATTTTTTATATTTTAGAAGAATAATCATGTGTTGATTCTAAATGGGAACTATAAATACAGTTCTTTATGGGAGTCAACCCATGGTTATTTGTGTTTTTTATTGTTTTATTTTTTTAATATGAATAATATTTTTTCAGGTCTGTAACAAGAAAATAATGACCATCCCGGTGATTAATTATTTATGTTCCTCCTATTAATCTCACTAGAGCAACACCCGGATTCATTTCAAGTCAAAACGAAGGTGTTTAATGCTAGGGAAACGTAATATATACCTTCTTAAAATAAACCTCTATTTTTTCATAATTTTTTTATTTAATAAATTAGAACCTAATCTTGATCAATTTTTATATTATTGGAGATAAATTCTAGATAATATTAGGTATTTCAATTAAAATAAGGAAGTGATCTATTTTTTAATACATTTTAAGATGAACGATCATTATTTAGGGAAATGTTGTTTGAATTTTATTCTTCCTTTTACATATTTCATTACTTCAATAGAAATTCGGTGTTTTCTAATAGATTATAAGAAATTATTACACTTTTTAATTGTTAAGACCAAGGTAGTATATGTTGAAATTTTTGTTTTTCACTTGTTACCAATTTTTTTGGCGTGTTTAATATTTCTATGAATGAATATGTTTATAAAGTAGTTTATGTGAGACCATGAAGAATTTTGTATGATATGGAGCTTTTTCAATTGTTTCCCAAATTTTGGGAATTAAATTCTTGAGTAAAAGAAGTCAAATCATGTAAGACATAAATCTTTAAATGATCACATGTGTTATAAAAGATCATGTAGTCATATAAGTCTCTAACAGATACATGTTTGTATGAACCAAAATATGTTATGTGACTACATATTTATGGAGATTCATGAGATCAAGAAAGATGTGGGGAATCTAGTGGCTACTTATGATGAATTCAAAAAAGTTTTATAATTTGGTGAATCTTTTTTGTCAAAAGGAATCTTGAAAAAAAATCATATCATGTGCGTGAAAGAATTTTACACAATAAATAATAGAAATAATTTTCTATAAAAGTTTAATGGAGCACATAATCTTAAAAGGATCATGTGATTATATGTGTTTGAATGTGCTAGAAAATCACATCATCTCAAAGGGATCTCACAAAATGTTTATTTGAAGTGTATAAAGGGTAATATAAACTAGAAAAGACGATGATCTCATGTGATCATAAGATTCTAAGATCATGAGAGTCTCATGATGAAGGGTTCTTGCAAAAAAAGTTATGTTTTCCAGTCATACAATTTACAAGTTAAATTATGTTACATGATTAACTTGTGACATGGTCATGTGAAAGAAAATACCAAAATTTGTTGTTTGAATGGATAATTTTGTTTTTTGAGGATAATATGGTGGAAAATACCTTATAAATATACATTTATATCTTCTTAAGTAGCTAAGGGAGAAGATTAATAACATTATTAATGAAGGGATTATTTCAAGAATTCAGTCACATGATCAAGTTCTATAATGGAGTTCCTATGGAATGATATCATAATCTCATAAAAATACTAGATTTACATGATCACATATATTTTGAAGATATTTATGCTCAAATACTTTTGATTAGGATATTGTAGTTGGGATTTACATACTACCTGGTCTGGAAAATGAGATACTTGTTGAAATTCTTATTCTTGGGCATTCAAGATTGAAGATACACAATAGCTAGTCTTTCACCGAAATTTATTGTTCCCAAGGACTTATGCCTAAGGATATGTAATAATTATCTCATGCTCAAGTTATGAATTTTGGTTATGTGATACATAATGTTTCAAGTAACTTTTTTTCTAATTTATTAAAGAGGGAAATACTAAAGAAACTATGAAAAAATAGGAACATATTCAAGGATCATAATATGGAATTGATGTTGTGAAACATTCAACATACATTTATTTATGTGAACATGGACATCAATTCATAAAAATAAATAATAGTCTATCCAGAGTATTATATAAGTAAGAATAAATAGATGTAATCTGAGGAAGGCAGTGAGCTATCTATGAAAAAAAATTATAATATAAGTGTTCCTAGAACAGAGTGTCCATGGAAAAAAATTCATCCATAAATACTAGTGAAGAATAATGTATTTTCTCATCATTAAAACATCATCGATATATTATCTATAGGAATATCCCTTTGTGGTGAACCAAGAAAAATCCATAGTTTCATTATTTGCTTTACTATTGTTCTTCTATTGGTGTTTTATGATAAAATATGATTGGTTTAATAATTTCATACCAACATGGGGAAAATAACCTTAAATAAAAATAATAATTTGGAACCCTAATTTTTCCCTCCCTTATCATGGTTTCCCTCAGTATAACAAGTGGTTTCAATGGAATGGTTATCATGGTAGAACCTATTTTTATTGTATGGTCTCATATATAATATATTTACTTTCAATGGAATCCCTTTATTTCATGGGAGTAACTATCATATATAGAATAATAGTACGAATTAATATATTTTTTATATTAGTATGGATATTTTTTTAGTTAAATTAACTAAGGTTCCAATCAGTGATATGATAGGACTATATGAATAAAACTACTAGAAAACTTTTTTATGTGGTTACTAAGTTATTAAGTAGAATAAATAGATATCTATACATTCAAATCTATATGAAGGTAATGATTAATACTAGGGAAAATTCATTATGGGATAAATTTATTAATATAAATCAAGGTGATAGAAATTTGAAGGAGAAAAATATCTATATGTTTCACAATATATTTGGTTATCTTAACATTTTTATGGATGAATATGCAGATACTTTCTTTAATCAAATTACATAATATGTTGGATATCTTCGGTGACTTGGAGAATAAATAATATAAATATAAATCAACTAGATGGTTTTATTATGTCTTTCTCCAGGGTACAAGACTAAAAATTCATATCTTGAAGAATGAAATTTGAACTAACTATCTATGGATGACTATATAATCCATCTTGTATCATATGAAATAAAAATTGAACAATGGGACAATAAAAATAAATCCAATACGGAAATGGAATTCAAGTATATAGAAAATATGGGAATCAATAATGATGAAAACAGAGATGATGTGGAAGATCAGATTTTATCAGTAGTAGATAGAAAATTTAAAAGTTTAAAACATAGATTTGAAGGTACACTACCACTTGCATGATTTCAATATAGAAAAGTTGGGAACATTTCTACAAGTTCACCATGGATTTTTGAGGATAAATAAAGTAAAATATAATTATTATAGAATCTATAAAGAAACATCCCATATAAAAGTATAAGATCATATAGAAAAAAATTCTAGAGTAAGATAATTGTTAGAAGATAAGATAGTGATAATAAATATGGTCAATAAGAATTTAAAACAGAATAAAATTAGGATATTTAATATTTTATAATGGCTATAATAGAAAAAATAACCTGAATTTGAAAGTTTCAATTATTCAGAACAAGAAATTGATCTCTTATTTGAAATTAAAATATCTCTTGAAGTGAATGATATTCAAAGAAATAAAAATAAAAATATTAATGGGTTGTTGATGGAATTATTAGAATAGATAGACCAAATCGAAGAAGAGATTGACCAACTATAGGTAGAGTTGTATGATGTTTTGTTCAGTCAATAAATATTAGAATAAGTTGTTAACTACAATATTAATATATAAGAATCGACTAAGGATATTGATGAATTAATTTTTGTATAAAATAGTGAATAAATATTGTAGAATCACTGGAAAAAGATATTTCATCTTTGAGAAAAAAAATAATGTAATGGAATCATGTTACCCACATAAGAAACTTCATTTAATGATGTTCAAAATTTTTGATCTGATAAAAAGAGTCAAGAGAGGATTAGAAGTATTCAGTAAAATTCTAGTTGAACAAAGACTCATACCAGTAGGTAAAGGGGGAATTACCTTTCCTGAAAGGGCATTGAAAATTGTAACTATAATGGAAAAGGATAAGGTAAACTGGAAGATTACAAACACCTAAATTTCAGTTTTGTAGATAAATTTTAACCCTTATAAAGGAGATTGGAGGATTGAAAACACCTCTCGATATGAAAGGGTTTATAGTATTAGAATAGTTTAATAATTCTTGGAGATACAAGGAAGAGTATAACAGAGAATATATTTCTCCTTATGAAATTTCAATTTATTTTCTACCGTTGTCACACCATTTCCTTTTATGTTGAATCAATAATTTATATGAATGAAGAAACACCTTGATGTAAACCAAGTATAATGTAATCATATCCATCATAACATATAAATAATTCTTTCTATGGATATTTCATTTATTCTTAAAAATTTGGGCGCAAATCTATTGATTGTAGGTAAAAGTGAAGAGGTGAATAATATCATAAAATTCAAAGAAAAATGATATAAAATAAACCCAAAAATATATTTATAAAAAATATGTAATCACCATTAGAGGATGAATATGAGTATGATTACACATCATGTTCTCAATAAAGGTATTAAGTTATGTTTTATGGACCAACATTTCTTGAAATCTCATAGACTAACTGACTGAAAATTATGTTTTTTTATTATCAAAAACACTTTTGAGGGTAAACTGAGAAACCAAATAATCTAAAATTACAATAAAATAAAACCATAAAGAAGGAAAACCATGATCAAGACTACAGAGTCTGCCCCTCCCCAGCAAATACACCTTGGTGACAAGCCTCCACCATCGCATGACCACTTGGCTAGCAGTCACGTGCAGAAGCACGGGAATAGAACTGATGAAAAATCAATTACCCTCTCTAACTTCTAAATGAAAATGGAATACAGAGGTGCAAGCTTCTTGATCTGAACCTCTTCTAGAGAAAAAACATGTAGAATGTCAGTGCAAACACATTAAAACCTCATAGAAAATTCTAATAGAAACATCCACAAAAGATATTCTCCAAACCAACAGTCAACTAATAGTCAACCAACACAACGAACCTCCACGATCTCTCAAAAAAATACAAAACACTGCAGAAACACAGGTGTGCATATTCGGGCATCACATAGGTAAAAGATGATCACTTGATGTGTACAAAAAGCCTAATCTGAAATCAAATGGAGCAAGAAAATCCCCAAAATCTTCGAAAATTTCAACTGAAAACATATCAAGACCAACAACTCAAAGCAGTTCACCATGTTCAACATTAAATCAAGCTGATCAAGAGTGTGAATCTCACTATCAACAACATTCAACTCAATTGATCCCATTTCAGTTCTGAGCAACATTGAAAGAAATTTCCTAGGCTCATTCACCACAAAACACCCTGAACTAGAATCCCATACATTGATAAGTCATTGTTGGTCGCCGGAACCAAAGACGAGACCAGACAATAAAACACAAATTTAACCAAAATAGAGAGAAAACCAGCACGTGAACAACAAATCCATACTAATCCAAAAAGGAAATGAAAAAATAAAAGAACAAGGGACCATTACCTCGTCAACATCCACCCGAACTCTATGGCTCTCCAAACCCTACCACAATCCATCCCCCAAATCCATTATCCGCCATCCACAACTCCTCGGATACCACAACTGACTGCCCAACACACTCATGGGAGACGAGGCAGCAACCCTCCAGCGTAGTAACTGGGTCATGACCATTGGACCGTCACCGCGACTCCTTTGGAAGCCCTATCTAGTGGTAGTGGAGTGAGGTGATAAGAAGGCTATAAACACTGAGAAACTCCAAGATGAACTATCCCACAAGGTCACACGATGCCACCATTGAAGGAGGACTACACCATGAGCTCACCAATCAAGCGCTGAGGAGGGCTAAGCCAACCCGAGACGGAAGGGAGGGTGGCAGCGACCGGGAAACCCTTGCTGTGGAGTGCCCCTTACAGGCTCACATAAAGAAAAGAATATAATTGAGAAGGATAATCATTAAAAAATTACTCTCAAAGAAAAAAATAACATCCCCACATGGATTCTTGATAATGGGTGATCATCCCATATAAATGGTAATAAGAATATTCTAAAGAATGTAAAGGGAAAAGTTCATGGAATACTTTGTTTTGTAAATGATGGGGCATTAAAAATAAAAGGTAGTGAAATACATAGATGGATGGAGATGACATAAAAAAAATAAATGTTAACTATATGGATGGATTGTGAAGCAACATCTTGAGTTTGAATCAATAATCTTCCATGAGACATGAAGTCTCATTCAATCATAAAAATTAATTATCATAGGAAAAACTTTTAATCCTCTCACAAAAGGACGGAGGACCAAAGGTAATCTATACCAAGTTGGAAAATAGAATTTCATTCATCTGGTAGTCAGAGAGGAAAATAAGTTATGTCATCAAGGACATAAACACATTCACCAATAGATCATGGAGAATATTTCCAATTTAAAATTTAGAGTGGATATTCCAAATCTCAAACAAGATTGTAAAAGAACATGTCATTCATGCTCTAGGGAAAAATGTTCTGAAATCTATTTGGATCAGAGAAAAAATAGGCATCAAATCTTCTTGATATGGTTAAAAATGATGTGCGTGGTCAAATGAAAATATCTAGTACATATAGTGAAATATACTTCCTTATATTTAATGATGACTACAGAAAAATTTTGTGTGGAATGTTTATGAAAAGTAAGTGAGTGGTCATGGGTTTCATTAAGAGATATTTAAGAAGAGTTAAAAATAAGATCGAATGTACTGTTAAATTTTTCTTTTCAGATAATGAAATAGAGTAAACATCCATATAGTTTGAGAAGTATCTTGAGAATAATGTAATTAACAATGAGGTATCATCAGCTAGAACCCCTTAATAAAATGGGTTTATTGAAAGAATATATCAAAATCTGAATAAAAAAACCAAAACAATGCTGATTGAGAGTGGTTCTTCTTATCACTACATGAAATTGGATACTTAAATTTTTGTGTAAACTCAAAATCAAGTAGTTTTAAGTCCATGGGAATAGATAACAACTTACAAATGTGGTATGGTATGAATCTTTTACTAATGCACTTTTATGTTTTTGGAAGCCTATGTTAGATCCAAAATACTGAATGAAATCAAGTGAAATATGGAGATGACGCAAATGATACAGTATTTTTTAGATACTCTATGAAAACTAAGTCTTATAAATTCTATGATAATAGGCTTAAGAAAATTTTATTGATAAATTATGTTAAGATCAGTGAAGATAAATTTTTGAAAAACACCAAAAATTACATTTTGATGTGTTTGGTGAAGAATGAGATAAATAATATCCTTATATTTATTCCAATCATGGTATTTGGGAAGATACACCAAACATTATGGTTTATCAAATTTAAAAATATTTAGAGGTAGATTAATAGAAAGAAACTATTTTTTAAAATGGTTTTTATTCACTACAATAAAGAAATATAAAACAATGGTTTATCCAACTAACATTATTAGGGATAAATTTTCTGAATATAAAAAAAGGAGGTTTAATAGTTTAGATGATAAATCTTTAATTTCTGTATTGGATCCAAGTACATTTTAAGAGATTTAAAAAAGATAAGTCATGGATTTAAAACATAAATGAGAAATTGGATCATATTGATAAACACAAGACATGAGAACTTGTTGAAATGTTGTAGAATAAAAATGTGATTGGAAAAAAATTGATCTTCAAGAAAAACATTTTATGACCATTGAAATTTGATAAGAAATAATGAATTGTCTGTTTTTAATAGAAGTGCCTTGATTGAAGGAAAACGTGTCCATGAAAATTGTTCTATAGTAGCCCATTCTAATTCAATCGGGCGCTTTTTCAGAATGGAAATTCAAAGAAGGTACAAAATTTATCAAATTGATTTCAAAATTGAATTCTTTAAAGGTGTTCTTAGAAATGAATTTTATATCAAATATCCAGTGGGTTTTCTAATATGAAATGATGAAAATAAAGTGTATAGGTTGAGTAAGGCCAAGTATAGGGAAAGTTAATCTCTTCATGAGTGGTATTCACATCTAGACCCTTACTTGAGAAATATGGAATTCAAAAGAGATGTATTAGAACACAACCTTTATAAAAATACATCTAAGGAATAATATATCATGGTTCATGTTTATTTTGATGATAGTATATTCAATTTAATAAAAATGGTGGAATAATTTGGAAGGTTGGTGATCTTAGAATTTGATATTTCTCTGATTGGTTAGTCAATATAAATAATGGGGATACAAGTTATTCAAAATGGGAAATGCAGTTTTGTATCCCAGGAAAATCATACTGAAGGGCTACTAAGAAATTTCAACATATGTGATTCTAAAAAAATTCCACACTAATTATTGTTGGGAAAAAACTTATAAATAATAGGGAAAAAAATGTTATATATCCCAACTTAAATAAGAGAAAAATTAGAAGATTACTATACTTAACTACAAAAAATAGAAATATTTTATTTTTAACATATTTAGAATATTTTTTTTGAATGATCTAAATAAAGAGAATATCATATTAATTGAACATATTTTTTGATATATTCAATGTAATATCAATTTTTTATTTCTTCTTAATGATAAAAAATACCATGAATTATCTGTATTTTCTTATTAGAACTGGTATGGAGATGTGGAAGACTGAGAGTCCATAAATATTGGATCAATATTCATTGGTAGTTAGTGTGTTCACTAGCTAAGTATGAATCAAGAAATCATGTTTCTTAACATGAAAGATGTGGAATACATTACAGTAACCAAAGTAGACACTCAACTTCTATAGATGAAGAAAAAACTCAAGCATATCAATGAAGAAGTGAAATAGCCCATGGTAATATTTTATGATAATAAAATGTTGGTAGATATCATGAAAAATTCAATGGAACACCCTCATTACAAGTATATTTAAATCTTTTCTCACTTATCAAAAATAAGTTTGTGAAATAATTTATAAAAATTGAGTATGTTACAATAACTCATCATCTTGAAGATATCATGACAAAGCCGTTAACTACTCTGATTTTAGAGAAGCGTCAGTTGGTCCTTGGTGTTTAACCACCTTTATTATTCTAATAATTTTCAAAAAATAGGTGTTTTAAGTGTGCTGGTATTTTACACACTAATATTGTATGAAAACAATTAAACATTTTTTAGTGATTTTTTAAAGATTTTCAGGAATAATACCCATGAAATATAACGTTATATAATAATATATGTAATTTTAAGGAATGTAACTTGAATATATTCAAAATATAGTTTTTATAAGTATGGAATCAAAAGTGGTAAATTTTAATTAATAAATGTTATGATTTGTGAAATTTGTATTCATGTTTATTATTTTGGTTGATATTTTGTGATATTTAATTTTTTGTATCTTAAATTTTTTTTCCTTAACAAACAAAATGTCCAAGGAAGATATCCCTCAACCTTAATAATTATTCTTTTATAGTTTATTATTATTTTATAATTTCATATTACACCACTCATATATTTTCTTCTTATATGATAAATGCCTCTATTTTGTCTAATTTACAAATATTCATCATAAAAAACATTTTTAGTATATGTTTTCAAATTATTCAAAAATCTCATAGAATAATAAAAAATAAAATATAAAAATTCTATATTAAGGTATTATTTTTTTTATAAAATATAAAAAAATTAAACAACCAGTATTATAAAAGATATATAACACTATTTACATATATTTGTAGTGATTTGAATAAGAAGGGTGTTTCTATATCTGTGTTTGTGTCTTTGCGCATTTTGGTGTTATATGTTTCATGAAACATAGCCCATAATAAGTTATTGGAGATAGAGGTCACAAATTCCAAATATTTTATTTTCATTATTTTTATCATCCATGTTATGTGAAATAAAATGGTTGATTTTTTTATATTGTTTTCCATTTTATATATTATTATGTTTATTAATGTTGTCTCATTTTCATTATTGAAAGTCTAATATATATGATAAGATTGTTATTGTTCTTATTCTTATTATATTTTCTAAATAATGTTTGATTAAATATTATAATTATTTTTATATATAAATCTTAAAATTTCAATGATTATTAATTATAATTGTTTATATGTAACTATTAAGATAGTTTTATTGATTATTCTCAGATTATTGTAATTATAGAATTGAAATATCTTATGATATTTTAATGATATAAAGGAAATCTGAAAAAATTGGTACACCATGATAACATTTTATGACTAAAATTTTAGAAAATGGATTTTGGGTTGTTTGTGACTCATAGGAACCAACAACATAAAATTATTGTACCTACTGTGATCAAAATTACTGAAAGTATATTTTAATAATACATACTCATTTTATTACCCACAATCCATGTGGAATTTGACAAAAATGTTCAAAATATATCTATTAGCCATTAAAATATCGGATAATAGTGTATTAATTATCTGTGACATATAAGATCATGTTATGCGTGAATATAAAAAATCGAAGGTTTCGAATGACTGAACGTAAATTTTTCTTATATGTATTTATTTTAAATCATAATCCATTCTTAACATGACCAAAATGATCAAATGGGCTTTATTTATTTTCAAAATTTATGAAAAAAATATTGATGACACTTTTTTCCTATAAGAACATAAATACATAAATCTAATATTTTATTTTTTCATAATTTTTGAAAATATATTTCTCATAAAATGTATTTTTTTATAACCCATAATTCACATGAAAGTTGATCAAAATGTTCAAACTAGATTTTTTATCCATAAAAATTAAAGACAGTGACACTTGGTTGATTTGAGACCTTTAGGAACTGACAGTACCTGATTCATTCCACTGAAGGTCTTTTAAAGATACAAAATAAATATTAATAATAGGTATGATTTTAAAAATCATAGTTCAAGTAAATCGTAGTCAAAATTTTCTAATATACTCTATTGGAATCAAAATTTAGTATTATGAAACTTTGGTATTTTTTACCTATATGAGTTAATTGTAATGTCCTAAACCTGGTCACCACTAAGAGATTAGCTAGACTAGTGGGCCACATAACCTCAAGTGTGTCCCCCGTATTCCATAGGTTACCAACTAGCAGTGAGTATTTGAGTAGGTGGTTGTGGGGGGAATTTAATATTATATCAAATTAGCACAATGGTCTCTTAGAGGAAGTAGTAAGTAAAGAATGAGAAAAGGCATAATATCATATAACAACTGAATAAAAGTAAAATGACCAACTCCAAATCCATATAATGATTCATATGATTTTTAGTTTTAATATAAGGTATAAGCAGTAAAATATAACAAAATAAAATAAAATCCCAATGGTCAACTCCTCAAGCATCATGGCCACAATCTCAGTCCTAAGCTCCCTTGATCTCTTGTACACATCACAACACAATTAATGAATCCAAATACCTATGATTAAAAAGATCTAATTGGGTTCCAAAGGGTGCCAAATAAGGGTGTGAGATATAAATCTTTGGAGTAAATAACCCATGACGTCCAGCCCAATTCATTTTGTGAAATAAATAAATAAATAACAGTATTCCATTCATTATAATCGCAAATCAATAACAAATTAAAATAAAAATACTTGGTCTGAGTTCCCAAATGGATGCCCATACCTTATCACCTTATTCGTCCTAATATGGAAGTCTGAATAGGATTCTTGTGCAATCATAATATGTGTACCAGTGCCAAAAGTAAACAAGGAAACTCAATAAGGCACACCCACATGCGTTTTCTTAGGCTTGGGGTCTAATTTCCATGTCATCAAATAATTATTCTAATAATAATGATAGAAAATTCATAATTTCATCCTCTAATATAATTATAATTAACAAGTATAACACAAGAAATTATCCAAGTAAATGAAACAATGAAATTCAATCAATCCATCAAATCTAGTGGTGGACCTCATTCTCGTCCAAGGAGATCTACAATGGATCCCAAGTTTCACAACAAGAACATATGATGGAATCCAATACCACACAACTCATCCATGGTGAACCATAAGGTATACCAATTATCACTATAGGCATGGTAACTCTAAAATCATCTTAGTTATATCAGATATGGTACTGAGTATAATCCAAGTCATGGTTTATACATATTGTCAATGGGCCGATACATGTTTTATCCCCTAGGGAACCAGTATCACTATAGAGTTTAATAAAAAACTTGAGAACCCCTCACCTAGAAAGCCAAAACATTGATCCCTAAGTATTGGTTCATAACCCATCAAGCACGTGAGTCTATCCATGGGTCCTTAATATGAAACACACATTTTATCCTAGCCTGTAACAAGTAAACCAAGTAGTCAGGCACATCCCAGGTGAGGAACATATCAAAAAGCAAGAATTTAAAATATTAAACCATCAATTAAACATCTCTTTCCATCAAGGGAATAGAAAGATCCCATTATAACCATCTATCCAAAGGATAATAATCAAACCATCAACATGGTATAAGGTATTTATCACAAAATCAAGCATATAACAATTACATGTCATTATTAGCATTTTAACATCTCAAGCTAATAATCATAAAATGTTTTTGAACATTAATCAAGCCACTAAAACATAGAACAATCTCTTGGAACTTTCATAAGAAATGGAAAATAAAAAAGGTAACATGTCATCATCATGCCTCGAATCACATGTCACCAATGACATTTAAATGAAGCAAGATAACAAGCTTGTCCATTCATAGCATCAAATACACATGTTGGTCATTCCACCCTTCACATTTCATTCCACTTCAAACCATTTAATTTAATTAAATTCCATTTAGATTAAAGATAGATTAAAATTCAATTATAAGTATCATAGAAGAACTTAAAAGGTGCCAAAGTCATCTTGTAAATGACCCACATGGGTAATCCCCTTTAAAAGCAAGTCAAACATTTAGAATATTATTGGTTCTAATTAGACATTTACCAATTTCTAAAAATGGAAATTGTCATTTAATAAGGATATCTAATACCATAGGAGGATCTTAGTTCATTATGATTTTATATTAAGGAGGTACTGACCATTTAAGAATGTCAATATGGTATATTCCCAAATATTCCAGTTAAACTAATTGAGCATGAAAATTCAATTCAAATTTTTCAAAGGGGGAAAATACTAACTTGCCCCAAAAAAACACCAACAATAATGAAATATGGAAAAAATAAAACCATAAATAATAATTATATAGATAAACATCACTAATTTTTGTTTTAGAAGATAGTTCACCTCCATCGAGGGGTTTTATTATATAAACGTTACATTTTTCTTCAAATAATTCATTTAGCATACCAAACAGTTCATTTAAGAATCAAACTCAGTTTACTTAAAGGTGATTTATTCTAAAACAATATAAAAATAGTTATAATCAAAGGAAGTTGTGATAAAAATCAATCAATTCATTGTTAAATTTAAGGGAAAATGATAGGATCCAACCTCAAATAGAAGACCAAGCCAAACCAAGCAATTTGGCACTTGGTGTTCTAAATTTAAGTTGTTGCACACATTCACACACATATATTACTATATTTATATACCCCTTAATCCAATGTTCATATTCCACCAACCATGATAGAATACGTAAATGAAATATACATATATATATATATACATAACTATGTACTTGAGTGAAATCCAATAACTTGTCACCAAACGCTCTACAAAAATTCACTAAGGACTCGAAAACATGTAAAGAAAAAAAATAAAATAGGGAAGAAAACGAAATGGGAGAGAAACTCACCTAAAAGTGATGATGGAGATCCAAATATAACTAATCTTCTTCGTCTATGGTGGCGGTTTTTGGAAAACTGTCAAGGATAACCCGAGAAGCATTTTTCATGCCCTAGAACTGGAAGAAACGCAAAAACTAGGATTAATCCCAAACCTATGGTTTTTTCTGAGAAACAGGGCCAATAGAGAGACCATAAAATGGACAAATGATGGAAGAGAAGGGATTTAGAGGTATTACCACAATGATTCAAAGATAAATCAGAAAATAAATGGCTCAAATAAATTAATGGGAGAGGATCCAGAGAGGGTGGGTTGTGTCGCACGACCAAGGGGATCTCTAGGGGAGGTTTGTCATGCTAAGGTGGGTAAGGGAGATCCCTTAATCTTTTTCCTAAACTAAAAATAATAATCATCATCATTATCTTCATAACAATATTATTATTATTGTTTTTGTTAAAACATTATTTTATTTTTATATCGAATTTATTTTCATTTAATTAAATTACTTTTAATTCTAATTTTTTTTAAAGAAACAAGGTGAGACCACTAAGGGACATCTCACGCAATCACCCAAGTCCAAACCAACACATTGAAGTGTTCCAACTCTCGAAATTACATTCTAATTCTTGGTTTTTAAAATGGCCTATCCAGTAAATGAAAAATTATAATTCCTTTCCATTTTTGTCTAGTTCAAATGCATGGGTCGTTAAAAACATCTCAACATAAAACTTATCATCCATAAGAATCCTTTGGGAACAGTAAAAACATCTCTCAACCTAAAAGGGTCATGAATTCTCATTCAAATGGTTTTTTTGCATTTACAAATGCACAACACACCATCAAGCATTTTCTAAGCCTACGGAACTTAAGTCATCAACATTAAAGTCAACCCTCATTTATTGATTGAAACACCAAAACAATGATTTCTAGATCTATTTCAACAAGATACTTAATCACTTTTTTGTTTATATAAACATTTAACCAAAATTTCTCCCTACCCTACGCTTTAACATTAGAAAGAATCCATTTCTATGCCACGACACCTCCGCCATTAGAATTTCCTACAAAGAACTCTTTTAATAATTTAAATGATGATCCTGTCATTATTTTTAACTTACCAAATGGTTATCCTCATCAACATCATTTTACTATGTTGATCTAGAATTTTATGAAAAGGCCTAGCCGATACATACCACAGTCGTCTCTACCCAACAACATGCTTTAAACCAGTTCTTCAACTAAAATATTCATTAAATAAGGGAAAACATGAGTCAAAAAACCTTCGATTGATCATTCTTAGTATTATCTTCCTTGATGGTCGATGCAATTCAAACTAAACTGAAATTCCTTCTTCAAAGGAACATTTCATTTACAATGAGCATATGATCATTTAAATTTTGGTGAACCTACAAAAAACAAAGTACAATATAGATTCATTCCACTAGAATCATTGTCCATTTTAACATCACCTCTGAGACTAACAACAAAACTTAGGTAACCATGTATTTATTGAACTAGAATCAAAGGGACTAAACCAAGGTGTTTCATACTCCATGTTTAGAAAAATGATATGTTGGTACAAGGAAAAAAAATCCACATCTGATTATCGATTGAGCCCAGAGTGGCATCTGTATGGAGGTCATTTCATGTAAGAACATCTGGTGTCTAATGTGTTACTACTTGGGAACCAAAGGGTCACTCAAGAATAACCATGCCTTGATAATAACCACAGGTCTAGCATGAATCATAGATAAAACCACTTAGAAAATCCCAATGGTTTTTAAAACATTAGCACGACCTAAGACCAACACACTCTTAGTGCATCTTGGATGACATCAGGATAGGGGACATGCTCATCAGATAGAAAAATAAACCAAGAGGGTTTGAATAGTTTTTAGTCAATCATAACTGACTTCTAGAGATAAGAACATTTGAACCACAAATGGCTGACTTCATGGAAGGAACTCAACTTTACTTACCGATGCATCACCAATAATCTATCACATGACCTTTCTGTGTGAGGATTCTTATGATCTTTCAAGATTTAAACACTGATTTCCATCCAAGACCAATTACTCTCTCTGATAAGTTACATAAACATCTAACCAGTTCAATGTCGTACTATCAAGAAAACACTGACATTTAAAAAACTTGCCAGCACAAAGACATTTAATAAATACCGACCATTTCCAAATGGTCCCCTTTGGTTATCCTCCTTCTACTTGAAAGGACATGTAACCACCATGACTAACATGATTTTCTCTACCTTAGGAGTTTCTTAGTCTATGATATAGAAGATAAACCATCCAATCACAGATGCGTAAGATAGAAAAACCTTAAATGGACATGTGATGATCCTTTGATCCACGATCACAATGTCAAAGCATTTAATGAAAACCACAACCAGACTGACCGACATGTCAAAACACCCAAGTCTCTATAAATAACACCCAATAATTAGGGTGAACTTGATTGTAAACTCACAGGTCACTCCAATATAGATATGAATTGATTATTCACTCAATGTATAGGTCTAAAAATTTTAACCAAACATAACTGGTTTGTTATACCATTAAAAACTTGACAATCACTGCGTACAACAACACATATTACCCCGAAGTTTTAGAAACTAAATATCACATCCACAATACGGTCAATAAATTTTATTCCCTATTCATTCAAGTATTAGGTGGAATTTATTATAGACATAACCCAGAGTTTTTTTTCTCTCTACGAACATTAAAATTGACGATGCCAAACCAATTTGTCTCTTACTACAGAAAAGGAGGGTTCGATGTATGAAGAAACCAACCATGCCCAAGGAATTTCTAACCAACTGAAACCTTTAATTACATAATTATCATGACCATATAAAATTCCAATAAATAAATGACCACCTGTCAGAATAACGGTGTCATTTAGAAATGAAAGGTCATACTATGGACAATAGCACCTAAAAGACACTAAGCGTCAGAAATCTCATGGGATTTTGCAAGGTGTTTAAACTCTATGGTGATACCTACGATATGATAGTGCCTTAATAAACCATAATCACAAGCCCGATCAATAGTTCATGTCAAATAAAAAGTTACGAGGCTCCAAATATGATCATTTATTACATTTCTAAAAGAGAGGGATCCTATAAAAAACACCTATGGTTCTATTCCAAGGAAACCTAAAGAAATATTTAATCTATCCTTACATGATGCTTAATGCTTAGAACACCTCTAAATGTTTCATTTAAAGGAATTTAAACCAATAATAATTTTACCCTTTAAACATTTAAAATTTATTTTTAATGAAAAACCAACACTAGACACATGGGAAACCAGGAAAGGTATTTTTAACAACCTTTTCAACCATTATTTCTCAGTAAAATCCCATTAAAACTATAACATTATCTACATAAACCACATTGCAAACATCATATATTTATTTAAAAGCATCATATAAGATCACCATGAGCAGATTAAGAGGTAATTCATTAATTAAAGGGGGTATTTTTATGAAAAACCATCAAAAAGTGGACACTCTAATCAACGACCAACATATAGCCTAACTTATCACCATTGGGTTTGGTGCTTGGAATTTAAAATAAAAAGTGGCCTACTGGGGTCCCGTTCTGACACATAAAATTCAATGAAAATAATCCCAAACATTTTAAACATTTATATTTCAAAAAACTATTAGCAGTTTCATTTTATTAATTGCAAGCCCCAATAGACCTACTTGGGGATAGTTCTACATTTAGGAATTATCTAAATGGGGCATTAAGACCAAATAAAAAAAAATTACAACCCTTATAATGGTAAAAAACATTTAAGGTCAAGATTTTACAACATTTATATTTACATATATTATAATTAAAGGTCTTACAATAGGTTGTTCATTTTTTAGGGGTTTCCACCAAAATTTATAAAGCACCCATACACCTTACAAGTTGAGAGCAGCTCTAATCTAAGCACAACCAAATTTATTTAGGTTAAAAAAAGATTTTAGTAGCTTACATTTTTTTAATTGTCTTTAAGTGTATTTAATGAATTAATAATGGTTTGATTATATGGTTCATAACTTTTCAACTTATATTGTTACCATACACCTTATGAATTGGTAGTTTCATCCCTTTTAGTCACAACTAAATTTTTTTTGGCCATTCTAAACAAGCATAGAAGCATGAAAATTTTAATTAAGAACACTAATAAGTTACCTAAAAATGGTAATAAATCACACATTCCAAATTAATCACAATCCATAACAACTATGGCATGGCATAGACCAGAAAATGGCACATTGGGAACATCAACAATTTCAAATAAACCAACAATATGAACTACATAGAATGGGATATGTATGTAATATTTGTGGAATATGATTTCCTATGTGCCTATTTTTATGCATGTAATGCTACTTCCAGGTCATACCAGGACAAGGGAAAATCCCTATAAATATCATAAATCAATAAGCATCAGAAAGTACAACAATCACTCGAGGTGAAATCAAATGAACTTTAACATTGAACAGAAAGAACAACAATACTAGTCTTTTCCACTTGTTCATTTCCCATATGTGGGGTGATCATCCCCCTAAAAAGCTATTTATCAAGAGATAACACATTCTGATTCTCCTATCCACTAGTCCCAAATAGTAAAAAAATGAAAAAATAACCTTTGATGCCCCATTTTAACATATTATCACATCTCACCACTAAGATGATGGTCAGACCAGTTGATCACATGACCTCAAGAACATCCCCCATTAAGCCAGAGGATACTGAATATCATTGAGGATTTTAGTAGGATATAGTGAGAGAATATACCCTTATATCAAAGTATAACAATAGATTAATTAGAACTAAGTGAAAATAGTGGAATTAGTAAGTAGAGAAAGAGAAAAATTAAAAGATAATATAATAACTAAATGAAAGTAAAATTGAAAAATCCAATTCTATATAATGATGCATGTAATTTATGGTGTTACTATAAGGTAAAATAAGTATAATACAACAAATAAATGAAACAACCAATGGCCAAATCTTGGACCATCCTGAGCACGAGCCCAATCTTGTGCTCTATAGCTCCCATTATACAAAAAAATTACATGAAATTAATTTAAAGACATATAGTAAGAAGATTTATTCAAGTTTCAAATAGTGCTCAAGTAGGGTTTTAGATATAAATATTTATAGGTTGGTACCCATGGTGTCTATCCAAATGAATTTAGTGAAATAAATAAGTAAATGAAAGTGTTCCATGTAGTATGATTGCATATCAATAACAAATTAAAATAATAACAACTTGATCTGGGTCCCCAAATGGGCATTGTCCATTATCACATTATTCGACCTAAACAGAAAGTCTGAATAGGGTACCTCTGTAAGAGTAATTTGTGTACCAGTTCCAAAAGGAAACAAGGAAATGCAAGAGGGTGCACCCCCAAGCTTGTTCTTTGTATTAGGGTTCAATAACAATGTCATCACATTAGTATTCTAATAAGGATGAGAGAAAATTAATAATTTCATGCTCTAATATATATAGAAGAAACAAGTATAGAATAAGAAATTAACCAATGAAATCAAACAGTGAAATTCAATCAATCCTTCAAATCCAATGGTGGAGTCATGTGTCTATCCAAGGTGATCTATAAAGGATCCCAACTGTCGCAATGAGAACCTTTGATGTAATCCAATACCACTGATCCCATCCAAGATGACCCAGAAGTCAACCTAAGTATCACTTGAGGTTTGGTAACTCTGAGCCCATCCCAAGAATATCACATAGGGGACTGAGTATCACCAAAGGCTTGGTGTATCAATATTTCCAATCAGTCCTTCCACAGATTCTCCCCTAAGGAACCAGTATCACTCAAAAGTATAATAAACCACTCAGTAATCACTCTCCTTGAAATCCAAATCATCACCCCTGGTGCATCGATTTATAAACCATTGAGCATGTGAGTCCATCCATGAGTCCTTAATACAAATCCCACATTCTTTCTTGCCCTATGTCAAGTATACCAAGTAGAAAATTACATCACAATAAAGGAACATATAAAAAATCATGAATTTTTAATTACAACCCATCAATTAAACATCTCATGCCATCAAGGTCCTATAAATATCCCATGAAACCAAGATATCTAAAGGATAAAAATAAAATCATCAAAATGGAATAATGAATTTAGCACAAAATCATACATATAACAATTAAATTTCAGTATTATAATTTTAATATCTCAATCTAACATGATTACCATTGTTTTTAAAATAAATCAATACAAAAAATAGGGAATATACATTAGGAACTTTTATAATAATTTTAATATAAATAAGGGACCAGGGAATCATCATGGCTTGAATCACATGTCACCAATTAAATTAAAATGAAACTATCTAACATGATTACCTATTCATAACATTAAATAAATAGTTTGGACCTTCCACCCTTCACATTTAATTCTTATTAAGTCTATTTCATTTAATGACATTCCATTTAAACATAAAAATCATTTCAATTCAACTACAAGGATCATAGAGGCACTTAGGAGGTGCTAAGGTCAGGTGGGAAATAACCTACATAGGTAATCCCCTTTACATGTAAGTCAAACACTTATGAGGTAATTGGTTATAATTATAAATTTACCAATTTCCTATATGGGAATTTCCATTTAGGAAGGTAATCCATGACCTTAGCAGGATCTTGGTTCATTAAGAGTTTATATTAAGAGGGCCTTACAATTTAAGAACATAAATAATTCTAAGTCCCAAACATGCCACTTAAACTAATCGAGCATGACAATTCAATTCATATAATTCAAAGGGGGAGAATACTAACCTCCCCAAAAAATTAACCAACAAGAATTCATATAGAAAACTCAAACTATAACTAAGAATGATATAAATAACCATCACAACTTTTTGTTTTAGAAGACAGTGTACCTCAATCGAGGGGTTTTATTATAAAAACATGAAATTTTTCTACTAACAATTAATTTAATATACTAAATAGTTTATTCAAGAATCAATCTCAATTCACTAAAAATAATATTTATTATAAAACTATATAGTATTAATTAAAATATAAGGCTGGTTAGATAACAATAAATTAATTCATTAATAAAGTTAATGGAAAAGGATAAGGATATGACCTCAAAGTGAAGACCAAGACAATCCAAACACTCTAGCACTTGATGATCTGACTCAAAGATTCTCCACAATTGCACGCACACACATTAATATATATATACCTTTTAATCCAATGAAAATATTCCCATATTCATGATGGAATATATATATGGAATAAATATATATACACAGACCTATTTACATGAGTTCAAGCCTTCAAGGAGCCACCAAATGATCGAAAACAATTACTAGGGACTCAAAAATACTTAATGAACCTAAATAAAATAGGGCATGACAAGGAAGTGGGAGAAAAAATCACCTTAAAATGATGATGGAAAGCTAATAAAACCAATATGCTTCGCCATTGGTGAAAGATATCAGAATACGGTCAAGTCTGACCCAAGAAGAATATCGCATGCCCAAGAATCGGAAGAAATGCAAAACTTGCAGTTAACCCTAACACTCGGTTTTTGACCAAGCACGATTGGAGATGAGGATACCAAAAAATGGTCAACTGATGGAAGAGTAGGGATCTAGGGGTCTTAACTCAAATATTTGAAGAGAAACCATAAGAGAAACATCTAAAATTGATTAATGAGAGACAAGATGGACATGTGGGGTTTTGTCGTG
Source organism: Viscum album (assembly GCA_963277665.1). NCBI lineage: Eukaryota > Viridiplantae > Streptophyta > Magnoliopsida > Santalales > Viscaceae > Viscum > Viscum album. The sequence continues at coordinate 1,424,980,737 of OY728135.1, read as the reverse complement.
CAGTCAAGGGGAGCCCCAGGGGGGCACATCACACTAGGGGGTAAGGGAGACCCCTTAAGGTTTTTCTTAAACCTAAACTAGTAATCATCATCATCATTATCATCATAATCATTATCATCATCATAATAATATTATTATAATAATTATTAAAACTTTATTTCATTTTTATTCCCAATTAATTTTCATTTAATTTATATCTTTTTAATTTTAATTTTATTCATTATTTTCGTTAAAAGAAAGACACTGATACCATTGATAGACCTCTAAAGCCTTCACCCAAGTCCAAAACCAACACATTAAATTGTTTTAATTCTTGGTATTATGTTCTGAATCTTGCATATAAAATTTCCCATCCAATAAAAAAAAAATTAAATTCCTTTACATTTCTATTCAGTTCAAAAGCATGGGTCACTACATTAATGTCAAGTGAATATTATAACTAAAGTGATAAAAAATACTGAATTTATATTTTAATAATATATAATTTTTATGTCTCAAAATTCACATGTAAATTGACTAACATGATTCAATAATATTTGTTTTCATTAAAAATCAAAAAAAAACATGTGTTATTTGTGACCTATATAAAATGATGACACATTAATTTGGAAACTAAAGTAATAGGAATGATTAAAAGAATATTTTAATAATTTGTATTCATTTATAACTCATAATTCATATGAAACCTTCACAATTTTATTAAATAGACCATTTCTCTTTAAAATTTAGGAAAATTATGCATGGACCATTTAGGCCTATTGGAACAAATGGTTTGGGAATTGAAAACATGATGTGTTCATAATGATTAAAAGTATATTTTAATAATTATTAATATTTTATAAATAAAAATATATGTATCATCTTACCAAAATTATCTATCAATCTTTGTTTCTCAATGAAACCAAATAGAATGATTTTTGGTTCATTGCACCATATATGAATTTATAACAAGTTAATCTAAAATTATATGTTTTGGTAATTATTTATTGATAATTTTAATAATATTTATTATTTTAATACAAAAAAATCATTTGAAATATTACCATAATTATAAAATAAACCCCATTTCTTATCTAAAATTAATACAATAAATATTTTTTCATTAATGACTTATGGGAACTCGTAATGAAATAATTATACTACTAGTGTGATTGAAAAAAAAAGAATATTTTAATAATATATATTTTTTAATAACTTAATTTTCATATTAAAGTTGTTCAAAATGATTTAAAATGATTCATTGTGCAATAAAAGTATAGAGAAAAACACTTGGGAAATTTTGACTTCTATAAACTAAAAACATATAATTCTAAAATTCAATGTATAAAAAAAGTTTGAAAGTTTATTTCAATGATATTTATTATTTTAGAACTCATAGTTCATGTGAAAACATACCAAAATGATCTAAGCGGGTTCATTTACTCACTTAAATTTGGTGAAATGAATCTTGGTTCATTTTTTACTTATATGAACTAACAATGGATTAATCCAACACTACATGTGCATGGGATGACTAAAATTATATTTTTATAGTATATATTATCTTATAACACACAATTTAAATGTAAGATAACTAAAATAATAAAATGGGTTTTTTTATCAATGAAATTTGGTATAATGATGTTTTGGTTACTTGTAACTTATAAGAATTAATAGTGCATGAATTTTATGCTCGATGTGCTCATGATGATCTAAATTAGATTTTAATATTATATATTATTTTATAACTATCAATTTGTGTATAATTTAGTCAATATTATACATTCATACCCAAATAAACTCAAAACATTTGTTATGTTATAATTAAAAATTATAACCTAACATAAATAATAAATATTTTAGTTCATTCATAATAACTCTAATGACCATTTAACCTATGAATTGAAAATTTTATTGAGTTTATATGATTTAATTGTTTACAAGGATTATTGTGGTATATAATTTATTATTAAAGAATTATGTAGTTTTCCATGATTCAGAATTAATATATTATAAATTATATTGATATATAATATTATATCGTAAAATATGTAATAATATCTTAAACTAAATCAACAATGAAATTTGAAATAAATTGTAATTGTTTTAATTGTTTATGGTTACATATTGATTATTTTCATTGATTAAAACAATATATAGTGTACTTAAAATATGAGCACAACTATTTCACCATAGAAATATTAGGGCTAAATGAGATGATTTTTAAAATGTGATAATATGTATCGGTCAATAGATGAATATTTATATGAACATTTAATTCACTATTTATAATATTTTGGAAATATTTTATTTCCATGATTTTTATTCATGAAATGGTTTTTAATCATGAAAATAAGACATTTTTATCGTACTATCTAAGGAATTCGTTAAGTATTTTTTATTCTATGAAGAAAAACTGTTTTAGAAATACCCTTTATATATTCAAGTAATGATTAAACTTGAAATTTAACATGATAAAAATAAAATATTTGGTTACTAAATTGATCATAGTTTAACAAAAGAAAGGTCTTCAACAACTTTATATATATATATATCACCCTCATTAATCGAAATAACATATTTTTCATTAATATGTAACCAAAAAATACTATAAAATACTCTCAAATATTGTTCCAAATAGAATCTTAATGAAGAATATTTCAATTATCATGTTTTTTATGTATAGGGTCCTCATCGTGAGAAAATATTAGAGAATAATCTCTATCAACTATGAGTGTATAAATCAAATGTTTTTCGAGATGTCCTCCCTCTAGTGAGAAATAAATGAGTTTATATTGAACCAATAACTTTAATTGTAATATTACAACCAAAATGGAGGGACAACCATAAAGTATGTATAATGAAAAAAGTTAGTTATTAGGAAAGAACAATGTGATACATAAGTCCTTATAAAAAAAACAATGTAAGATAAATAAAAAATGAGATTTTATACTTTAGAAAGAATTATAAATGTTCCTCTTTCGAATGTAAGGTGAACATTGTTCTCAAATTACACACACAAACACACACACACACACATATATATATATATATATTCATGGATAGCTTACAAATACATAAATCATGAAGATATTATAAGGACCAATGTCTTATTATCATGTCTCACCACCTCAATAACTCCTAGACCCTTTCTCAAAAACAATTTCTCTATATTTTTGGTTAAATTGATTTGATTTCTCCTAAAGTAATTTATATTATTATCTAATTTATGTAATATGAATTATGCATGATAATCATTATTATGACCACAAACAACTTATTTATTTCATGTTCCTCTATTTTCTACACGGAAAATTCGAACAAAAGTTTTATCTATAAGTATACTCCAAAAATTTCACACATGTTCATATACCTATTTGAAAAAAGAAATATATATTATAAAATTTATTTTATAGAAATTGAAATAAATTATAGATTACTAAAACCCCCCAAAAAAATCATCTACACACTATGACACCCCAATAGTACATGAGGAACAATCATTCACAAAAATCATTGTATAAGAGTGGATGACATAACCAACTATCTTGATTTAGATTGATAACAATGATTTTGAATATATAAAGATATTATTACTCATAAAATTTAAATCTGTTATATATGTTCCTTCTCATTTCATTTATCCTATCAAAACATAATACTTTTTTAGAAATAAAAAACTCCCCAAGAAATACATCACTAGATCTAAAGAGAATAAGAAAGAGAAAAGTGTAAGTGTTTCACCATTTTTAATCAATAAAATCCTTTAAAATATAGCTTTAGTAATCTATGTCTGAGTGGAGAGAATAAAGTAGGGATTCAGAAATAGAATATTGTAGAGTTGATGTGTGAGTAAGGAAATGTGGAATAAGGTGATAATGGGATAAATTAAAATATATATTTTCATTTTTTTACTTATTTTGTAATTTCCCTCAAGGCCAATTTTCCCGGAGATGGAAATAGGTACATGTTAATTAGGTACAAAATATTATTTAGATGATTAAATTTATTTTTTCTAGAATTAAACTAGATATTTGTAATTTTCTTATATTACATGTAATACCAATTTATATTCAGTCTCAGGTTTATGAAATTATTATAAGGTATATGAAACCTTAATATATTTATTTAAATTATTATTTTAAAAAAATATAATATTAGTAAAAATATATATTAATGTATGGGTTTTAAATTCATGTAGTTTTTCCTGAAATAAAATTATAAAAATTAAAACAAAAAATAGAAGGGTAATAAACGTGTTTGTGTTTCAATGGGTTCTAATAATTTTATTTAGGTTTGGTTTGGAGTTTTTATTTAAAATTTTAAATGGGTTTGGGCTTGGGTTCAGGTTTGGGTATCAATTAATTTAATAAATTCAGGGTTGGGTACCTCCATTTTTATGTGTACCAAACTTGTTATCATCACAACATTTTATTTATTACAATTTAATGATCTTTCATCTAAAATATTCAATATTTGATTTTTTTTCGATACTATTTATTTATTAAATACATAATTATACTTCAATTAACATAATATACAATTTACAGTTCTAAAAATTCACCTTTTAAAATTCAGTAATCATTCATTTGTTTAGATAAATACAAAACCCAAAAAATGAAATTAAAGAAGTAATTAGCACCTTAAATTATTTAATCTCGCGTTTAATTAACTCAAATAAATAAATAAGAAGATAAATAAATAAAATTTTATTATCCATATATATGTTATCATATATTGAAATGGAAGTAAATTTTAAGATTCACCTTATATACATTGGGTTTTGAAGGCATCTTGTGTGGCTCAAAATCAGTGAAAAATAACAAAACTCGAATCACATTATCGATGGAGAGAGAAATTGAATAATTAAATAAAATAAAATTTTAACATACATGAATTATTTTCAATTTTCTCTTTCATTTTTTTAATAGAGAATATAAATACTAATTGATAGATTATTGTCTCTTCTTTTAACCCAGCTGCTATGTTAATCATTAATCCAATTTGAAAAATATATATTTACCTTTAGTATAATAAAACATATAAGGGAATAGAGTACAGTAGAATTTGAGATGTATTTTAATGTCATAAATTTACTGATAACCCTACCAAGACTTCAAAAAAGATTGACGCTGACATCCTAAACCCCTCCCCAATAGATAAGGGGCTAGTGTTGAAAAGAGGGTGTATGAAACACACTTATGGGAGAAATTTAAATCATAACCTAGGATCTATAGGTAAAATTATTAATTTAAAATTAAACCACTAAAATAAATTCCATATATAAACATACATGAAGTTTAATAAATTCAATAAAAGTATGTGATTATTTCCCATGGAAAAAATAAAACTAAAAAAATACAAAATCAATGGAATCCTAATATTTTTTGAAGTAACCCATGCACATCATATATAAATATTTTAACATTTTAGATGAATATTTAATATATTTCACAACAATACATCCTCAATGACCAAAAAGGTTTAGGGTGTTTGAATACAACATATGTAATAATTTTATTTTATGAAATATCTTCAATATCTCCTGCAAACATCTTCTCACATATAACTCTTCATAGATAATCTCTACTTATAACCTTTCTTCGTAGCCTAGATAAGTGAAATATAAGAATTGGAGAGCATAGATACTCAGTAATAGTAGACATGGGAGATATAAATCATTAGTGGATAAAATTATCATAAGGTTATGAGAACATATTCAAGTGCATGTTCTAAGTATAAAATATTCATACCCCCAAAACAAAACTCATGAGGTTAAGAATCAATCCATATCTAGAAGTATGGTCATTAAGGGTGTCAAAGTATTAATTAACATCCAAGAGTCGCAATATAGGGATGTGACATCATAATCATAAGAAATCATAATCTTGTGAACATTGTTAAATTCAATCATTTCCACAAGTAATATTGTGAGTATAGAAAGAAATCTATCATAATCACACATCAAAATGTGGAAAAAATGTATTCAAAATAATTAACATGATTTGTTTTATGAACATAGCCATAAATATACCATACTCATGCATCAATATGTTGGAAAATCTATTTGAAATCATGTCAAAACATATCATCATCATTATCAAATGAGATATCAATATAATTTTACACAATTTATTGGAGAAATATAATCGACTGAACCATCACATTATCAAAATTCATTCATATTAATGTCATAAAATCATAAACCAATCTTCATATCATCATAGCATTACCTATGGAAAATAAATGGATTTCATAAACATTTAATTATCATATCCATACACTATATATAGAAATAATAAGGATGGTATCGTTGGATTATAGCCCTAATAAAACATAAATAAAATTAAGGCATGTAATGATAGAATAAAATTACTTTAAAATAATCACTGCAATATTTCCTAAGGAAAATAAACTTTTCACATTGAAATTACTTACTTAAAATATAAAAAAATTACCAAATATTAAGGAAACCATTTTCTTTAAAAATAACATTGAAATTTTTTAATTTTTTTTCCAAATTATTGATGGTTCATGACATTGGTAAATTTCATTATTTCATAAAATTTAAAAGAAAACATTCATTTCTCTCCTTTTTAAAAGGTCAAAAAGTACCTCATTCGGAAAATGACAGGATGATTCCTTTGAAAAAATGTTATATATGTTCAAACATGGGAAATATATACTTAAAATAATCATTGGATAATATTAAAACATTAATGAAAATATTTTTATATAATATGTACATGGAAGGAAATGTTTTTTGACCAAAGAAATAAATAAAGATAGTTTTCCCATAAATTGTTTTTCAATATTTTGACTACATAAAGTGATGAAAATGAATAAAAAATATTTATTCTTAATAAATAACTATATAATAAAGAATTTCATGAGTTTTTTAAGAAGTATAAAATGAAATTTTATCACTTGAAATTAATCTTAGACAATGCCGATAAATAATGAGATTCTAACATAAAAACATTACCTCAAGTAACATATTTCTTTATACATGTTTGATAATCATGTATAATATATATAGTTTTCTATACATGAATTAAAAAACCATAAAAATATATATCATTCTATATATTATTCTCTTAAAATATCTTATCACCCATTAATTAACAATTATTTGTTAAAATAATTGTTCTGGGTGACAACTACATCATTTTCCAATAATATTTCTATTTGTTTGTTTGGATCATTATAATTTTATCATGGTTACATAATATCCACAATGTTAAACAAGATATAAATATCATATATATTAATTATATATACATGTTGAGTCACCTATAAAAGGTATATATAAAAAATCAATCACACTATTCATGGAGATGGCTTGTTGTATATACATATGAAAGTTGTTCCCATTTTTTGTGAGATGGAACAAAAGAATGGTAAATAATAATTCCAATTTATAGAATCATTAATATATCATAAAAATAATATAAATTTATAAAATCCATCCATATTATCTTACATATAAATAAGGAAATAAAAATTAATCACATAACTTTGTGGAGGCGAATGTCCTCACATAAACATGAGTAACGTTATCATTTTCCAACAGATTGGAAGATAAAAAGGTTGATAAGATATTATCATCATAGAAGGATAATTAAGAAATTAATATCATATATAATAATTACACTCATCATAATAACCATCTATAAAATATGTTGATAAAAAATTAATTGTATCATTATGTGGAGATGGTATGTTGTATGTATGCACGAGTGATACTTTTCATATCCCATTTTATGGGAACGATGGTGGGTAGTTTAGGGAACATGTTGTAAATAATTGTTTTTGAATATTGGAAGATATTTTTTATGTTTTTATGTTTTTTTTCAAGAAAATAATTCAATTCACATTTTATGTTTTGGTGGTTGGACGAAGGATGAATAATTCTTAGAAGACCAGACTCAAAATGCTTAAGAATGTTTATATGGTTTCGACTTACTATTATTGATAGGTTTTCTAAGTGAATCATTTTTTGGACTCACAATGGGTTTGGAAAGAATGTTTTGATAGGTGTGATAAGTTTTATTAGAGTCTGAATGACTTCAAACTAAATTTGGAGATGCTTTAAAAAATTTTAATTCTCTAATATCATGAATCACATGAGAAACTTGTGATGCAATCCAAACAAAAGAAAGCAGAAGAAAACATGGTTAGTAAATTATGTCATACTATTATATGATAATCCTTATATTCTCAATGTTATGTATAATTCATGATACAAGAAGCAGTTTTTGGGGGAATAAAACTACTCATGTTTTGATGTTTCTGAAGTCAAAATGATGCACTGATTATCTGATCCATTAGACGTAGTATTCCACATATCCATTGGAGGCATTAAATTCTATTGATGTAGATAAGAAAGCATAGTTTTTTTGGGACTAATTTATGTAATAAATTAAAATAATAATCAACCATGTGAATATAAATAATCAATAGTGCATAATCGGGTTTTCACACTAGTTTTTATGATTTCTCACATCTCTTTCTACGGGAAGTTATTTTAGGGGATTTAGTAAATAAAATTTTCATATGAGTTAATTAAAACTTATGTTATAAATAATATCTGCAATTGGTTTTTTGCATCATTTATCCAATAATTGGCATGTAAAATAGTGTGTAATTGGTTTTCCGTGTCATTTACTGGATAACTGATGTGAAAACAAATTGAACACCCATTATCACATTGGTTATTTTAAATAACCAACACGATAAAAGATTTTTCAACTCAGTTATTGTGTAACTAACATGAAAAATAGTGTGTAATTTGTTTTTCTTGTCTGTTATCTAGTAACCTATGTGAAAAATATACTGACCATTTATCATATCAGTTATTTTAAATAACCAACATGATAAATGGTTGTTCATGTTGGTTATTTAATAACCGACATCAAAACAACGAGTAATTTTTTTTACATTTGTTATCCAATAACATCCATGGAAAAAAATAAAAATATTACATTCTTTCTACATCCACAATAATTGCTTCTAGAAAATAGAAAACAAGGTAGTAAAAAAGGAAAAAACCCATTAAAATATGTATACAACTAAAATTTCAAATAGAATAAAAACTAATCAAACCTTTAAAATGATTTTCCCATTCAATTTTTAAATTACAGGACTCCTTTAAAGTATATGACCATTCATCATAAAAATATACAAGAATACTATAGAAATCATTTAACTTGATATTTTAATAAAACAGATTAAATATTATAGAAAAATTTATAATGAAATCTAACCTTATGAAACATTTTAAATTTCCTAGTTGAAATTATTTCGTATCTGAATATTAAAATTTAATATCCACATTCAGTTCCACCTTGTTTTTTATGACACTATTTAAAAGTTACTTTAATTAAAAATAACATTTTTAATTAATATATCCACAATATAGTAATTGTAATTGAAAATTTACCGTAGCTTTTACAAATTTTTTCTTTGTGTGCTTTGTATTTGTTGTCACTCTAAGAAAATTCAATTCCCTGTTTGAAAATAATATGAATAAAATAAATTTTATTCACTGTAATATAAAAAAATTTAAAATAATAAAACGTATGTGTTCAATGCATTCTTAAATTTTTTTTCTCACTTCACTATGGATGGAGCATAACCAATATAATTTCTTCTCTATTAGACAAAAAACACCCAACATCTAATGAAAACTAATATAACATAAAATTTAATATGAGTTTTTAATATATTAAGTGATATATAAAACATTGTGAGAAAAAATATTTCATACCTGTTAAGATATAGAAACATCCAACACTAAATAATGACATTCTTCTGAAATATTTCAGCTATATAAAATATTCTTTTAGCAACGGTCATTGTCAATGCTATAAGAAAAATAACGTGTGGGTCGATAAATACATTTACATATATCTTGTCATCATATTTACACATTTTATATAGATACCTTATACAAAACAGATATAATTATAAATTTTCAATAAATTAATGGAACGAAAAAAAATTATTAATCGACTTACACAGATAAAAAACATGAATTGTGATGATGCCCAATTGATCTCTAACTATAATATCCATGATATAATTATTCAAAATCCCTACATTCATTTCACTCCCTCAAATTTCTATATAAAATGTAATGTCATATACTCCTAATAACAAATTTTAGTTTGTTGACAATTGATCAAGACCACTGGAATCTCTATATGAGGACATGAATCTTTGATTTTTTTGTTGTCTATACAATATTTCTTTACCTTTAAAGTATTATAATAAAAAAATAAAGAAATATATGAAAATTAAAATAAGAAAACATATTTATTAACAAAATTAAATAAAATATAACATATATACATACCTCTATGGTAATATGTTGAAGTATTATAGATGGAAAAACTATAAAATGATTGATACTCTGTCCAACTATAGTCACTTCATCTATATGAATTGGTATTTTTTTCTGATCTACCAATAATATCATGTACATTGACCCGATGATTCTCTATTTGAATCTGGAAATGATGAATGGTGTCATTGATATAATATATCATTCCATATGTAATAATATTATGAGGATCATCAAAATATTACTCATAGTAACTTGGTACCTGTAGAGGAGGGGTGTTGGGGTAGTATAAAAATTAGTGGGTTATGGAAACATAGATGTGTGAGTATGATAAAGAGGAGGAGTGGGATATAATAGCATGGGTAGAGGAGTCGGATTGGAAGGACAAAACTATCCTTTCATGTCTACAAATATCAAATGCATCGAAGATCTTATCATTCCCTCAATCATCGCTTGAATATCCTGAACATTAGATTCCAAAGATTGTATTTTTCTATAAATATGCTTCTTTGAAGAAACTTCCAAACATGGAAACAATTTTCTTACAGATACACCTACTAGGTATCCTCGTACATGACTCGGGTATTTTGGATTTCCCAATGATGTGGCTAAAATATCCTTTGTACCCTTAGAAATAAATACCCCATGTGTGCTCTACATCTCAAGATAATCTTGTATGGAATATATGAAAAAATAAATAATGAATCAAAATAAATAAAGTACTGATTTAACTTTGATAAATAAATAAAAATTTTACAACCTTTCCAACTACAATTCTTGACTCTTTTGTATGATATTTTCATTTTTTCTCATTCGATCCCTCTTCAATTTTTCATTTCTAGAAGGGGGGGAGGGGAAACATCTCCAGATCTTGATGACTCAACTCTCAACTTTTAAATTTTTTCTTAAATAATGTGTTCTTCCAATAACATATAACCTCCCTAAGATAACATATGTGGGTATACATTTCTAGCATGAATATTATGATGATATCTCTTTGATTTTTATAAATTAAGAATTAAGAAAAAGCAAATCAATAACATGGTCATTGATATAAAAAATCATCTGAAAAGACAACATTGCACTTACTAAAAATACTTCTAATCATCTACTTTCAACAAATTGTTTCCATGTATATTCATATATAAATCGATATATATCACATCGATTTTCATGTTTTCAATTCCTAAAATGAACTATTATATGAGGGATGATTTAAAGTCCCTCCATCTCCCAGCTGCCAATGATAAAAATTTCCTCCAAATTCCTCTAATGTCAATTATATCATATGTCATTTGATATGAATGGGAAAACAAATATTACTATAAACATTTCAAGATAAGTAAAATAATATAAAACAATATTACCAAAATCGTCTCCCATAATAGTGATAATGTCACTTTATCAACACTTCTCCAATCGTCAAAAAAAATACTAACTTTACTTTTAGCATGTACTAATACCAAAGCCTTGAATTGTTTTTATTTTGGAATTGTTGGATTATCATTATCATCAATTTCCAATCATATCCTATGTTATTAGTTATTGGAAAATGATAATTTTGGTAAATTTGTGGTGCCACATTTACCATCCCTCAAACTCTTTTTCCCCCATGGAAGTAGATGTATCATGTAGAGAAGGATAAGGAGGCTCATCAACACGATCATGTGTAAGTTACTCCCCAGAGGTATGAGTGTAATCATCTCCAAAATTATGTGGTGTATTAGAGTATTAATCTATCATTATCCTACAAATCAAAGAAAAATCAATTATTAGTAAAATATAAAAATGAAACAATTACATACAAATGTAAAAAAATAACAATTTTTAAACAAAAATAAATATAAACTAAATGTAACACATTTTTATTCATATTTCTTATAGTTAACTAAAATTATAACAATATGAAAAAGATATTAAATGGCATAAATTAATAAAAACTAAACATTATTAATGAGACTAAATGATATAGTAAAAATTCATCAACTAGATAAATCATTTTTACAAAAAAAAAGAATCCATTTATAATATCATCTTATAGAAAATGTTTTTTATTTAAAATGTTAAATTTAAAATAATTGGTTTTCAAAAAAATCAATTAATAGATTAGTTACTGAAGTGTAAACATGGAAAATAGGACAAAAAATAATATAAATGAAAAGTTTAACTTATTATTTATAATATTTTTTTTAATAAATAAAATGAAATTAAAATATATAACTTATTAAATTTAAAAAAGTAAACCATAATTAAAAATTTGTTACATCTAATATAAGGAATGTATTAAAGATCGTTTTCCCAAATTCATTTCTCATGATCTTTTCGTATGTAACAACCCATGTCTTAAACATGTTCATCAAGATTATTTGTTAATCCTTCCATTGATATAATTATCTCTCATAAATAAGCATCTCTATCAAATTTATCATCACTAATATATTATTTTTTTTTCTTGTAAAAAAATAGCCCACTAAATTTTGAATTGATCCAGAATAAAGAAATTTTTTATTTCATGTGCTTCCATGATAAAATCATCATTTGGGTATTCAAATTTATTCAGATTAACAAGTGTCATTCCAAATTCATTATGTCAAAAACTTTTTTTATCGATAAACCATTTACACATAAAAATTAGAACCTAAAATTTAATATAACTACCTCCCATATTTCTTCAATGACTCCATAATATATAGTTGAAGTAAAGATTGGGTTTTTGTCTTTGGCACTTAAAAATAAATTTCTTTTGTGAACACCAACACACTAATATTCTGAACAAAATTTCTATTGTCACGGACTTTTTTATGAAAATTATTAACATTAATGTCATACTCGAAACATTTTATCAAATATAAACTTGTACCACCAACTAACCATCTACATTTTTCTAATTCATCTTGTTACACAATCTCTTTAAACTATGGAATTTTTTTTAAACTCATTACAAATCCACATATCTTTCTTCTTTTGATAAATTTGTTTCAACTCATTAATATGAAATTTTATATATGGTTGAGCATCATCTATGTTATTGAAGATGTATAACTATACCTTCTTTATATATTCACCTATCAATGATTTGACTTTAAATCCATGAATCCCCTTTCCTCCAAGATTAACTCATTCATAGAGAGATATAGGAAAATTGATGTGCTCTACATCAGACAAATATCTTGTCCAAAACTCTTAAAACTCCTCAGAAATATACTTCTCAACAATGGATGATTCAAGTCGATATGGGTTCTTAACATACCCCTTTAATATATTCATATACCATTCGAAAGTATAAATGAAACCTAGATAGACAGGACCACAAAGATTTATTTCTCACACAAAATGAACCATTAAATGCACCATGATATCAAAAAAATATGGAGGAAAATACATTTCCAATTAAAAAAATATAGAAACCACTTAATTAAAGAAAATGTTCAAAGCATTCAAATAAATCACCTTATTACAAATTGAATTACAGAAAAAACGCACCTTCATGATAGTCATTCTGACACAAGCGGACAATATTCCATGCAATGAAACTGGTAGGATATATTGCATCATGATGTTATATTCAAGATATTTCAAACCTATCAACCTCAAATCCATTAAAGACAAAAAAAATTACTTTTAAAGAATAACCATGTGGCACTTTGTTGTCATGAATACATTGAAAATGTAACACCTCAACCCCTCTATGCTGTATTTGGTGCATTACTTGTGATATTGTCATGGTTAGAAGAAATAAAAATCCCAAAGGAACGATTAGTTTAGTATTCTTGAAGAAACTATATACACAGATGTAACTTAAATTACATTGGTAAAGTTTACAAAATACAATACATAACAAATCTAAAAACTGCATTCATAAGAACTCAATAAATGATCTCCTCTTTGTCACCTGTTGAAATTAAACAGTGAAAGGGGTAATCTCAAATGCTCGATAAGGGTTACAAATAGCAAGATCATGAATACAATAGTAAGCGAATCATAGTCAATCTGACATAATAAATATGGCTTGATGAATAAATGAAAAACTAATGCCATTAATAAACTCAGAATGAAACTGTATCCATAGTTTCTGTCATAGTGAAAACATCAGGGAAAATAACAATAATTGGTAATAAATAAAGATAATGATTATTATTTTTACATCATGTATCTAGCACATGAAACCATAACACCGTTAAAACCATTTAGTTCTATGGGTAGAAACCCGTCAGATTTTTGGAAACAAACTCGAAGGGTTTGTCGCCAACTGATTTGTCTCATGATACCTACAGAATCATCGAGAGACTATAGCAGGCCCAAACCGCCACTAAATTTCCAAATAATTCTTTATACATTTATTCAATACAAGATCAATATACCATTTTAATATCCACGTAAAGTAGAGTATAAAGATTCATCAATATTTTAATAATTAAAATAACTTTCCAAATAAACAGCGTATGTAAAATTGTATACGGTTTAGAAAATAAACAAATCCATGATATGAGATTATGTATATTTAATGTAAATATAATTTCAAATGAAAAGTTATCTCAAATGGGCAGTAGGTACACCACATAAAGATTATTAGGTGCAAAATACAAAGTTAGTCACAACAAAATTATAGTTGAGACAAAGGCCCTTACCACAATGTGATCAGTCGAATCATATGACCAGAACTCAATAAACCTAAAATGAGTAATTGAATAACATGAATATAAAGATATTAATGTTATTAGATAAAAAATTTCAGTACACATATACCACATACAAGAAATAAGTGGCGAACTATGTAAATCTCACAGAAATGAAAGTGAGATGAGAAACCCCTTACCTTTTGCTCGAGTGTGTTCTTCGTTTATTTTAATGACTGGAATAATAAAATTTAGATTAATTAATTAAAAATTCCAGAACCTCATATACATATAATTTATTTATTATAACCTTACTGGTTCATTCATGTCCCTTTTAATGGGTTTAAGAGGTTCAATATTATTGGTTTGGAAGCATTTTCTTCCTAGGTTTCCATGATTCGTTTACTTGCTTTCATGAATGGAAATTCATTTGAAATGTGGTTAAACATCCATAATTGTTAATATATATTATTAATTAAATTAAGCAGATATAAATGATCTTATAATGATTTTGTTTTATATACCATGATGACAATTCATTAGTTAAATGTTTATTACAAATATTCGGATTAACTTGACCGTTTTGTTCATAATGAACTTGTTTGGTATTATTATTTTATATTATGAGTTTCTAAGGATTACAGAAAATTAATGATATAAAATTAATATATTCTTATCTGGTTTAAACATTAAAATGTATTCATGACCAGTAATGAAAGAGAAAGTGAAGAACGAAACTTCTTCGTCCATAAAGGTTAAAAATTGGAACCTCATGGATGTTGATTTCGTTTATAAAAATAAAAGGGAGGGAGTAAGGATATTGATGATAGTTCTTCAATTCACATGATATAATTCCAGTACATAGATGGTACTTGAGTTTATCATGGTCTTGGACAGAGGATGTGGGGATAGAAAAATAAAATAGATGAACTTGAAAATAAAAGAAAAGGTGAGAGATCCCTTAAGAAAATCCGGCAGCCTAACGATGTCGCTTAAAACATCATAAAATGAAATGATGATAACAAAATGGTATCTCATAATATTTTAATAAAAAGTAAAGTAATAAGAACACATAAAATAATACCCCAACCTATGATAATATCAAAATCAAATAGATAACATAAAAGGAGTGTCGACTAAAAGAATAGAATGATGGATTCCCTTACCTTGTAGAGTAACACCTAGATATTGATGGATGGGACTTTGGGAGCTTAAGGAGACCTTGGGAGGACTCCTAGGTAGGTAATTCCACCAGATAATCGAGGATATTGAGTTTTAAATGAATGAAAACGAAGGGGGTGAGTGGATATTTATAGTAATCTAGAGAGAGTTTTTTATTAATTAAAAGGGACACCTCGTTAGTGGTTTTCGCAAAACCATGGGCTTTCCCATGGTATTTGCCTATGGTTTAAGCCACTTGGGACACCTTATGTCATATTATACTGTACACAATTCAACCATCCATTTATATTAATAATTACATCATTATGATTTCATTAAACTACCGAAAACTCAAATCTTTATTTTTACTATTCACGATAAATTCAAGTATTTTAGGAAAATCCCAAAAATCCACCCTAACAAATTTTCGACGTGTAGAATTAAAAAACGAACTCCATTTTTTGAAGATAATTTTCTATGTATTTTTAATTTAATTTTTAAATAAAATCAAAGTTAATCTAAAAAAATAACAATTTAAAGGTATAATTTGTTTTGTATTTCATTGAAAAATTAATTAACTTCTCATTATCTTATTAACTTAATAAAATAAAATATTATCATTATTTACTATTTATAAGGGTCATATTACTATTCATATTACTATTCATAAGGGTATATTACTATTAATCAAAAAATCAAGGTGGTTCTATCAAACTCCAAATGACTTACTGGTCACAACTGTAAATGACTATTTTTTGAAATTCAAAACATAGAAGTGGAAAATTTATTTTAAATAGATAGAAAATAACTTTCTCCTATAATGTTTTGTTTCAAAAAAGACTTAGTGCTTCATGTAATATTTTCTATCTATTGAATAGAAATTATTTAATAGCAACATACACTAAAATTTTTGGGATGTTATATTATTCCCTCCTTCAGAAATTTCATCCTCAAAATTTTATGTATAAATCCTAAAAAAAGATGTAGGTGGTTCTATCTCATGAAATCATATGGTTACCATGTTTCTCCCTTCATATTCTGGTTTCTCCAATGAACCTTTACTATATGAGTTTTCCGATTTCTCAATACTTGCTTGATTGTGTCAAGAATCCCGATAGGCTTTTCACAGTATGACAAGTCAGGTTCCAGTTCTATTTCTTCATATGTAAGTACATGTGTTGGGTATGCCATGTATTTCTTTAACAATGACATGTGGAACACATCCTGAACTCTGTAGATATTTGTAAGAATCCATAAATGGTAATCTATAACTCTGATTATATCTAGAACTTCAAATGGTTTGATATACCTAGGGCTCAGTTTCCCTTTCTTACTGAACCATAAGACACCCTTCCATGGAGATACTTTCAGAAAGACATGATCTCCCACTTGGAATTCCAAATAATTATTTCAGTTGTTATCATACTCTTCTGCCTACTTTGGGTTGTATTAATACGGGCTTGTATTTTCTTCACCTTTGTCATGGTCTCTTCAATAATTTCTGGGCCTATATGTCTCATCTCACCAACTTCCTCCCAACAAGTTGGAGTTTGAAATCTATTTCCATATAATGCTTCATATAGAACCATTTGAATACTTGAATGGAAACTATTGTTGTATAAAAATTCCACCAAATCCAAATATTGAGCCCACATACCTTGGAAGTCAAGAGAGTATGACCTCAGTAAATCATCTAGATTTTGAATAGTCCTTTTAGACTATCTGACAGTTTGTGGGTGATAAGTAGTACTCATACGAAGCTCAGTATTCAAAGCCTTCTAGAGACTTTTCCATAATTTTGATGTATATTGAGGATCTTGATCGGATACAATTTATATAGGTGAACCATGAAGTCTTACAACTTCATTAATATAAAGTCTTTCTAGGCGCTCAAGTGGTAAATCCTCTTTTATATGAAGGAAATGTGCTAATTTTGTGAGACGATCAACAATTACCCATATTTCATCATTCCTTCTAGGTGTCCTTGTCAGTCCAGTGATAAAATCCATCGTAATGTTATCCCAAATCCACATAGGAATAGGTAGAGGTTGCATCACTCCTTTGGGATTTTGTCACTTTACCTTCACTTGTTGACAAACTAGACACCTTGATACGTAGTCAGCAATTTCCCACATCATATTATACCACCAGAAATATTTCTTCATATCTCTATACATGTTTTTTCTACCCGGGTGTATAGATAAATTTGAGCTATGAGAATCATCTAATAGTTCCCTTTCTTAGCTCAGGTACTAATGGAATGCATAACCTCTTCCCAAATTCTATAACTCCTTCTTCATACGTGAAGTCTGCCTGTATCCTATCCTTGAAAACATTAATTTTCTTGTGCAGATTCTCATCATTAGATTGAGATATTTTTATCTTCTCTAATAAAGATTGTTTAGCAATAATTAGAAAGTGAAAAGATGTTTCCCCTTCTTTAAAAATTCCCATATCCATCATTAGTATATCCAAAAATATAGGATCTCTCTCAATCCTCATTTTAGTTAGAAGTCCATGATCCTTCCTACTTAATGCATCTTCTACCATATTCTCTTTTTCTGGGTGGTAGTGTATTGAAAAATCATAATCTTTGAGTAACTCGAGCCATCTCCTTTGCCTCATGTTGAGTTATTTTTGTGTGAAAATGTATTTCAAACTCTTGTGGTTCATATAAATCTCACATCTTTCTCTGTAGAGATAATGTCTCCATATTTTCAGAGAAAATATTACAGCTGCTAAATCAAGATCATGAGTTGAATTGTTTTTCTCATGGGTCTTCAACTGACTTTATGCATAAGCAATAACTTTATCATTTTTCATAAGTATGCAACCCAACCAATTATTTGAGGCATCACTGTATATCACAAATCCATCACTTCCAGATAAAAGAGTCAAAATTGGAGCATTGAACAACATTATTTTCAATTATTTGAAGCATTCCGTACACTCTTTTTTCCACACATTCTTAACTCCTTTACATGTGAGATTGGTTAGTAGGTTAGCCATTTGGGCAAAATTCTGAATGAAACGCCGATAGTAACCTGCTAAGCTAATAAAACTATGTACCTCAATTTTGTTTTTGGTGTGGTCCAATCTTGGATTTCCATTCTCTATGTAAGATCAACTAGGATTCTATCATTATAGAAAATATGGCCTCGAAAAGAAACTGATTGAATGCAGAATTCACACTTGCTAAACTTCCCATATAATTTATTTCTTCTAAGAGTTCTCAGAATAACCCCCAAGTGATTCTCATGGTCTTTATTAATTTTTGAGTATACTTGGATATCATCAATGAATACCATAACAAAGTTATCAAGATATTCCTTGAAAACTCTATTAATTAAATCCATGAAAACAGATAGTGCATTTGTCAGTCTAAAAGGCATCATTGTAAACTCGTAATTCCCATGCCTGGATCGAAATTATTTTTTCGGAATATATTCCTTCCTCACACACAGTTAATGATATCCAGATCGAAAGTCAATATTTGAAAAGTATTGATCTCCATGAAGTTGATCAAATAAATCATCTCTCTGGGGAATAGAATACTTATTATTTATTGTAATATCATTGATTTCCTTGTAATCAATTCAAATCCTCATGGATGCATCCTTCTTCTTGACAAAGAGGATAGGGGATCCCCATGGAGAAACAATAGGTTGAATACAAACTTTTTCACTCAAGTCATCTAGTTGTTTCTTTATATATTCTAATTCAAAAGTGGCCATTCTGTAAGGATTCTTTGATATAGGTCATGCATCAGGAAATAAATAAATGGAGAACTCAACTTCCCGCTCTAGAGGATGTCCTGGTAAATCTTCTAGATATACATCAATGTACTCTTGCACTATGTTCACATCTTCAATTTGAAGATTTCTTTCCTCAACCATAGATATTAGTTTATCTTCCTCTCCAATTATTTCATTCAGTAGAGCTACTGGGGGTGGTTCTAGATAAGAATCAGGTGGTGAATTTTCTGCCATAAAGACAAGGGTTTCTACACCATTTCAAACATTGTAACTCCATTCTTCTTACAATAAATCTTCACATCATAATTTGACAGCCAATCCATACCGAGAATTATGTCAAATTTAGGCATTGGTATGATGATTATGATAGCAACCAAATCACGTTTTGGTGTCCGTAGGGGGACTATTCAACATGCCTCTGTTGCAATGATACATCCCTTGGGGGTTTTGACTGAAAACTTCTTTATTAAATCAAATTGGACATATCTAATTTTCTTGGGAAACTGAGAATATATAAATTAATGCGATGATCCAGAATCAAATAATGTGTTGGCTAAGTTTGAGGAAATAATTAAAGTATGTTACACAACGTCATTAGGAACTTCAACCTCCATGGTTGTAATCACATAGGTTCTCCCTTGTTCTTATGTGGTGATTCACCTTTCCATTATTTATCAGTGTACCTCTTTATATCTTGGATCCCCTTGAACAAATTTGATCTAGCATATTCCTCCTCAGTTTTGATGGCACTTAATACAATTTAATCATATGATGAAAATGATTGAGAAGCCAGTTCCCTTCAAAGAATTGGCATTAGACATTCAAATAAATGATCAATCTTGTCTGCCGAGTCATGTACGTAATATACAGCATACCTGGCCAGCCTTGTGACAGTAGCCTCATACAATACAACATTGTCTTCTTCACTTTGTTTTAAGCTAAGGAATTTGTTAGGCCCACAAGGCTAAGTACCCTGAGATGGGGGGTGAATTAGGGTATGACTAATTTAAAACTAAATCCCATTCTGATATTGTTTCGATGTTAAGAAAAACACTCTTCTCTCTATTTCTTGTTTCATAATTTAAATATAAAGTAAAGCATGCACATGACACAACAATTTTTACTTGGTTCACGGCTAAGGAATACGTACAGGGAGCATATGCCAACAAGTTTTCGGTCGAACCAAATTCCACTAAACTTCACTAGTTTTGAATTACAAGGTTTGGGAACAATCACTTTGTCCTTGGCTCACTGCCTTTACAAGGTTTAGGGTCATCTCAATGCCTTCCCATGGGTCACTCTCTATTTCTCTCTCTCTGGCTCACTATAAGTGGAGAGGATCACCTTCTTCCTCTTCTTTTGATCACTACTATAAAAAGGATCCTTTCAGTGTTTATAGACATGTAGGTCTGTTCATTATCTCTAATGAATACATCTTATGTTTTATGTGGATGATCTGTTGAAGTCCAACTTTCACGCATAGATGAATCTCAATTTTCACTGAAGGAATCGTCCAAACTTCCAGCTTCCACGCAGCCCTAAAACACTACCGGGGAATCATCCTTACTTGGTGAGCAAGTCTAACCTAGCACGCAAGTATAAGCACGCAGGTCACAACTAGCACGCAAGACTACCTAAACCACCAGCGAAGCACAATCTTCTGCAACACCAAACCTATGTGACTCAACCCCTTTTACACCCAAACCAATACTGGCGCGCAACTACCAACTGGCGTGCAACTTCAAACACTGGTGCAGAACTTCAAACACTGGCACGTAAGTCCACCTGCGCAACCACACACCACTTGCGCGACTTCCACACCTGCGCGACGGGAGCTATGATTTTTCTAAGTGTTGAACTCTGTGAAAAATGAGAAGGGGTGGTCCTATATTTATAGGCATTTGAACACCCTACGTGACGGCGTGAAAATCTACCCTCAGTGCACAAGTCTCGGCATGCATGTTTCTTCCCCTGCAAAGTCACTTGCGTGACCAACCCAATACATGTGTGACCCTCTTTCCTTTTCCACATTTTGATCTTCTGATCTTAAAAAACAATAGGTGCGCATGTTCTCAGGAATCCAAGGCATCGACACGCAAGTCACTTCATGGCACGCAGGTCACCTACGCGACCACACCAATACCTGTGTGACCCACTTTCCTTTGTCATATTTTGTTGCTCTGATCTTGAAAAACATATACCGCACAAGTTTCTTCTACTTAAATTCAACAGTATGCAAGTCCCTATTCCAAAATCCACTTGTCTTCATTTGTCAATTTTGAGCCCCAAAAAATTGGAAAACACTGGAAAATGGCGCCACCTTGTATCTGTTCTTTCTTTACCGCCTCCAGATCATCCATTCCTTTTTCAACGTTCTTGAATCAAACATGGATCGTTGACCACAGCTCTTGAACTCGACATTCCACCAAGAAATCCCATTTTTCAACAAATTTGTATGTCATTGTTTTCCTTTTTCAACAATCACAACACAATTTTCCACTTTGTCAACAAATACAATCACCTCAAAAATGATTCAATGATGCCTTGAGGGAATTTTTCCCAAAAGAATTTCCTCTTCATTTCAGTTTTTTCTCACGAGGGAAATATTTTTTGAAGAATATTTCCTTAAAAGTCCCCCATTACATATCTTCTATTTCTTCTTCCTCCATGGTATTCTAAATCAAGGACCACCATTGATCAGTGTCACCCTTGAGACAATATACTACCAGTACTACCTTTTCATTTTTATTGCATCTTAATTCCATGAATATATTTTCAAAGAACTTGATCCATTGATCAACAACCACTAGGTTAGTAGTCCCATTAAAATATGGGGGATTATACCACATGAAATGATCCAACACAGGTGTGGAATGATTATTCGTTACAACCTGAGTAAGTTGTCCCAATATGTTCATGATTTGATCTCCTCCAATATTGACTATATTGACTTGCTCAATAGAGAGATCCCTACCTTTACCACGGGTATTGATTCCCCTTCTTTTTTTAGATTCCATTTCTAAATAATGGGATACACTAGATTATTTTATGAATCTCAAATAGAAAATAATTCAACATAGATTGAAATTCTATGCATAACTAATCTTATAAACACAGTTTCTCTGAAGAAAAATTTATATTAAACTCTTTCATAATGGCTTTTAAATAAAATGTGAATTATCCTAAGCATATCCCCTGAGAGTGCCAAAACCAAGATTAAAACAAGGCCTACTGTTGTGCACCAGTCCCCGTTTGAGTCTAGCTCAAAGTGGTGTTTTTGGGTTTTACCCCTAGATACATTTGTGCCAGAGCCACCTCTACCTGCTCGTATCCAGATAGGGATGTGTTTCATAAAATATCCAAATAATATATTCCTTACCTAAATACCAGGATATTATTGTACGTTTATCCTCAAATACTACCTTAGGTCTTTTATCCCTACTATACATTTCCTACTCTGGATTCCAAGTTTTCTACTAAACTTCCTCTGATACCAACTGTAACATCTTGACCCCTCTATGCTGGAGCCAGCGCATTACTTATGATATTGGCATGTTTAGAAGGAATGAAAATCCTGAAGGAATGTTTAGTTTAGTAGTCTTGAAGAAACTAGATACGTAGACATAACTCAAATTACATTGGAAAAAGATACAAAATACAATATATAACAAAACTAAAAATTGCATCCACAAGAACTGAATAAATGATCTCCTCTTTGTCACCTGTTGAAAGTAAACAATGAAAGGGGTGATCTCAAATTCTCATTAAGGGTTACAAATAGCAGAAGTATGAATAAAATAATAATTTAATCATAGTCAATCTGTCATAATCAATATGGTATGATAAATAAATAAAAAATTAATTCCATTAATAAACTGAGAATGAAACTACATCTATAGATTTTGTCATAGTGAAAACCTCATGTATAATAATAATAACTAATAATGAATAAAAATAATGCTTATTATTTGGATTTCATGTATCTAGAAAATGAAACTATAATACTGTTAAAGCGGTTTAGTTCTATGGGTAGAAACCTATCTGATTTTTGGAAACAAACTTGAAGGGTTTGTCACCAACTAATTCATCTCATGAGACCTTTCGATGCATCTAGGGGCTATAGAGGACACCACACACCACTTCAAGTCCAAATAATTCTTTATAAATTTATTCAATACAAGAGCAATATACTTTTCAATATCCGTATAGATTAGAGTATACAGATTCATCAATATTTCTATAATTAAAATAACTTTTCAAATAAACACCGTATGTAAAATGGTATACGGTTTAGAAAATAAACATATCAATGATATGAGATTATGGATATTTAATATAAATACAATTTCAAATGAAAATTTATCTCAAATGGTCAGTAGGTACACCACATAAGGATTATTAGGTGCACAATACCAAGTTAGTCACAACAAAGTAGTAGTTGAGACAAAGGCCCTTACCACTATGTGATCGGTCGAATCATATGACCAGAACTTAATAACCCTCAAATGAATAATTGAATAACATGAATATAAATAGAATCATGTTATTATATATCAAATGGAAGTAAAAATATACTACATTAAAGAAATAAGTGGTGAACTATGAAAATCTCACAGAAATGAAAGTGAGATGAGAAACCCTTTACATTTTTCTCGAGTGTGTTCTTCATTTGTTTTAATGACCTGAATAATAAAATTTTATTCATTAATTTATAATTCCAGAACCTCCTATAAATTTAATTTATTTACTATAACCTTAATAGGTTCATTCATGTCCCTTTTAATGGGTTTAAGGGGTTCAATTTTATTGGTTTGGACGCATTTTCTTCCTTGATTTCCATGATTCGTTTACTTGTTTTCATGAATAGAAGTTCATTTGAAATGTGGTTAAAGATAAAAAATTGTAAATATATCTTATTAATGACATTAAGGAGATATAAATGATCTTATAATGATTTTGGTTTATAAACCATGATGATGATTCATTAGTTAAATTTTTATTACAAATATTTGGATTAACTTGGTCGTTTTGTTCATAATGAACTTGTTTGGTATTATTATTTTTTATTATGAGTGTATAATGATTCAAGACCATTAATTAGATGAAATTAATATATTATTATCTATTTCAACCATTAAAATTGTTTCCTGACCATTAATGATGGAGAAAGTGAAGAATGAAACCTTGTCGTCCACAAAGGTTATAAATTGGAACCTTATGGATGTTGATTTCGTTTATCAAAATAAAAGGGAGGGAGTAAGGATATTAATGATAGTTCTTAAATTAACATGATATAATTCCAGTATATAGATTATTATGGAGTTTATCATGGTCATTTGGAAAGAGGAGGTGATGAGAGAAAAATAACTGAGATGAACTTGAAAATAAAAGAAAGGGTGAGAGATCACTTATGAAAATTCGGCATCCTAACGGCGTCACTTAGAACATCTTGAAATAAAATAAAGAGAGAAAAATGGTATATCAACATATTTTAATCAAAATTACAGTAATAAGAGCACATAAAATCTAACCACAACTTATGATAGTGGAAAAATCAAATAGATAACATAAAAGGAGTGTCGACTAAAAGAAGAGAATGAAGGATTCCCTTACCTTGTAGAGTAACTCCTAGATCGTGATGGATGGGACCTTGGGAGCTTAAGGAAACCTTGGGAGGTAATTAAACTAGATAATCAATGGTATTGAGTTTGAAATTAATGAAAATTAATGGTGGTGAGTGGATATTTATAGTAATCCAGAGATAATTTTTTATTAATTAAAAGGGATACCTTGTTAGTGGTTATCACAAAACCATGGGCTTTCCCATGTTATTTTCTCATGGTTTAAGCCACTTGTGAAACCTCATGTCATATAATACTGTACAAAAGTCGACCATCCATTTATATTAAGAGTTACATCATTATGATGTCATTAAAATACCGAAAACTCAAATCTGTATTTTTACTATTCACGAAAATTCAAGTATTTTAGAAAAATCCCAAAAATTCACTCTAACCATTTTTCAATGTGTAGAATTCCAAAACAAACTCCATTTTTGGAAAATAATTTTCTATGTATTTTTAAGTTAATTTTTAAATAAAATTAAAGTTAATTTTAAAAAATAACAATTTAAAGGTGTAATTAGTTTTGTATTACATTGAAAAATTAATTAACTTCTCATTATCTTATTAACTTAAGAAAATAAAATATTATCATTATTTACTATTTATAAGGGTCATATTACTATTAATATTACTATTCATAAGGGTGTGTTAGTATTCATCAAAAAATCAAGTTGGTTCTATCAGACTCCAAATGACTTACTGGTCACAACTCTAGATGACTTTTTTTCGAAATTCAAAACATAGAAGTTGAAACTTTATGTTAAATGGATAGCATATAACTTTATCTTATAATGTTTTGTTTCAAAAAAGACATAGTGATTCATGCAATATGGGCTATCTAATGATTGAAATTATTTAAGCACATCATGCCATAAAATGTTAGGGGTGTTATAGAAAAAATCTAGTTTTTTCCCTCTTGGATAAGGTATGATGAGCCAGGGGTATGAATATTCACCTTCCACCAAGAGTGAGACCCAACTCCAAATTTTTTCCCATTGAGAGTAAATATATTCTTGCATTCATCGCATATTTATTCTTTCATTTAATATCTAATAATGTTCTAATCAAACATTCATAGATATTGTTCTCAATGTTCATGAAATCAATCTTATGATTTACTTCTTCATATCTCCAATATGGTAGCTCAAAAAATATTGACAGTTTTGTTTTCCAAATATTTCTATCATTACCATATTTATGTTTCTTTCCAAATGTCACATCAATGTTTTTCACTATCTCAAAATATTGTTTGGGGGATAAAGGTTTTAGCACAATATCAAATTCATATGTGCCATTGAAATATTTTTTCAATATTCTATAAGAGTGGTCCGTAGAAAATAAATTTCGATGACCCGTGTATATTTTTTTTCTCTCATGATGTAGTTGACAATATGAAGTCCGGTGTTCACAAATTGTTAAAGATTTATTCCCCTTAACAGTGTACCCCGTCAAATTTCCATATGTTGGGAAGTAATTTATAGTGAATATAATCATTTCATGTAGTTGAAAATAATTCATTTTATAAGAATAAAACATCCTTATACCTTCCCCTCAGAACAGTTTCAAATCATCAATTAATGGTGAAAATAAAATTCCAATAACATTTTGGGGTGATTTTGGTCCATAGATCATTAAACTCAATATGATATTTTTTTCATATAAAATTCAGGAGATAAGTTGTAAATTATCCAAAAAAGGCTATGAACTATGTGTGCTTCTAAGGATTAGATATGGATTCATTCCATTTTTTCACATTCAAAGTCTAAGATTTCGAACTTCATTTTCATATATAGGAAACGGGTGATCACTTTTCTTCCACTATAGACAATCAGGTGTATGATGTATTTTTTCATCACATATCCACTCATCAGCATGTCATTTTAACCTTTTTGCATCATGTGAATTATCAAAAATAATTTAAATGAGGAATTGTAGGAATATACCAAAATACATTAGCAGGGGTCTCTGAAACATATAAATCAGCTTGTGATTTTTCTTTCATCTTATACCATGATGTCCCATATTTAGGACACTCTGATAGAAATTCATATTCTTTCCTATATAGCACATTGTCATTCAAGAAGACATTTATTTTCTTGTAAACCAATACCCTCATTTATAATATTTTCTTGGAATTATAATGTGAATCTAGAAGATCATTGTCTTTAGGAAGAATGTATTTTAACAATTTTAGTAGCTCTGTAAAAATATTATCACTATATCTATGTTTTTCCTTCAAGTTTATCAATCTTAACACCATTGATAAAACATATATTTTGTACAACCCAGATACAATGATTTTTCTATATGACCATATAAACATTCAATTTTAGGTTGTTTCTTAATTACCTCTACTTAAATATCATGAATCATTTCATCATCTTTATCAGATTTATCATCTTTCAAAGAACAAACATCAAAATATCTAGAATTCTGCATGGTTTCACCATGCCAAATATAAGAACAATAACTCAAATTAAAACCATGAAAAATTAAAATATCCTTGATCTCTCTACTTTTCAACTTCATCAAATTTAAACATTTTAGGAATGGATCAAAAAACATTTCATCGTTTGGAACATTTTACTTAGTAAATTCCAAAAAATCATCGACACCTTCCTCGTAATCAGCACCTATTCGAGGTGCATTAATCCAAATTTGGTTCATTATCTACAACCAATATCAAAAATAAATATAAAAAAAGGTAGTAATTTAGAAAATATTGAGATCAAAAATGAAATAAAAAAATATATAAAACCAATAATGAAAACATGGGAAGGAAAATAGAAAACAAATGATGATAAAATGCATTCATACGGAAGTAATTAAACAATAGATTCCTTTAAAAAATTACTCAAGTAAAAATAAATGAATATAACCTTATGAAATAAAAAAAATATTTAAAATGATATCCATAAAACACTATCTATAAAATATACATATTTATATATATAACTATAATAATAATTTTATATTTTATTATTTATACAAATAAAAAATTTATTCCATATTGTAATTAATAATATAATCTAATCATAAATTGAGTCTTAGTCTTAATAAAATGGAACATTAAATAAAATAATGAACTAATTATCACATTATAAAATCAAAAGTATAATATAAATTCCCAATCCTGTGAGGCATGCACTGAGAATTCGACTTTATCTTGTTCCAGCTAGCTACAAACCTAAAAAATACTTATCACATTTGATATTCTTATTATGTTACCTTCTTATAATTGAATAAATCAACTAGGAAAAAAATGGAATTATAAATCAAAATTTAATTTGTATTCCTCTATCAACAATTAATTGGATGCACTATTAAACTAATACTTTGAATTCATCAGAAATCAAAATCTTCTAGTCCCAAAACAAGATAAGAATGTGTCACCTAGATTTAATTACAGTGAATTATCATGTTTAATTAACAAAATTAAAGTGTAAAAATATGGTAACTATTCCATAATAACAAAAAGGTTAAATTGTTGTTCTGTTTGGTTTTTAAAATATAATATCCAAAAATAAATATTACACAGTGCATCCATGTAAAAGGTATTAAATTATTTTGAAACATTGTGATTTAAAAAAATGAAGTTCCATGAAATATCTAGTTAACTAGACAATCAAATGAATTAAATTCAACATTAAACCAAAAAAACAATCATATTTTTCATAAATAATCAAAAACAAACCATCATCAAGTGAAAAACCTTTTATTACTAATAAATTGAACACGAATGTGGAGGGTTTTGAAGGAATCCTAGTCTATAGTTGTAACATTAGGTAAATTCACAAAAAATAGAAAAAGAAATTAAACTATTAATAATGTGAGAATGACCAAAAAGAAAACTTTGTTGAACAAGCAATGATTAACATGAAAAAACATGAACTTATGAAGATGGTAATTTGATAATGAAGAACACCTAGTTAAACAACTATTGGTTAGATATTTGAAGTCAATGAATGACCGAAAAGATAGAAACAAAAATGGTTGATGCTTACTTCAGATCGATTTTTGATGTTTAACCCTAGGATGATGAAACCATATGACTCAATTTAGATCATAAGGTGATATATGGACCACCATATTTGAGATATGATAATGTTAGGGCTTAGGAATGAGGTAAATTAGATATTCACCATGATAATGGAAGGCCATGTAATGAAACCCTCAGACAAAACATTAATTCTTAAATGAAGTTTTACATCGGTTATATTATAACTGATATGAAAAATGGATATCTTCAACTCTTTCACATATTTCATACTATAATCAATGTAAAAAAATAAATCTTTCTCAATGGTTAAATTATAGAACCATTGAGAAAGTGTAGTGAATACTCACTTTTTCACACCGGTTTTATGAAAAACGATTGTAAAAATGATTTTTTCACATTGGTATTCATAAAACCTCCATAAAAAGGTAATGTACCCATGTTTTCACATCAGTTATAAATATATGATTTGAAAACTGCTCAATAAATACATTTTTTCTACTAGTAAATATAGTCATCCATTTTCATTAAAAAAATGTTTTTCTTCAATTGGGTCAATTTAAAATGTATTTTTTATTTTATATGTGGTTAAAGACTCATCGTACTAGGGATGACCCTGGTATATCAGCATGAACTAGAGACTGATCCATCAGATGCAGTCTGGCATTGATAAGGTCATCACACATTGAAATTCATCAGATATAAGGTCATAAGTTTGTGAAAGAAAAGAATAAAATAATATTTTCCTGTAGATTTTTGTGTAAGTTCTACTTATGTAGTAAAGGTATCTTTAAAATTTGTGACAATTCTTATAGAAGAATGTTTTAGATGTTCTTAATAAGAAAACTTTACTTGGTATAGTGCATTAGTTTGAGGAGGAATTATTTTTGTTTTTATAAAGTGTTCATCATAATGGGAAGTCTTTAGTTTTGATGTATTATCAAGTGGTTCAATAATATCATAGTGACCATATATTTTCACCGAAATTAAGAATTTCATAAAAAAATAAAATGATATTGTACTGATGAATGGTTACTAATTTTGAATCTATTTGTATTTGATAGAATATTTTAGAATGTTCGAGAAGAATCGAGAAGAGTTAAGAATTATTCAAATAGTAAAATATGAAGTACAAATGGAAATAAAATTCTAGTTTTAGAAATTTTGTTATGTGGGAAAGAATCTTTAGATTCCATCCCAATCCACATTTATCTCTTCGATAAATATTATAAAGTACATTGTTGTTTTAAAAAGCATGTGTATTATTCACATGTAAAGAAAGTGAGAAAGTTATGAAGAAATGAGAATAATGTTTCCAAAAAAATTTCCTAAATAACATCTCCATATAGAAGATGCATAAGGGAGTATAGTAATCAGATTTATTATATCAGATGAATTTATCTAACTTACCTTTCCTATGAAAGTTTAAATTGTTTAAGAATTATTTCTAGAATATTATTTCTTATCTATTTTCTATTCTGAATAATTGGATTGAGGAATCATATGGAGCCATCAAACTGAGTTTTCTTAATGAATTCCATTAAGGTTGTTTCAACCTGTTGTTGGGTGGTAATGTGAATATCTTTGTTTTGAATCTATTCCAGTGGAAGTTTTCTAAGGAAGTTCTATAGCTTATTTTGAACAAACTAGTGAAGGTTTCATAACTTATTACAAAAACTTGTATTATATCATTCATTTTAAAAGAATCACATGTATTGTTTTATTGAACATAGTGTTACATATGTTTAAGGGTATATCCTACTTGTTATATCCAAACAAAAGGTTTTTCTTTTTGTGGATTGTGTGGTTTTGGATTGTTTTTAAACCAAGATAAGGACGTAGGAACTCTTTTTGAGTAGTAAACCTTGTTAATACTTATATTTCTATGTATGCTTGATTGTTTTGTTTTCAGAAAACTGATAATTATTTAACAAGAGGTGAAGTTTGTTTCAAATGAAAGTAAAATTAATAGAAAAATATATCACTCATTCAACCACACTCTGTATTAGTGATACTTTTATCCTAGTTGGTCACAAACAAGTTCTGTCAAAAAAATATTCCCCTAGTTTACTCTTTGTTGATGTTTTTGAAGAAATTTTGTTATTGGGAAAATTAATTGTGTGAAAAATAAGTGGATTCCAGTCTTCCATGGAAAGAACTATCACATATGGAAAGATAGAATGTTTCCTTATCTTATGTTTCTTGGGAATGATGTTCTAGAAGAAGCTACATATGGGTTTCCTTAAATAGATGAAAATTTTCTTCTCATATCTATGGATAAGAAGAATATTGAGAATAATGGAAGATCTAATAAAGATTTACTCTCATCGGTTTCTAAAAGATAGTTTCTAATAATAAAGGGGGTTGTTACTGCCAAATATATATGGGAAATGTTGAAGAACATTTATTAAGGAAATTAAAAGGTGAATAAATCCATGTTACAAATCTAGAGGCTGAATAATGAAGATATAAATATGGGTGAGTGTGAATTTTTGTGATTTATTAATAAGGGTGAATGATTTTCTGAGCACCATTAGAGTTCTTAGTAAGAATTATGAAGACTCATATATTGTTGAAATAATCATTATAATTCTTGCTGATAAGTCTGATGTTATAGTTTCATCTTAGTTATATAAAGATCCTGAAACTCTATCTTTGGATGACCTTTATAATACTCTCATTAATTATGAAAATGGAAGGTAGAAATTTATGAATGGAAAAAAACAAAAGTTTATTGAGAAATTTCCTTGAAGGGTAATAAGAAAGGAAAGTCTAAGAAGAATCTTGATAAAGAAGAAGTTGATGACTCTTAATCCAAAAACAAGGTATGTAACAACCATGATGAGTTTTTATCATTTATTTCTAAAAATGTGAAAATAGGTATGGGAAAGTAAAATGGGAAACATCCCTTGAAATTTTTTCAATGGGGATCCACTTGGAAAATTTCTAATAATTGTCCTCAGAGAAATAATTAATAATACAATGATGAAGATGAAATAAGGACAAGAATATCGTGGAAGAAATATGTTGATAAGTCAAAATCCTCTTCAAAGGTAAAGTACAAAAAATTTCTAAAAATCCAAAAGGATGTGTTTTTTCTAAATATGATTAAGATAGGGACAAAAAATTTGAGGCCAAAATGTTTTATAATGTTATTGGAGAAAACAATTAAGTTGCAATAGTTAATGATAAAGATATTGTAATTAATAGTTCTATAGAAGAAGAAGATACTAAAAATAAATTTCATTTCAAAAGGGGTTGATTGAATATCTCATAAAGATTTTATGTCTTGAAATAGAAATCAAAAAGATGAATAAATAATTTCCTGGAGAAAATAATCAATAATATCTTCTAAAAGATAAAGTTATGTTGTAGGAAGAAATTAATTATTTGAAGAAGTATCTTGAGAATTAAAAGAATCATGATGGATATATTGAAGTAAATTTTATCCAAAATGAAGAAGATTTGTAACTTATTCAATAAACATTTTCTACAATAGAGCATGGAGTTATAAAATTCTATAATTTTATATTTGAATTTAGTGAATGTTCTTGAATGTTTGAATCTAAGAATGATCAAAATATTCCTTCAAAGGTGCGAAAGAAAGATTAAAATTTTCCTAAGAATAATAAATCTATGAAATTCATGTATATAGAAAAAACAAACAATGTTGGAATTTAAAAGTTCATAAAATTTATGACTACAAAAAATTTTATACCACTACGGATTCCAATAAAATGCTAGCAATAAATCCAAATAAAATAAGGATATTTATTTTTATGATAGAATGTTTAGAGGTTTACAATATAAGAAAGATATTAAGGTGGTAGTGAAACATGTTCACAATAATTGATAATATGAAAGTGATAAAGGATATTATTCATTCTATGGGTACTTTGGATTTTTGGTGGGTTTGGTCATATGGAAATATGTATTGGTTTAAGTAAAATAGAAATAATTATCCCATGATTTATATAAAGAAACGTTTGAGGGAGATTCAATCCTCTCAATGTAATAAATCTTAGAAGTATTTTTTTAAGAATTCTAAGAATAATGTTTTAAATTTTGAGAATAGATCTCAACCATTGGAAACAATTTTTGATAGATGTGAATAACCTAGAAATATTACAAAAGGGTCTCTCATTTTGTTGCCAGCATAATAACATTTTTATAACAATTCTCAAATGCAGGAAGTAAAGAAAGATAAAGGGAAGGAAAAAACATCATATTTTAGAAACCACTCTCAAATATCCAAAAGGATAACAACCTTGGATCAAGGATTGTTGGGGTTCTTCACATATTACAAGAAACTTTAAATTATTTAATAATTTGAAAGACTTAAATGAATGAATAGTAACATTTAGAAATGATGAATTGCTAGGAATAGATGTTGTTGGATCCACAATTAGTGGAGAATAAAATTTGAAATCTAATAAATCTTTGTTTGTTGATGTGTTAAAACACAAATTTCTGATTGAATCATAACTTTTTTATGAAGTTAATAAAGTTGTATTTTTAAAATATGAGTTTGTTATGAAATGAGAGGACTATGGAAAATGTGTGACAAGATTCCAACATAAAAAATAGATTTTATTCCAAGTTGGAGAATCTCAGAACACATGCCATATAAGCATGATTGAATAAAATTAGTTATGGAATAAAATTATAGGACATATATGTTAGAGAAAAAATTAATGTTATCAAAGTAAGTTACTATCCACGGTATTAATAAGATGTCAAGAACAAGTGAATTGTGTTGCACAATTTTATAGAAGGGTAAGATTACAAAATATGTGCATATGAAAGATGATATTTCTTCAACTCAACCCTAGGAACATATTCATTATGATATTTTTGGTCTAATGAAAAAAAAACTCAACTCATGGAGATAAGTACTTCATTTCATTCATTGATGATTTTATTCAAATTACTTGAATTATATATTTGAAACATAATTTAGATAAATTGAAATTTTTAGAAGAAGTTATGAGAAGGAATGTGGGTATTCTTTGATGAAGTTGAGAGAAAATAACAGTGGTGAGTTTAATAATTAAGAGTTTGAACATTATCTTGAAAAAAATGGAATTCAACATGAGATCAATACACCATACACACTACAAAAAAATAGTGTTGTTGAAAGGAAGAAAGAAACTTTAGTTGAAATGTGATGTAATATATTACATAAACCCAGTCTTTCCCATTACTTATAGGGGAAATCTATAAAGACAGATATTTATATTCAAAATTAGTTTTTCTATAGGCCATGATACAATATGACTTCATATGAAATAATTTATGAAAAAATTATGAATTTGAAGCACTTAAGAGTCTTCAGGAGTCCCTTCGTTAAAAATACAAATGGTGGAACCCTTGGAATGTTTGATCAGAGAGGTAAAGGTGGAATATTTATTGGATAGGATCTATATAGAAGAGGATATAAATATTTTCATAAAGAAACAAGGATAATTATTGATTCTATTTATGTTAAATTTATTGAGAAATCTAAGGAAGATACTATAAAAAAACATGAAAATAAGGAAGATAAAGAAGTTGAAATAATTATTTTCAAGCAACATGAGAAGGATTCCATAAATTGTGATCGAACATTGATTGAATAATCAGACCCATCTATTTCTAGTGATGAGGAGGAATTTAATACATCCCATCCTAGGCATAGGGAGAAAGTGTAAAATCATAACATTATTTGTGACCAACATTAAAATGAAAAGACATAAGAACATCAAAAGTCATCGCAAATACTTATTTGTATTCAAAAGTTATTCCAAAAGATGTTAATTAATATTTTGATATTTCAGAATGGATTCGAGATATGAATAAAGATTTGTATCAATTTGAGAAGGATGATACTTGGATACTCATACCTAAACCAAATGAAAAAATGTTATTGGTTCAAAATGGGTGTTCTGGAATAAGTTGAAATAATATGGTGAAGTGATAATAAATAAAGAAATATTATTGGTAAAATTATTCTCACATATTATAGGTATTTATTTTTATGAGTATTTTGAAAAAAAATTAACGGTTATAAATAATTAAAATCTTTCTTTTAATTTATAGATAAAAATGTTTCAAAATATTTTAGCAAGATTTAATGTAAGTATTTTTAAATGATGAAGTTTATATTGAAAAATGGTATGTATTTGTTGTTGGTAAAGATGAATGTTAATTTTTCAAGTTGAATACAGACTTGTATGGGAGAAAACAAGATCTAAGGGAATGATATTACAAATTTAAAACTTACTTAAGAAAGTTTCTTTTCATGGAAAGAAGTGTTGATGGTAATTTGTTCAAGAAATAAAGTCAGGATATTTCCCACATTATTATTATATATTTTGATAATATTATATTTTTGAGAATGATTAAAAAAAATTAATGTTTTGTTGAAGATATAAATATGTTGTTTGAAATGTCTATTCTTGGTGAAATGAAATACTTTCTTTGGTATAAATCATACAAAATAAGAAAAACATATTTATTTCTCAAGAAATGTGTGATAAGTATCTTCTTAAGAAATTTGGAATAGAAATTTCTTAACCAATTTTCACAAAATTTTTGTGGGAATAAATTTGAATATATATTAAAAAGGTAAGTAAGTTGAATCTAAAGAGTTTCAAAAGATGATTGGATGTTTTTTGTATTTGACTACCTCAAGACCATCCATTCTTTATGATTTTACCTTATATTCAAGATTTAAAAGTGCTCCAAAAGAATCACATATTTTTTATGGAAAAATAATTCTCATGTATATCAAAGGCACACTATATTTTGGAATTATGTATGAATGATCAGAAATAATTGACTTGTTTATTTATACTAATGTTAATTAGGTAGGAAGTATTGATGATAACAAATCTACATCTGTTGGATTTTTATTTCTGGGGGAATATTTTGTAATTTTTCATTCTAAGGAACAAGATTTAGTAAATTTTAACTTGTATAATGTTGATTATGTTTCCACAACTCAAGGTTCTACAAATATTATATAAATTATGATTTATTTTTATGAATTACTTTTTAAATAGAACCTTTATGCTTGGGATGTGATAATAAAAGTGAAATAAATATTAAAATAAATTCATTGTAACATTCTCCTTCAAAACAATTTGATATAATATATTATTTCATGAAATATCATGTAGAGAATAATTAATCAAACTTCATTATATTCTTATATTAGAATAAGTTGCTGACATATTCACAAAACATTTACTGAAGGAATAATTTATCGAATTGAGGTTTAACATGGGTGTCCAAAAAATTTCTCTACATGGTTGAGGTATGTGTTTATGTCTCCTCTCTCATATATTCTTTGGACAATGTTCTTAAATGGGAAAATTTTTGATAAATCAATCCATTGATACATGCTAATCCTTTTAAAAAAGTATGCATATATGGGGTTGTGGTTAAGGTGTTAACTCAGCATGTAAGTGTATGAAATTTTCTAATATTTTGTGGGAGTTTTTGTTGGAAACTTTCTTTTATAGGTAACTGGATGAATTTAAAAATAAGTGGAGAAATATATAAAGGAAGATGTAAAGT
This sequence comes from Viscum album, assembly GCA_963277665.1. NCBI lineage: Eukaryota > Viridiplantae > Streptophyta > Magnoliopsida > Santalales > Viscaceae > Viscum > Viscum album. The sequence continues at coordinate 1,424,943,700 of OY728135.1, read as the reverse complement.
AAAGTTGTAAAGATTAATAAGTTTTAGGAGTCAATTAATTTGGATAGCATGGTTTTGTAATCATTAATTCTTATTTCCCAGAGTGTGTTTTCTCTCATAGGATTATAATTATTGACAAGTAATCCACATCTTGAGGTAAAAAAGTTCATTTATTTGTAGAAATTGGTTGATAAAAAATCCAAAGTAGGAGATTATTTTGACCAAGTTGGCAAGAAGCGTTTTTTTAATTCTAGAAGAAGATTGTGATTTTTTTTGTTTTTTATTGTTAAGAAAAGAAATCAATTACCTTTTTATGTTATGATGGTTGGATGAAAGGATTCAGAGTACTCATAAGACCAGACTCCAAATGACTAAGAAAGTTTCATTGGATTCATTTTTCTATTCTAGATATGTTTTCTAAGTGCATTTCTTTTCATACTCACACTGTGTATAGAAAGAACATTTTGATAGGTATGTGAAGTTGTATTAAAGTTTGAATATCTACATACTAAATCTGTTGATTATTTTCTATTTTTTAATTTTAAAATATCATATGTCACATGATTAACTTGTGATATAGAACTTATGAAATAAATGGGATTGGATGTATTTGGTACCTAAAGTCAGATGATGTTATGTTAATCCTTATGTTAAATTCATAAATAAGTCATCAAAAAAGAAGAAGTTTGTGAAGGAATAAAAGACTGTAAATATTTGAAGTTGTTTAAGTTAAAATGAAGCATTGGTTGTACATTCCAATATATGGGGGATGCCACTAATTTTTTAGAGGTGGGAAAGTTTGTTGATGTAGATAAGAAAGAAGCATTTGTTGGGGCTGATGCATGTAATAAGTTAGAGACTGATAAACCAGAGGAAGATCAAAAATGTAGTGAAACATTTTTAGAAAACAAAGGTTTTGTTTCAATTGGTTCAAGAGAAATTGTATTGTTCATTCTAAAAGAGCTTCTAGACTTATCAGACTGGAGCTGACACAAATACATCAGAATAAACTAGATACCAATCCATCCGACAAACATTGTGTAAATTTTCTGACCCCAATAGCCCAAAGATTGTGCCTTTACTTATTACATTTTTACTAAGTACAAGTGTTCACATCCCAAAGTACTGAATAGTCTAGTACCTTTTTAAAACTAGATAAAACCATATTAATTACATTACAACTTGAAATAAAGTACAAAATAGTAACTTCGTTGGAAACAACCCTATTCTCATAGATAATCCCCACATATCAAATATAATATATATCTTGGAATCCTATGGGAATATAAAATATAATAAAGGGGTGATCTCAGATTCTCGTTAAGGTTATGAATACAGATAAATCTATCATAAATAAGCATAAATTATATGGTAATGTGAATAACTAAAAACACATTCCATTTAAACATAATCTTGAGCATAGTATGGTTGGAATAAAAACATATCAAATAATGACATATAAATAATCACACGAGAAAGAAACTTAACCATGTATATTATACTAGTCCAATAATAACATGGATTATCAATAACTAAAATCATAATGAGGGAATGAATAGTTCTGAACATCATAAACATACTGTCAAGGCTTCGTCCAATACATCATACATAATTGGTTAAGACATCAACCAATACCCAAAATAGTTGGTCTCATGGGACCTTCCAATGCATCAAAGGGCTATAGAAAGCCATGTCTATCACTTACTAAGTCTAATTCATACCTCATATTAAAGGGGTGAAACATAATCAACATAAATATTCATATTGAAACTATCATACGAAATGTTCATTACTTTCCCGAAACAATAAACATATTATAAACCATCTAATATAATATGATTATTGGTGTCAAAATAGAAAATACAAAAAAATGACGATAAACAATTTAATAAAAAATGGTTGATGCTATGATATGAGGTAAACCTTAATTAAGAATAATATATAACAAAGGGTGTCGACATAGATGAAAATACTCTTATAAAATCATTGAGAAATACTTTAGAGAAATACCATTTTCCTTGAAATTATTTATTTAAAAAGCTATACAATTATAAAAGAAAACTTTTTCATTGAAAATAACCTTGTAAACTTTTAAAGTATTCCTGAATACATTATGGATGTATGAAAAAGAGAAACAAATTCTCATTCTATAAAACTTAAAAATAATTCCTTTTAAATATGGAAAAAGAAGCATTTAAAAGAGTATTTCCAAATGAAAGTGTTAGTGTTAACCAAATGAATCAATTACATGTTTCAAATATAAATACAAATAAAAAGTGAAAATACAAAATAAGATAATAAAAAACGGTTTCACATATAATCATAGAATGACATAATCAATGGAGTTTACATTTATCTCAAAGTATGTAAATTGAGTTAAGAATTACCCTACCACTCTGTAATCAGTCGAACCGTATACCCCATAAAATTAATGATCATGAAATAAAAAAATTAATTACATGAAGATAAAGTGATTAATGACATGATACACTAGAGGGTTTTATGTACACCCTACACAATAAATAAAGGTAGAATAAGAAATATATCTCACAGAAGTAAAAGTGAGAGAAAAGACCTTATCTTATGTTCAAAAGCATTCTATACTTATACTTAATGTTCCAAATAATATAATTATATTCATTAATTACATAATTCATAACCTCTTAAACATATATTTTATTTATCATTATTTTATTAATTTTATTTATGGACATTTTTATAAGTTATAATATTTAATTCTATTTTTTCAGAAGCGTTCATTTCATGGTTTTATGGTTGGTTCCAATGTGTATAAATATAAGAGTACTTTTCAAATATGAATATCATATACAGAAGTTAAATTATTTACAATTGATGAACTTATAAAGGTTTACATGTTCTAATATATCATTTTATTATATGATATTCTGATTATTCAATAGGTAAAATGTTGATGAAAATGCCTTAATTTATTTTGGATGTTTTCACTACCATCAAGAACTTGAGTCATTTTATTTAACATTATGTTTATATATTAGTTATAGAACATGAAATAAATTATGATATGTATATAAAAATATAATTGAAACATAATAATGGTTTTATGACCATCCTTGATGGAGGTAATGGAAAATGAAAACTCGTCATCCACAAAGGCGGTGAATCAACACATCATGAATGATGTTTTCATTTTTCAAAAAAAAAATGATAGGATAATGGATTGGGTGATGGATAATAAATTATAAAAACAAAATTCAACTATATATATGATACTATAGTAAATATGATACCTTTTATTGGATATGTTAAGAGAGTACAAGAAATGAAAATAAATTAAATGAGAAAGAGAGAGGATTTTACCTCTTTAATCTCGTCTCTTTTGGAACCTCCTTAAGACACATAGATTTGGACTTCAAGAAAGAAAAGAAGGTCTTGGAATTGTGTAATAGTTTATTTAGAGGAATTTAGAGGAATTTAGATAATATTGGCATATTATTTGTGAGCAGAATGGGTGGTGAATGGTGGTATTTATAGGGGTGGAGAGGGGTGTTTTTTGATTATTTAATCATTTCTTTATTATTTTGGCTCAAGTCTATCAACGGTGTTGATTGCTATGAAAAAGTATAGTAACTAGTTCATGTGAGTTTAAAATAGTGTGTTATTACATTATAAATGACTCAAAAATTCATGTATTACCATATAATGTAAAATAAAGTAAATTACAATATTTCACTATTCATCAAAAAAACTATTTTAGAAAAATCCAAATAAATCACCATAAACATTTTTTCTGTATATATTTAAAAAATAGAATCCATTTTAAGAAAATAATTTTCTAAATATGAGAAGTTTAATTTTAAAATAAAATTATAATTTGTTCAAAAAATACTGATTTTAATATTATAACCTATTTTAGGACACTTTGAAAAAATTAATTATGGTCTCATAAAATTATCTTAAAATTATAATTCAATAAAATATTAATTTGTGAATATATTTTGTGAAAATAAATTTTCTATTAAATTATTATATTAATTATAAAACATTAGATAAACATTTACATTTCACAAAAATACCAACACTTAATTTATCATTTTTAAAACATTTATTTACTTATTCAATGATATAAATATATCATAATTTAATTAATTAAATACCAAAATTTTATTTATACTTTCATAGGTGACTGTTTTTATTATAATGGACAGATTAATATTCTAAATGGTCACATTACTATTCCAATGGTCATATTAATATTTAATAGTATATTACGGTTTTTTAAGCTCATTTTTGCATGCAATGTAAGGTTTCAAATAAATTGAAATTATTTAAGAAGATACATAGCACCAAATATTGTGTTGTAATATTATTTCATCCTTAAACAATTTTCTTCCTCAAAATTTTCTTGATTATTACCTTCTACATAGAATATAGTGGTTCTTCTTCATAGTATCCTTAGGTTCCCACATTGCTTCTTCCATTTTATGGTTTCTCTAATAAAATTTTTCTAGTCGTGTCTTCCAATTTCATCATAATTTATCTCTCAGGTCAATAATCTCAATAGTCACTTCATATTAATAAAAATATGATTCTATTTCTATTTCTTCATAGGTGAGCACATGAATTGGGTCTCCATTGTACTTCTTTAAAAAAGAGATGGGGAACACATCATGTACTTTAGAAAGGATTGGTGGCATTGATAAATGATAATCCTCAACTCCAATTGTCAATATAATTTCAAAAGTTACAATGTACCTAGGTAATTCTTTTCATTCCAAATCATATAACACCCATCCATGTATATACCTTCAAGAAAACATGATCTCAAACATTAAGCTCTTAATACTTTCTCTAATTGTCATCATAACTATTTTGCCTACTTTTAGGTGCTTTAATATGAGTCTAAATAGTCTTCACCTTTGTCATTGTCTCTTTAATAATTTTTGGGCCTATAAGTTTCCTATCACCAACTTCATCCCAATAAGTTGTAGTATGACATATCTTTGTATAAAATGCATATTATACTACCATTTTAATATTATAATGGAAATAATTATTGTACGAAATCTCTTCCAAAGGTAAATATTGATCCCACATACCCTGAATGTTAAGTGAAAATGATCTAAACATGTCATATAATGTTTGAATAGTCTTTTCAGACTATCCATCATTTTGACGATGAGAGGCAGAACTCAAATAAAACTAAGTATATGAATCCTTCTAAAGACACTTTTCAAATTTTGATGTAAAATGGGGATCTCAATCAGACACGGTCGATAGAGGTTCACCATAATGTATTATAACATCTTTAATATAGATTCATATAAGGCTCTCCAATGAAAAATCCTCCCTTATAAAGAGGAAATGTGTATATTTGGTATTTTGATCAAAAATTCAATATTTTGCATCATTATTTCATTGATTATTTTGTAATCTAGTGACAAAATCTAAATAAATTTAATCGCATTTCCATGTAGGAATAGGTATAGGTTTCATGAATCCTCTAGGATATTGTATTTCAGACTTCTCTTGTTAAAAAACTAAACATCTTAACACATAATCAGCAATTTCTCTCTTAATATTATCAGAAGAAAAATGTTCTTTCAAATATTTATACATATTAGTGCTACCATGTAGTATAGAGAAATATAGCTATGAGAATCATCTAATAATTACCCTGTTAGCATGGGTATGGAGGGAACAAGAAGCCTCTTCCCAAATTTCAAAATTTCATCTTCATATATGTGGTCTACCAATATCCCGTCATTCAAATCTTTAATTTTATTTTGAAAATTATCATATTAAAACAATTTAATTTTTAACTTTTCTAATAAATTTATTTTTTAAACCACTTGAAAAAGTGGTGATGTTTCACCTTCCCTGATAATTTCCATATCCATATTCACTAGATCCATGTACACATGATCCCTATCAATCTATATTTTTTTCAGAACTCCATGATCATTCATGCTTAATGCATGTGGTAACTTATTTTCCTTCCCTATGTATTTGTGTATTTAACAATAATAATCCTTTAATAGCTCAATCCATTACCTTTTCCTCTTATTGAGTGATTTCTATAAAAATATATATTTTAAACTCTTTAGATATATATATATCTCATATATTTCACCATAGATATAGTGTCTTCATATCTTAAAAGAAAAAATTACAACTTCTAACTCAATATCATGGGTTATATAGCTCTATTTAAGAGTCTCAAACTACCTTAATGCATATGAAATAACTCTATCATTCTATATAAAGACACAACCAATTCATTTATTTGATGAATCACTATAGTTCACAAATCCATAATTTGTCTGTGGTAGATTCAAGATAAGAACATTCACTAATCTCTTCTTTAATTCATCAAAAAAAATATTTAAATTCCATTTTCTAAATAAATAAAACCTCTTTAAGAGTAATCGTGGTTCATGGGTTAGCTAATCAGGGAAAAATATAAATGAAATACTTATATTAACCTATTAAACCAATGAAACTACATACCTTGGTTATGTTCATTGGTATAGGACATTCCTGGACTTCTTTTTCTTCATAGGATCAATTGATATTCCATCCTTGGAGACATTATGGACAAGGAAATAATCTTTTTAAGCCGTAATTAACACTTTCTAAGCTTCCTATATGCATATTTCATCTAAGAGTATCTATAAAAATCAACAAGTGGTTCTCATGGTCCTTATAGATTTTGGACTACACAAAGATATCATTAATAAATACCACAAAAAAATTATCCGGATATTTCTTGACTACTATGCTCATTAGATTCATAAAAACATAGGGGACACTAGTCAGTCAAAATGGAATTATGGTAAACATGTAATTTCTATACCTTTTTTGAAACATTCTCTTTGTAATATCTTTATTCTTTACATGCAATTGATTATTTCCATAATGAAGATCAAATTTTAATAAATACTGAGATCTTGGAAGTTAATAAAATAAGTCATCAATGTGAGGCAAAGTATACTTGTTCTTTATTGTAATATCATTGATCATCCCAAATTAAATGCACACCCTCATATATTAATCCATCTTCTTAAAAAAAAAATAGGATCTCCACAAGGAGAAACACTAGGTAATATAAATCCTTTACCACTCAATTCCTTTATTTGTTTCTTTAACTCTATTAACTCGACCATGTCCATTTTTATCTAGATTCTTTGATATCTGCCTTGCAAAAGGGATTATGTAAATTGGAAAGTCAACTTACCTCTCAAAAAGATGTCTACGGGATTAATCTTTAAATACAACAATGTATTCTTATATAATAGATACATACTCAATTTGAAGATCTCCTTTTTCATTTGTAGGTTTTATCTACTCTTCTTCTCAAGAATCTAATTTAGAAGAGTTACTAGAGGTCATTCCAGATATGAATTAGATGATAAAGTATCCTCTATTAAGATGAGAAGTTCAATATCTTCATCATGGTTAATAATTTCCTTCTCATTGTAATACATTTTTATATTATATTATGAAATTTTGTTTGTAACAATGATTATATCAAAATTAACCCTATATATGATAATAAAATGATCAATTAGAGAATGTTTATATATCATAAAATTAATTAAATGACACATATTTTTTCAAATAAGGTTTTCACTATGAATATTTATTGAAAAATCCCCTATTAAGGTGAATTGTAAATATCTTATTTTTATTGAAATATGGAAAGATAAAAAATAATGTGATGATCAAAAATCAAGTAAATATTTATCTAAATTTGAGGAGATGATTAAAGAACCTTCCACGACATCATTAAAAACATCAGCCTCAATTTTTGTAACTAAATATTCATGGTCCTGTTTCATTTTCCTTTGATATGGAAATTTTCCTTAACATCGAGGAGAATCATTTGTATAGTGTTTCGTCACCTAATTGGTGAATCAATTCACATTTTATACTTTTTTATTTCCCATGAAATCAAGATCCTGGTGGTCGTTCTCTTCCCACTTATAACAGACTCTCATTAACAATAGACATGTTCCATGATATTTCTTTTTTACATTTATTAAATGTTGGAAATTATATTCTTCCCTTCTTCTCTTTTTCCTTTTTTCTTTTTCTAGTGTACTCAGCAGCCCTATTCTTATATTGCTTCCATTTTATGGAATATAGATTGGTAAATTCTTTCTCTATATTGATGGGACATGATTTTATATCCTCGTATCAAAAGTAGAAAATTTTTCTATAACCACAGTCAAAAACCATGGTTATAGGGGTCAAAATGTTGCTATAAGATATATCCATGGTTTCAATGTGTTCTGGATCATATTAAAATAGATATAGAAAAATAAAATAACCATGGTTCTTCTAAGTTATTGCCATAATTTCCACTGTGGAAGCAGCACCTATAGCTATAGTTTTAGAAACTGTGGAATTAGCCTACTTGGTTGTCCACCATGTCTATAGGGTTTATTTACATATTGGAAACCATGGTTATAGCCCCATTGTGGATATATGTGGAAAATTAAGTTTTTCCAATTGGATTTGATCTCCATACCTCCACCACAGGTATCCAAGTGCATTACCCCTATATTGAATGGAAATTATGGTATATATTTATATATTTTGTGATATATATTTTTTAAAACAATGGCAATAGAAAAAATAATTGTTGAAAAATGTCTTCCCACCAGATTCCTGTGTGAAAATTCTTTCACGTGCTTAGGTGAGAAACATATATCCACAATTCGTACAAACTATGGCTATATCCACGGTTTCATGAAACCATGAAAATATCCTTTAAAAAAACTATCTATATCCATGGTTTAAGACAACCAAGGCTATAAATTAACCCTATATCCATGTTTTTATCAAAACCATGGCTGTAGATATCACATAAATTTCTATATCCATGGTTTTGGATATTCAGGGTTTTATGTCTATGGATATAGCCTAGTTTTCTATTAGCATATGATGAGAATTTTTGGGAGACTAATACCCTTCATAGAATTGTCTTAATACCATGAAATAAATAGTCAATCATGAGCTTTGGATTATGTATGTAGTCTATGGAATGGCTCACGAACCTTATAAAGTTGGATTCAAACATAAAAATTCTTTCATCCATTTTCTATCTAGGACTCAAAAATTGTCTCTCCATATCTAATTTCTATTCCTGAGGGAAATATTTTTTCAAGAAAATTTCCTTAGAATCATTTCATTCAATATTTTCAATTTATTTCTCCTCCTTGGTGTTTTTATTTAATAACCACCATTTATCTGCATCTCTCAATAGATGATAAACTACCATGATAATCATATCCCTTTAATTACTTCCCAAATAGATAAATATCTTCTCTAAGGAACATATAATTCTCTCAGATAAAATGGTTTTTTAGTCCCATTGAATTATGGATATTATTGTCGCATGAATCTATCTAACATTGTTACATCACAATGTGGGTTGGGCTGCTCTAGGAAAGTAAGGTTATTTCTCATAACCTAAGTCAATTATCTCGATATAGTTACAAGTTTTTCAACCCCAGTTGTATCTCTGGTTATAACATCATTATTTACTGTATGAGGGAAATCCCTACATGGAATACCAGCATTGATAAGATTTTCATTACTTCCACTAGGATATATTTATAAAAAATGTCATACACTAGACTAGATTATGAAATTTTAGAATTACTAAAAGACATAAAAAAATTATCTATAACCACTCTCAATACTAAAATATTTTTTTCCTTGGGAAATTCTAAAAGTTATTTATTGTTTTATATTTCCCGAATTTATTTTTTCCTTAATCTAGTTTCCAAAGTTTCTACTAAACATTCTATGATACAAATTTCAAATATTTAAACCCCTTGTAACATGGATCTAGTGGCATACTTTATTACATTGGTACTAAATACAAGAGATCACATGCTAAGGGACTGAATATTTTAGTAGATTTGGGAAAAAAGATACAAACATAAGTATTAAATTACGACATCAAATGAATTACAAGATAGTAGCTCCATTGGAAACAACCCTATTCTCCTAGATTTTCTTTGCATGTCAATCAAAATATACATTTCAGCATCCCGGGGGAAAATAAAAAATAATAAGGGGGTGATCTCAGATGATTAGTAAGGGTAGGAATAAAATAAAATATATCATAAATAAACATAAACAATAAGGCAAGGTGAATAACTAAATACACATTCCATTAAATCATACTCGTGAGTATAATATGGTAGAAATAAAAACAGATCAAATAATTCCATATAAATAACCCCATGAGAATTAAACAAAACCATATATGTTCTTCTAGTTGAATAATCACATGGATCATCAATAAAAGAACTTATAATGAGGTAATTCATAATATGGGACATCACAAACATACTATAAAGGCTCTTACTAAGACAGATACATATTTGGGTAATACATCAAACAATACCCAGACTATTTTTTCTTATGATACATATCGATGCAACAAGGGGATATTGTGGGGCCCACCTATCACTTACTAAGTCCAATTAATTCCTCATGGAAATGGGTGAAACATAATCAATATATATATATTCATATCTAAATTGGTATATGAAATGTTAATAACATTCCCTAAACAATAAACATAATCATAAACCATCTAGTGTAATGTGTTGAATGGTATTAAAATAGTAAATCCATAGTAAAACTAATGATAAACAATTCAATAAAATATGGTAGATGGTATCATAATATATCAACCTCAATTAGGCATAATTTCTAATAAAGTGTGTTAAAATTTATTAACACACGCTAATAAAATCAAAGAGAAATACTTGAGTAAAATACCACTTTTTGTTGAAATAATTTATTTAACAAGATTAACAATTATAAAACAAAACATTTTCATTGAAAATAGCCATGAAAACTTGTAAATTATTCCTCATGAAATTATGGTTTCATGAAATTTGGAAAAATCCTCTTGTGTTGTGTATATTAAAAAACATTCGTATTAAATTTTGGAAATGAAACATTTAAAAGAGTATTTTTGAAAGGAAGTGTGTGCCTTAAAAAAATGAATCAATTATGAGAATCAAATTTAAATTAAAATAAATTTTTTAATACTATATAATATAATAAAAAGGCAATTCACACATAATTATAGCATGACATAATCAATGGAGTATAATTTTAACCCAAATATTGGAAATTTTGTTAAGAGTTCCCTTACCACATTGTAATCAGTCAAACCGTATACCCCATAAGATTAATGATCATAAAATGAAACATTGGATTACATGAATATAAATTGATTAATTATATAATATTTTATTTTTAGTTTTTTCACCAAACACAATAAATAAGTGTTGAATAAGAAATATATCCCACACAAGTAAAAGTGAGATGATAAAATCATAACTTATGTCTGAAATAATTCTTCACTTGTACTTGATGTCCTATATAAAAAAATTAGATTAATTAATTAGTTAATTCAAAAAATATTAAACATATATTTGATTTTTTATAATTTTACTAAGTTCATTTTTTCCCTTTCATATAGTAATAATTTTTAATTTCATTGTTTCGATAGCATTCGTTTCATGGTTTTATGGTTGGTTCCCTTGAGTGTAAATATGGGAGCTCTTTTAAATTGAGGATAAGCTCTACATAACAGAAATTATTTAGTATTAATTAACTTCTAGAAGTTTATATGTTGTCATGTATTTTTCTTATATGGTATCATGGTGATTCATTATATAAAATGTCGATGAAAATGTCTTAATTTATTTTAGCATTTTTTACGACCATCACTAAATTGTGTCATTTTATTTAATATTATTTTTATATATTTGTTCTCAAACATGATATAATATAATTCTCCATCCTTAAACATTACATAATCTTGATTTTTAACCAATAATTTTCTTTCTTTCACACTGAGTATCTCTTTAGGTTTATATTTTTAGAGAATTAGTCCATAACTATTACATTACATCTAAAATATTACAAAGTAGATACTTCTACTCTATCCAATTTTTTTCACAACAATAAAAAACCATAAATAAAGAATTATTTTCTTGATAAAAATCTTCTTGAATTAATTCTTTTTCTTACCCTTCCTTATACCTTGTGAAAAAACATTTCAAAAACATGGGATGAGGAAAAAAAGATCAGTTTATGATATAAAATAAGGAAAGAAAACATTAGTCCATGAATACATAAAAATCAATGAAATAATACTTTTTACCCATAAAACATAACGTCTTTAACATGACTCATGAAATCATAAGATTGATTAATAACTCATAGAAATAATAAATCATAAAGGCAACTTGTGGAATCCATAACATACATAGATTGTATCTTTCACATCCACATAGGGAGTAACCTTCATGGTTACATTTGTAATACCCATCAAAGTATATTCCCGAAATCTCTTAGTAGAAATATTAATGTTTAACTCTGTTATATTACCCAAGGAATTGGAGTGCTATCACAGGCTCACCCACCCTCGGTTTATCATGGAACCACATGTATACACAAACAATTCCCAAGAACCATAACATAATCATAAAACATAAAACAAGTACAAAGGGAAGATAACATTTCCACATTTCAATAGAAATAGATAATTTTATGATATTGACATAACAAATAATTTATCAAAACCACTTTCAAAACCAAAATACATAAAAATGGTATATTTTATTTATTTTTCTTTTAAAAATATTACAACTTGTAGAGGAGTCCCAATATCAAATAATGCTCACGGCGGTGGAAAGGTCTTTGCCACCGCAAAAATTGAAAAGAAACATTCTAATTGAAATTTAGTAAAATTATTCATAGAAAAATATTCTTTTAGAAACCCGTTGAATGAAATTAAAATTCAAAGGGTTTGATTATACAATGTATAAAATACAGACATGTATATTATCAAAATATGCCTTATTGAAAAGAAATTGAGATGAAGTGCATTAAAAAGATAATATACTTAGATTAAGGATAAATCATTGAAATAATTATGTGTGAAAAATATAATTCCACCCAATATAAGTGTATATTCAGTATAAAAAAATCATGGGTCTTTCACACATATTCATATAATAACATAACCAATGATTTAGATATTTAACTCAATGGATGAATATTGGGTTATTATTTCCCTTAAGAAGTTCATATAATTGAATGGGATGATTATTTCTAGTAATAGTATATAAACAAAAAAATTTATTGTAAATTAAAACATAAATAAATAGATATTTATTCCACACATAATCTTGGCATAACATAATCAATGCAGTATGCATAAAACCCATAGAGTGGAAATTAAGTATACAAATTTCATTACATAGATCATTTTCTTAATAAAATATATTAATTATATGTATTAGCTGTAAATTAAAAAAAATATAAATACATGATATTATATAAAAATTTATTTCTTACATAATCATTGCACGGCATAATCAAGAAGTAGAAGATTAACCTAAATAATGGGAATTGGGTTAAGAAATTATCTAACCCTGAGTCTGACTTATCTTGTTCATTCATTAATTTCTTGAATAATAAATTTAGTAAAATTTATAATTTCTTGAGATCCTTTCTCAATTTTATTATTCTTTTCATATCACTTATTACCATGTTATAAAAATTACATAATTATTTATGTTTGTATTGTTCATTTTGTAGATATTCGGTACTTGAGTAGAAAATGAACTTGTTTGGTGTAAATTTTCCATGTGGTAAAAGGGTCATCATGTCCAAAATATTATTTATGACTTAAAAATAAAATATATCCATTATATATGTATTTATAATATTCCATAACATTTGGAGATAATAAATGAAATGCACTGTTCTGGGAGAATGTAGGTCGTATGTACACATGAACACTACATTCATTTCCTTTTCATATTAAAGGAATGAAAAATAAATTATAAATAAGTATATTATAATTACATTATAATATATATGTAATATATGTTACATAGGTTCATTAACACCATCCTTTATATGTTCCATATATAACATGAATGAGTCATATCACTTTGAGGGGGTGGTAGTCTTCCCTTCTTCAAATGAAATTATCATATTTACACATTATGGAAAGAATAAAGATATGTTTTAAATAAAAATTACAGACACATAGAGTAAATATAAATATAATATATATAATATTTATTCATTCCATTCACGTATGTAATCATGGTTTAATTAATATCATGTAGAATTAATCATGTCGCATCATGGAGATGGTAGGTCGTACGTATGCACGAACGAAGATATAATTCACTTAATGGTTAAACGATATTGAACCAGATGGTATACAAATTTTACAGAATAATTATAATATTATATTAATTTTTTAAGTCCATTATAATCAACATTATACCCATCCAAATTAATTCTTATTGAATAACAATTTACACCATGATGTGGATATGTTAAGCGGTACGTACGCACGCATGGTGATTTTGTTATTCGTATGATGGGTAAATTGAGGTATATTATTTTCCCATAATTATAATAACCTCAAATAATTTATAAGATACTGGTTCTACTACATTATTATGGAAATGAAATAAGAAGATGAACAATAAGATGAAAGGAATTATGAAAGAGGTGACAAAACAAATATCTCTTTTCTAGTATCTCTGTTTTATTTTCACAAAAGGTCTCTATATGATGGATTTCTGCCAAATGTTTAGCCTATAAGATGAAGTTATTGTTGTTGGGAGATTATTTTAGTAGATTTTAGATGTCAAATAGGGGTTTAGAGTTGTGAGTAAGTGGGTATAGGTGGTGGCCTTTTATAATAGGGAGGTGGGGCACTTTTGGAATGTCTTGAAATATTATTTTGTTAAAAAATGATTTTCGAATTGAAATAGTTCCAAAGTGATAAAGTTCAAGGATAATATTATTATGGGTATAAATCCCCTCAACCAATAGTTTTTGGAGAATATTAGGTCATAAAAGTAACCTTATCTTTTAGCTTTAACCCTTCGTTAAAAATACTAACTTTTACTATGTCTTATTGTATCTTCATAATATATGGTTACTATATTTACTAAAAAATGAAAATCGAAACAAAAGTGGATCTTTATGAATTTGTAACATTATATATGTAATTTTTCCAAATATTTTATTTTTAATACTATTATATCATTAAATAAAATAGTATTTTTAAACTCATTTATGTCAAATTTGACACTATTTAGAATTTTTTTTTCAAGTCATAACAACTTGATACCTTTGAAACAAAGGAATTAACTCATCCTTTACATTTTAATTTCATACAAAAAAATTTGTGTATGAAATCAAAATTTTCAAATTAAATTTATTTTAATATTTATAATATAATTTATTTAGATATTTCTTTAATAAGATAATTGTTGCATCATTAATGCCTCATAAATATATTTATTTATTTAATGTATAAAAATTGTAATTAAAATACCATCATGTAGGAAATATTTTTAGATCTCTAATTACTATTTATATTCGAAGTGATTATTTATATAAACCAAATTTAAAAAATAGTTAGGAGATATATGTCTCGGTTATATTTCCCTTTTCATTAAATTATATATTATAAAATGTCATTTCCACGCCCAAGTGGCTCCCAAATGCTAATGTTCCTCCTAAGGATGATCATGGTCAGAAATATCTCATAAAAGAGGATGAATATATGTTTAGGGAAGTTTTTTATTATTATTTAAATATATTTTTACCCTTATTTACATGATTTTCCCTTTAACCATGGTAAATGAAAATAATTAGAGAAGTTACTATTCATAATGTCTAAAAATAAAAGGTAATTATTTAAATAATATGGACCATTTACTTGAAAATTTGGAATCAACTTTTCCAAATTCAAAATATAGAATTGGAAGGAATTAATTTAAAATTAATTCCTATTGTCAATACCAGAAATCATGTTTTTAAGAAGTAAAAACTATCAAAAGATAGACATGTGTTTATGTCTAACTGAAATGTGAAATTACTTCCAATGAATATCATTGGATTAAATGGTAAAAACATAACCCAATTAAACTTTAAACCAAATTAATAGTATAATCTAAAAATATAAATAAATTATATGAAAAGTTTTTTTTTTGAATTAAAATGCAGTATTTTTTCACTATTTATAAAAATATGGATTTTATCAGAAAAATATAAAAATTGGAACCAAAGTAAATTATGATGTCCCTATTCTAAAAGAGAAGATTATTTTAATAAATATTACATAGAAAATTGAAAAAAATTATTTTTAAAAATGGTTCTCTGCCAGAAGGTTGTAAAACAACCTTTTAAAAATATTGGAGTATTTTATGCCTAAAATTGGATTTATTCTCATTTTAAGCCTCTAAAATTCAGTGGATAAATGTAAAAAAATTAAAAAAATATGTAAAATCATAATATAGTTAAATCTATTCATTCCCTCTAATAAAATGGATAAGTTTTAGCTACCATTTAAATTATTGTTATTATTATTGTATTATTTTTTGGTATAACTCAATGTTGTATTCAACTTAAGATTTCAGAGAATCATGTTGTTGTGTTTCAGGTAAGATATCATACATAGCATCCCATTTAAACTAAAATTAATTTTAAATTCAATAATATTAATATATTTGAAAATTTATTACTCTATAAAAACCTGGGATGTTACATTATTCCCCCTTTTGGAAATTGTGTCCCCACAATTTTAAATTTGGGATTGAAAATTTCATTGAAAATCCCACTCTAGAAAAAGAATAAACAAAACTATCACATTAAAAGAAAGAAAGTGAAGTATAAAAGTCACCTGAGATAGCTCATAATAGGATTCGATATCCGAAAACATGGATATGGAAGTAAAACTAACCATCTTGTTCTCACGGAGAGTGATAGAAAACATGATTAGGAGAAATATAACAACTAGAAAACCATAAAATTGGGATGGGTTAAATAGTATTTGATTTCCCAGTATGAAAATTAAACAGAAAAAGTTTTTGTTTTAAGATATTTTTCATAAAGTTGAGTAATTATTTTACTACATAGAATAAGAACATAAGAAAATATACTTACTTAAAAATTAGATTTTTAGTATTTAATTAATGTTTACCAAAAACACATCTTTTCTCCATATAATGAGTATTCAAGATTCCATGGTCACACCTAAAGTGCTAGAATCAACTTCTAGAGAATCACACAATCTAAAAAAGCTAAACTATATATTTCCTATTTCTTTAAACAAAAACAAATACCAAAATGGTTAGTAAAATATCAGATAATCCCCAAAATAATAATCCCATATAAAGGGAAATACTACTCTTAATCTCCAAAAATTCAACAAACAAAACCCAAAGTTCAACAATGACCATTCAATAAACAAAAGAAATTAAAATTAATCAAACTAATCCAACTAATATTGAGGCCAAAAACTCAAAAGTATTTGATCACATAGTCTTCCATAAAAAATCTTTAACATTTATCTCCAAATAACATCGACTACTCTTAAAGTCTCATACTTAAAAGTAATTATCATAATCACATTTTTTCCATGATAGGTTAACCATTTCCATAAATAACCCAAATCTCCATATGTTCAAAATAAAAACATAGATTCTTCCTAAATAAAATTCAAACATTTACCCTCAAATGAAATCTCATAGTATTATATTTTCCTTAGGAATATAGTGTTCCCAAAATAGCGAACATCTTCTAAAATAACATTTATCACTTAATCACCAAATAATTTTCCAATACTAAGGATATACATTTGATAAAGAATAATTTCCCAAATAAACTTATTTTTCAACCATAAAATAATTTAACTAAAATGAATAGGTCATACAAACCTAGGAAATCATGTTGTCTAGTGGTAGGTGATAAATCCCAGTCGCACTTTTGTTGTGGGTTCGATTCCTACATCTTTGTCTGACACGATTGGTTGTCATGTGGTCTATTTGTTTTTCTTTTTCAAAAACTATATAATTCATATAAAATTCCAAAAATATTATAAAGAACTAAAAAATAACTATAAAATGTTTTAACCCAAAAGGTTATCAAATACCTCACATTTTGTATTCCAAAAACTATTAACCCATAATTTCTCCAAAAACAATTAGTATCATTAATAATTCAAATCATAAAGCCTCAAAAGTTGTTTCTATGATATTGACCATATGATAATCCTCAAAATTATAAACCCATGATGATATCCCTAACTCTTATAAAAACATCCTAATATCCAAAGTTGTCTAAGCTGACCTATGATACCAACTATAAGGCCCCAGCCTTAAACATTACATAATCTTGAATTTTGATCAACAATTTACTTTCTTTCATATTGTGGATCTTTTTAGGGTTAGTGTTTTAGAGAATCAGTTCATAACAATTACATTAAATCTCAAATATTAAAAAGTAGTCACTTCTACTCTATCCAATTTTTTCAAAACAATAAAACTTCTTTAAAAACTAGAATTGTTTTCTTGATAAAAATATTCCTGAATTCTTCCTTTCTCTTACCCATCCTTATACACTGTGAAAAACATTTCAAAAACATGGTATGAGCATAAAAATCTTGGTATGGGATATAAAATTAAAAAATAAAATAGTAGTCCATGAATACATACAAATCAATGAAATCATGATTTTTACTCATAAAACCTATGTTATTTGACATACCTTATAAAATTATAAGATTTATGAATAAATCATATAAATAATTTATCATAAAGGTAACTTGTGGAATCATTAATATACTTAGATTGTATATTTCACAGCCACATAGGGAGTAACCTTCATGGTTATGTATGGAATACCCATCATAGTATATTCCCTAAATCTCTTAAGAAAAACCTTAACTTTTAAATCTATCATGCTACCCAATGCATTGGACAGCTATCATGGGCTCAACCATACTCGATTTATCACAGAACCAACTTCATAAATAAACAATTTAGATGAACCATAACATAATCATAACACATAAAATAATTAAAAAGGAAAAATAACATTTCCACATTGAAATCACAATAGACCATTTCATGATACTGAGAGAATAAATCCTTTATAAAAATCATTTTTAATAAAAAAAATACATAAAAGGGTTTATGGTGTTTAATTTTCTTTTAAAAACATTACTTCTTGTTGAGGAAGCCAAATATCAAATAATTCTTATGGCGATTGAAAGGTGGTTATCACTGCATACATAAAAATGAGACATTGCAATTATAATTTAGTAAAACACTTAATATAAAAATATTCCTTTTGAAAAACATTTAATTAAAGTAAATATAAAAGGGGTTGATTATACAATGTATAAAATAAGTAGGTGTATATTTTCAAAATACGCCTCAATGAAAGGATATTGAAATGAAGTCCATTACAAAGATCATATCCATAGATTAAGGATAAATCCATGACATAATTATGTGTAAAAAATATAATTCCACCCAATATAAGTGGATATTTAGTATAAAATAATTAGGGTTCAATCACACATATTCATAGAATAATGTAACCAATGATTTAGATATTTAACTCAATGAATAGAGATTGAGTTAAGATTTTCCTTAAAATGTTATTATAAATGAATGGGATGATTACATGTAGAAATAGTATATCCACACAAAATGAAGTGTAAATTAAAAAATAAATAAATAAACACTGATTCTACACATAATCTTAGCATAATATAATCAACGCAATATGCATAAAACCCAAAGAGTTGAAATTGAGTTTAGAAATCCCCTTACAATGTTCATTTTGTTAGTAAAATAGATCTATTATGTATATTCACTATTAATAAACATAAATACAGTATAAATACATAGTATTATATAAAAAAATTTCTCACATCATCATAGAACGACATAATGAAGAATTGTATTATTAACCCAAAGAATAGTAATTTTGTTAAAAAGTTCCCTTACATTGAGTTCGACTTATCTCATTCATTCTTTAATTCCATGAATAATAAACATAGGTTAATTTCAAATTTCTTGAGAAACTTTTTTAAATTTATTATTCGTTTTATATCACTTATTACCATGTTATAAAAATTACATGATTATTTATGTTTATATTGCTCATTTTGTCGATATTCAGTACTTGAGAAGAAAATGAACTTGTTAGATGTAAATTTACCATGTGGTCAATAGTCCATCATATCCAGAATATTATTCAAGATATAAATATCATATAAATATAGTATATATGTATTTATAATATTCCATAACATTTGGAGATAATAAATTAACTACACCGTTAATGGGGATGATAGGCCATATGTACGCATGAACGTTATATTCATTTCTTTGTCATATTAATGGAATGAAAACTAAATGATACATAGGTATATTAAAATTACATTATAATTTATATGTTATATATGTTACATAATTTAATTAACTCCATCCTTTATACATTCCATGTATGACATGAATAAGTCAAATCACTTTGAGGGGCGATAGTCCACACTTCCTCAAAGAAAATTATCATATTTACACGTTATGAAAAGAATAAAGGTATGTTGTAAATAAAAATTACCGAACCATGGATTCAATATAAATATAATATAAATCAAATTTTTTCATTAAATTCATGTATATAATCTTTTTTTAATGAAGATCATAGAGAATTAATCACATCCCATCGTGGAGGCAGTCGGTCGTACGTATGCACGAGCAATGATATCATTCACTTAATGGTTAAACAGTATAGAATCAAATGGTATATTAATTATGAATAATAATTATGATGTTATATTAATTATTTAAATTCAGTATAACAATTATTATAGCCAAAAAAATTAAGTCTTGTTGGATAAACAATTACACCACAACGTGGAGATGGTAAGTTGTACAAACGCATGGATGGTGATATTGTTATTCGTATAATGGATAAAAGTATGTATAAGGTTTTACCATAATTATAACAAAATATTAGCATTTTGAATAAACTAGATTTATCACTTTATTATGGAAACTTTATAACAATAGGAAGTAGAAGAAGAAAATAATTTTCAAAGAGGTGATAAAATAAATACCTCTTTTCGAGTATCTCCTTTTGATTTTCACAAAAAGTATCTGTATAATGGATTTATACCTAATGTTTAGCCTCTATAAGAAAGGGAGAGATGTTAGAATCTTATTTTAGTATAGTTTTTATTATCCAAAGGGCTTGAGAGGTGTGAGTATGTGGGTTGAGGTGGTGGCCTTTTATAAGAGGGAGGTGGGTCACTTTAAGAAAGTCTGGAAATATTATTTTATTATAAATTTCTTTACGAATTATAATAGTTCCAAAGATATAAATTTAGAGGATAATATGTTTATGATTATAAATTATCTAAACCAATAGTTTTTATACTATTTTACATCCCAAAATTATCCTTATCTTTTATCTTTAACCCTTAGTTAAAAACATTAACTCTTACCATGTCTTCTTGTATCTTCATAATATATGGTAACTATAGTGACTATAAAATGCCAATAGAACCCCATATGGATCACTAATGATATTTGTAACATTATATAAGTCATTTTTCCAAATATAAGATTTTTTGGACTATTTTATCATTTAATAAAATAGTATTTTTATTGAAAACTCATTTATGTCAGTTTTGACACTATTTAGAAATTGATTTTTTTAAAGTCATAGAAATGTGATTCATTTGAAACAAAGGAATTAACGTGTCCCTAGAATGTAAATTGAATCAAAAAAAATTATGGAATTAAAATATTCAAATTACATTTATTTTAATATTTATAATATCATTTATTTGGATATTTCATTAATAAGGTAATTATTGCATCATCATTATGACATAAATATATTTATTTATTTAATTTCAAAAAATTATAAATAAAATTCTATCATGTTGGAAATATTTTTAGATTTTGAATTAATATTTATAGTCTAAGATATCATTTATATTAAGAAAATTAATATTTTTTTTAAGAGACAAATGTTTATTTTACATTTTACTTTTCTTAAAATTAAATATTATAAAATATAATTTTCACACCCTAGTGGCTCTCAAATGCCGAAGGTTCGTCATAAGGATGAACATGGTCAGATATATCTCATTAAATAGTATTATTAAACGTTTTATGGTAGTTTATATATATGTATAACATTATTTTTTACCCTTACTTACATTATTTACCCTTTAATGGTGGTATATAAAAATAATTAATAAAGTTACTATTCATAATATAAAAAACTAAAAGGTACCTTTTTATATAATTTGAACCTTATGATTCCAAATTTGTAATCCACTTTTCCAAATTAAAAACAAAAAATTGGAATAAATTAAATTAAAATTAATTTCTATTGTCAAAACCAAAAAGCGGGTTTTTAAGAAGTAAAAAAAATTAAAATATTGACATGTGTTTATATCCAATTTAAATGTGAAATTACTTAAAATGAACATAATTGGATTGATTAATAAAAACATAATATAATTACACTTGAAAACCAATTAAAATGACAATATAACTATATAAATAAATTATATGAAAAGAATTTTTTGAATTAAAATGCAGTATTTTTTCACTACTAAAACAAATTTTGATTTTATGAGAAAAATTCCAGAATTTCAACTAAAGTAAATTTTGATGTCACTATTTTAAAGAAGAAATTTACTTTATAAAATATAACATATTAAAGTGAAAAAAAATATTTTTAAAAAGGGTTTACTATCAAAAGGCAGTAAAAAGACCTTTTAAAAATATTAAAGTGTTTTATTCTTACAATTGGATTCACTCTCATTTTAAGCCTCTAAAATTCATTAGATAAATATAAAAAAATTTAAAAAATGTAAAATCATAATATATATAATTATATTCAATCCCACCAATACAATTTCTACGTGTTAACTACCATTTAAAATAATATTATTATTGTTTTATTATTTTTCAGTATAACTCAATGTTGTGTGCAATGTAAGATTTTATAGAAACCCATTGTTGTGTGTAGGGTATTCTATCATATATAGTGTCCCATTTAAAATAAAATTAATATTAAACTAAAAAACATTAATAGATATGAAAATGTATTATTCTATAAAAACTTGGGATGTTACATAATTCCCCCTTTTGGAAATTGCATCCTTGCAATTTGAAAATTGGTCCAAAAAACATATTTTAAAATAGCACACTGAAAAAAGATTCAATAAAATTATCAATTTAAAAGAAAGAGAAGTACAAAGGTCACCCTACATAACACATACTAGTATTCCATGTAAAAAAACATGTCTTTTGAAGAAAAATTATCCATCTTGTTCTGAAAGAGATTGATAGGAAACATGATCAGGATAAAGTTAACAACCAAAAACCCATAAACTTGTGATGGGTTAAACATTATTTGATTTCCTAGTTGGAAAAGTAATTGGAAAAAGATTTTATTTTAAGAAAGTTTTCATAATCTTAAGGAATTATTTTACTACTTAGAATATTAATATAAGGAAATATACATACTTGAAAAGTAGAGTTTCATCATTTAATAAATATCCACCACAAACTAATACTTTCTCCAAATGATGAGTATTCAATATGACATGGTCACACCTGAAGTGCTATAATAAACATATAGATAATCAAACAATCCACAAAATATGAACTATATATTTATCTAGTCTTTATACATTAACCAAAACTAAAACAGTCAGTACAATATAAGATAATCCCAAAAAATAATGATCCCTACTAAAAATAAATGCTATTCTTAATATACAAAATT
Organism: Viscum album; assembly: GCA_963277665.1. Taxonomy (NCBI): domain Eukaryota; kingdom Viridiplantae; phylum Streptophyta; class Magnoliopsida; order Santalales; family Viscaceae; genus Viscum; species Viscum album. Next base: position 1,424,920,057 of record OY728135.1, on the reverse strand, counting down.
CAACAAACAAACCCTAAAGTTAAAAAAAACACCATTCAATAAAAAAAAGTCCTTAAAATTCCTCAAAATAATCAAATTAATATTGAAACCCAAAACTCATAAAGATTTCATCATATAGTATTCCACAATAAATCTTTACATTTATCTCCAAATATCATCTACAACACTTAAAGTCTCATACTTAAAAGTAATTAACCTAATCACATGTCCTCCGTTATAGGTTAACCATTTCCAAAAATAACCCAAATATTCATACGTCCATAATAAAAACATAAATTCTTCATATATAAAAAATCAACCATTACTCTTCAAATGAAATCCCATATTATTGTATTTTCCTTAATCCTATAGTGTTCACAAAAGAGTGAAAATCATCCAAAATAACATTTATCACTTAATCACAAAATCATTTTCCTATACTAAGGATATCCATTTGATAAAACATCATTTCAAAAATTAACATATTATTGACCCATAAAATTGATTAACTAAAATGAATAAGTCATAATAACCAGGGAATTCACATAGTCCAGTGGTAGGCGATAAATCACATTCATACTTCGGTTGTGGGTTTGATTCTTCTAGCTTTGTCCGACACGATGGGTTATCACATGGTCTTCATGTTGTCCTTTTACAAAAACTATATAATTATTATAACATTTTAAAAATATTATTAATAACTAAAAAATTACCATAACATGTTTTAACTCCAAAGGTTATTTCATACCTAACATTTTTCATTCCAAAAACTAATAACCCATAATTTCTCCAAAAATACAATTACTCACCTTAATATTTCAAATCATAAAGCCTCAAAAGGGGTTTATAAGATATTTATGTTATAATAAACCATAAAATTATAAACCCATGATGATATCCCTAACTAAAAACAAAATCCAAATCTCTAAAGTTGTCCAAACTGTCCTCTGATAAAAACAATAAGGCCCCAGCCTAAAACATTACATAATCTTGTTTTTTGATAAAAAATTTACTTCCTTTCACATTGAATATTTTTTCAGGTTTAGAGTTTTATAGAATTAGGCCATAACTATTATATTACATATCAAAGATTACAAAGTTAACCCTTCTACTCTACCCAATTTGTTTCACAACAATTAAACTCCATAAAAATTAATTCATCTCAAGATTAAAATATTCTTTAATTCTTCTTTTCTCTAACACATCCTCAAAACCTATGAAAAAAATTCAAAAAGTTAGGATGAGGATAAAATTATAACTAAGGGATATAAAATAATGAAATAAAACATTATTCCATGAATACATTAAAATAAATGAAATCATACTTTTTACTCATAAAGCATAATCTCTTTAACATACCTCATGAAATCATAAGATTTTTGAATAACTCGTAGAAATCATAAATCATAATGGTAAATTGTGTTATCCATAATATACTTATATTTTACATTTCACATACACATAAATAGTAACCTTTATTGTTTCTTTTGGAACACCCATCATAGTATATTCCTTAAATATGTTAGAAGAAACCTTAAAGTTTATATCCTCAGTTAATCATGGAACCATTCGTTTACATAAATAATTCCTAAGAACCATAACACAATCATAACACATAAAAAAAGTATAAAAGGAAAACTAAAATTTCCACATTGTAATGAGAATATATAGTTTCATGATATTTACATAATAAATCCTTTATCAAAACCATTTTCAATACCAAAATACATAAAAAGGTATATGGTATTTTTTTCTTTTAAAATAGTTACGACTTGTAGAGGAATCAAAATTTAAAATAATGATTACGATGGAGAAAAATCATTGTCACAACATACGTTAAAAAGAAACATTACAATTGTATTTTAGTGAAAATATTCATAGAAAAATATTCCTTTTCAACACCTTTGAATTAAATTAAAATTAAAATAGGTTGATTATACACTATATAAAATAGGGAGGTGTATATTATAAAAATATGCCTCAATTAAAGGAGATTGAGACGAAGTCCATTAAAAAGATCATATCCTTAGATTAAGGATAAATCAATTAAATAATTATGTGTGAAAAATATTATTCCACCCAATATAAGTGGATATTAAATATAAAACTATCAGATTTCATTCACACGTATTCATAGACTAACATAACCAATGATTTAGATATTTAACTCAATAAATGGAGATTGAGTTTTGATTTCCCTAACAAATTTCATAAAACTTTATGGGTTTATTATGTTTATCAGTAGTATATCTACCCAAATGGAAGTGTAAATTACAACATATATAAATATACAGTGATTCCACACATAATATTTTAATAAAATAATCAAACCAGTATACGTTAACCAAAAGAGTTGAAATTGAGTTTAGAAATAACCTTACAAATATCATTTTGGAAATAAAATAAATTGATTATGTGTATTCATAATAAATTAATATGAATCAGGGATAAATAAAATATATGATATAAAAAGCCATTTATCACATAATCAGAGCATGAAATAATCTAGAAGTCGAAAATTAACCCAAGGAATGGAAATTCGGTTAAGAATTTCCCTTACCTTGAATCTGACTTGTCTCGTTAGTTCTTTAATTTCATGAATAAAAATCTTAAGTTAATTTATACTTTCTTGAGAACATTTTCAATTTTTATTATTTCATTTATATCACTTATTAACATGTTATAAAAATTACATAATTATGTTTGTTTGTATTGGTCCTTTTGTCGATATTTGGTACTTGAGTCGAAACTGAACTTGTTTGATGTAAATTATCCATGTAGTCAAAATTACATCATCTAAAGAATATTATTAATGATTTAAATATCATATATATCAATTATATATGTATTTACAATAGTCCATAACATTTGGAGATAATAAATTAAATACACCATTCATTGAGACCGTAGTTCGTACATACACATGAATGAGACTTTCATTTATTTATCATATTAATGGAATGAAAAATAAATTATAAATAGTTTTATTATGATTATAGTCTGATATCTATGTTATATATTTCACATAATTTCATTAAATCTATCCTTCATATGTTTTGTGTATGACATGAACGAGTTATATCACTTTGAGGGAGTGGTAGTCCACATTTTCTCAAATGAAATTATCATATTTACACATCATTTTTCACATAAAAAGTGATAAATTTTCTGTATAATATGATTATGGGTCTAAATACTCTCAAACAATAGTTTTTAGGAAATTTTAGGTCACAAAAGTGACCCTATATTTTAGCTTTAACCCTTAGTTAAAAACATTAACTCTTACCATGTCTTTTTATATCTTCATAATATATTGTTACTATAGTTACTATAAAATTTCAATAGAACCAAAAGTGGATAATTAATGACATATGTAACATTATACAAGTCATTTGGCAGAATAGTATATTTTTAGGACTATTATATCATTTAATAAAATATTATTTGTTTTAAAAACTCATTTATGTCAATTTTGAAACTATTTAGAAATTTATTTATGTTAAATTAATAACAACTTTATTCATTTTAAACAAAGGCATTAAATCATTCCTCACATGTAAAATTCATCAAAAAAAATTTGATGGCATGAAAATGTTCAAATTATATTTATTTTAATATTTATAATATTTTTTATTTTAATATTTCATTAATAAGGTAATCATCGTATCATCATTGTGTCATAAATATATATAATTGTGTCGTAAATATATATAAATGCATGGAATTATTCATATAAAATATGATATGTCTTATAAAATCTTATTTAACCCTAATAATTTTATTATGACCAACCATATAGGTGGTAATAGAAAATAGAAAACTCATCATCCAGGAAGGTGGTGAATCGACATATCACAGATGATGTTTTCATTTTTTTAAAATAAAAGGAAAGGGGAAGGGATTAGATTATGTTTAATCAATTAGAAAAATAAAATTACGATATATATATATATATATGATATTATAGTTACCATAACACTTTGGATATTGTATGTGAGGAGAGGATAATAAAATAAATAAATTAAAAGAGAAAGAAGCAGGATTTTACCGACCATATGGTCTTGAAAGTGGTGAATATTATTGGAAGGGGATTGGTGAGAATTTATAAAATGTTAAAGGCATTGAAGCTGTGAGGATAAGGGGTGGTATTTATAGGGGAGGAGTGGGGTTTTTTGGATTATTTTATTCATTTGTTTAATATTTTGGATCAAGACTATAAATAGTATTGATTTTTTTGAGTATGTATAGTAACTAGTGCATGTTAGTTAAAAATAATGGTATCTTGCAACATAAATGATTAAAAAATTCATATATTTAATTTAAAATGTTAAACAACATATATTACCATATTTCACTACTCATCAAAAATTCTATTATTTTAGAAAAGGACCAAAACATCACCCTAAAAATTATTCAACATTTAGATTTCAAAAATAGAATAAACTTTATGAAAATAATTATCTAAAAATGAGAAAATCATTTTTTTTAATAAAATCATCATTAATTTAAAAAATATTGATTTTAATATTAAAACTGGTTTTAGGACACTTTGAAAAATTAATTATCATCTCAAAAAAATTATTATAATTACAATGTTACAAAATATTTATTTTTAAATCTATTTTATGAAAATAAATTTTATTTTAAATCATTATATTAATTATAAAATTTTAAATAAACAATTACTTTTCAAAAAATACCAACACTTAGTTTATCATCTCTAGAACGTTTATTTACCTATATAATTATATAAATTTATCTTATTTTCTTTTACGAGATAACTAAATATTATTTATACTTTTATAAGTGAGGTTATTATTCTAATGGAAAAAATAATATTCTTAATGGTCACATTACTATTCCAATGTTCATGTTAATATTTAATTGTATATTTAGGTTCCTTTAAGATCTATATTGCATGAAATGTAAGCTATAAAATAAATTAAATTTGTTTAAGAAGATATATACCATACAATATTAGGGTATTATTGGCTAATGATGATAAAGTCACTGGATTTTGAACTTTTTCGGATGCAAGATCATCAATCTGAGAATAAAAAGAAGAGAGATATATTTGTTTGAAGATTTCTGTGGAAGTGTTTCCAATGGAGTGAAAGTATCATTATAAATTGTGCCAATAATTATGGAAGAATTTTTTGGGATGTTTTTAATAGGTGAACTTCATTTGGTAGAGAGCATCGATATGAGGAGGCATTATTTTTGTTTTTATCATGTGTTCAACATAATAATCATTATTTAGTTCTGATGTATTAGCACGTGAGTCATGAATATCAATGTGACCATATGTTTCCATTATAATGAATAATTTTATCACGGTGTAAAATGATATTGAACTGAAGAATGGTTAGAATGTTTAAAGCTAGATGAATTTGTTAGAATATATTATAACTTCTATAAGAATCGAGAAGAGTTAGTAAGGTTTGAAAGAGTAAAATATGAAGATGAAATGAAAATGAAATCCAAGATTCAGAAATTTGGATAAGCTAGAAAACATTTTTGGATTCCTACCCAGAACACTTTTTGGATCTCTTATTTATAGTATAATGTACATTGTAATTTTCACTAACCATTGTATTGTTCACATGTGAATACAGAGAGAAACTGTGGAAGAAAATATAAAAAGGTTTCTAGAAAACGTTCGGTATAAAAACATCTCCTAATATAATAAGTATAAGAGAGTCTAGTAATTAGAGTTATTGAATTAGACCAAGTCATTATACTGAACTTTATATGGAATGCTCTAATAGGTTTATAATTGTTTCTAGAGTTTTTTTATCTATTTTATGGAATAAAGAATTGTACTCAGGAATAGGACTAATCCATTAGATAGAGTTTTCTAAAGAATGTCCTGGAAGGTTTTTCTACCTTCTGTTGGGTAGGGAAGTGAATATTTTTGTTTTGAATCTATTAAAGTGGAAGTTTATAAGGTAGAACAGAAAATTATTTTTAACCAATAGGTGAAGGTTTCATTAAATATTACATAATCTTTTTTTACTTAATTTTTTATAAAATAATTACATGCAAAGTTCTATTGAACATAGTTCTACATAGGTTTAAGGGTATATCCTACATTTTTATCCACACAAATGAATTGTTTTTTGGTGGATTGTGTGGTATTGGATTGTTTTCAAACCAAGACAAGGATGTAGATAAACTTTTTGATTAGTGACACTTGTAAATACTTGAGTTACTATGGATGTGAGATTGTTTTTTTTAATTGTAATTTATCATTTACAAGAGTTGAAGGTTGTTTCAAAAGAAATTAAAATTAAAATTAAAAAGATATCACTGATTCACCCTCTCCCCCTCTCAGCCACACATTGATCTTGGCGGGGCACTAATAGGTAGTGGTTGTTTCATAATAAAAATAAAAATATAGTATATTTAAGATCTATATTTAATTATTTTATAATGTATACCATGTGTTTAGAATCGATTAAATAAGAAATAAAATTACAAATAGTGGTTAAGAGTTATACCTCTTCATTGAGAACACTCTTTTGTATTACACCTTAATCCTTGAAGGCACAATATTCTTGAAAGACCATAATCTCTATGATATTGTGAAAAAATATAGTAAGGTAATATGGTAAGTCTTACTTGATCTATAATGTTTAAAAGCTGTTAGTAAGAGAGTAAAAGAGGTTCTGTTTTATAAGTGAGGGGAGGGGAACTCATGGAATTACATAGAATATAAAAATATAATAAATCATTATCAAGAAACATTGTTCCAAATAGGTATATATTAGAATATAACATTGTATTTTGTTTAAATCACAACAACTAATAAAAAATTTATCGTTTTAATTTGGGTTTTAAACCTTATCTTTTGGTTTAACCCCTTAGTTAACCTATTTTAACCTTAACTGTAGTAACATCATTTTCACACTTAAAGGGTTATAATTTTAAATATAAGGTATGAATTAGTTCGTAAATGGATAAGGGATGATAATTTGGATCATATATTGTCCCCCATTTATTGTTTCATGTTTTAATGATTTTTAAATAACTTGATAAAATATTATTTTCATAAAATATCATTAATGTCATTTTTGAGATTATTCATTTAATTTGAAATTCATGAAATCAAGAAAAAGATTTAATTTGAATACAATCCTTTAAAAATCCCTAATATTTTATATTCATCTATTAAATTTTTATAACACTATAAATCACTCAAATTGTGTTACATTTAATATTTTGAAAATCATTTATTTTATTTTTCTATTATTTGATGAAATATTTTATTGGAAGTATATAAGAACTTAATGAAATTATATAATCACTAAAAATATGAAATAAGTTTCTAATATGAAAAAAAATATTATGATAAAAATATCCATTAATATTTATTCACAAATTTTTGTTTCCTTTATATGAACACATAAAAGATATTTAAAATTAAGAGAGTGATATTTTGAATTTTTCTTTGCTATAAATATTATATAGGTCATTTTCATGGAAAATTTCCACATTAATATTAAATTTTGAGGATAAGTTAATAATTTTAAAATTAAAATTTTATAATAATAATTAATATTAAAAAATATGACCTTAACACTTATCTATAACCTATGTTAATCTGATTTACCCATTACCAAGGTGATAAATTTTACCATAGTTAATATCCATAATGCCTCAAAATAAAAGTGAAATATTTACCATATTTTGAACTAAAAATTCAAAAAAATTAATCCATATTTCACACTTTTATTTATATATGTGTTATAAATTAATTTTAAAATAAGTGCTCAAAATACAATGAAAAACGTTTTTTTAAGATTTAATTTTATACATAAAACTCGATGTTTATATATAATATTATGTCATGAGTAGAAAAACATTATATGGATTTTAAAATATTTTATTAAATATTTAATATATAAATATCATGAAAATAATTACCAATATTGACTAATTAAATATATTAAGATTAATATACATTGCCCGTATAATAATAGTTTTTCAGAATAAAAAACTCCTTAATTTTTAAATGATTTTTACATTCATTTATAATTAATTTATAACCAATGAAATAATTTTATAGATTTATAAATAATTCATATTTTTAAAATTATTTAGTCTTATTCATACTCTCAAATCCAATGGTTGTGCGGTAACTGTAAAATTCAATAATAATATTAATAGTATATAACAGTTTGTTTGAACTTGGTGTTTCATGTAAATAATTTAGCAATGAAATAAAATTTATTTATATAAATATATTATAAAATATTAAGGTATTACATTATACCCCCCTAAACATGAATTTCACCCTTGAAATTTTATTACTGTGATACAAACAAATGAAGATATATTTGTGTCATCATATCCTCGGGTTCCCAAGTTACTTCATAGAATTTATGATTCCTCTAGAGAAATATAACCAGGTGGGTAGTATTTTTATATAGAACTTTATCTCTACAATCCATTATTTCCACCTATTAATCATCAGAAGAAATATCATTTTCTAATGGTATGATACCTAGGATCAGTACAAGTGAAGGGTAAAGTGTGCACTACCTTAGAATAGATACATAGAACACATCGTGAACTTGAAAGAGGTTTAGTGGAATGCCAAATGAAAAGATAATATCCCTACTAGATCAAGAATATATAAGAGACCAATAAACCTAGGAATCATATTTACTTTTTTTCTGAATCTCATAACCTTATTTCCATGGATAAATTCATTGAAACACATTCTCATAAACTTTGAACTCCTAATCCCACTGATGATTGTTGACATAACTTTTATTTCAACTCTGAGATGCCTTGATGTGCTATTGAATGTCTCTAATTTTATTTACTATTTCCTCATCTATTTCAGGTCCAAATATCTTTATTTCTACAAATTCATCCCAATACGTTGGATTTATATATTTTTCTCCATATAGGGATTAATAAGGATCCATATAAATGTTCGAGATAAAGCTATTATTGTAAGAAAAAATGACCAGATGAATGTGTTTTTTCCAACCCCCATAGAAGTACATTTAATAAGATCTTGGAATATACTCTAGGGTTTTAATTGTTGACTCATACTTAGAATCTATATAATGATGATGAAAAGTGCTAAAAATAAACTCTACATCCAAATCTAATTGAAGAATTAACAATAATTTTGAGGTAAACCTCAAATCCTGATCAGATACAATAGAATGAGGTACACCATGAAACATTACCAATTATTTAATGTATCTTTTTTAAATATGAGAAAGAGATAGATATTTTCTGATATAAATTAATTGCGCTGACTTCGTAAGGTTTTTGACTACAACCCATAAAGCATTATAGACTTTAGATGTATTAGGGAGTCCAATGATAAAATCCAGGGTGTTGTTTTACCATTTCTATTATGGTTTGGGAAATAGTTATTAAATAATTTTAGAGTTATGTATCTTAACATTAACTTTTTGACAAACCATGTTTTGAGATACATACTCTACAATATCAGTTTTCATATTTTTCCACCATAAATACTCTTTCAGATCATTGTACATATTCATACTTCCAAGATAAATAATGAAATTTTAATTACGATATTCATTCAATAGATCCTTCTTCAAATATAGTATGTATGGAACACAAAAAATGGTTCCTAAAACAAATCATTCCATCATAATCGTGTTTTAACTCAATAACAATTCTCTCCATCTTTTAAAGTTCTACAAATTCCTTCTATACATCTTTAATACTCATATGGATATTGAATATCCATTTGAGAAAGATAATATTTCTCCCCTTTCATAAATATATCTAAATCAATTCTTGGAGAATTTATAAATATTTAATATTTTTTGATGGTCATAATAGAAAATCTAGCATAATTATTTCTACTAATGGCATCTTCCACCTTTTTCACCTTTCGAGGTTGGTAATGTTTTGAGAAGCCGCAATCTTTAATAAGCTCCAACCACCTTCTCCCATGCATATTCAACTTTTTCTCTGTGAATAAATACTTAAAAATTTTATGATCAGTATATATATATATATATATATATATATATGAAACCTCTATCCGCAAAGATAATCCCTCTATATTTTTAATGAAAAATTTATTCCAAATTTCTCTAAAATCTTGACTTGGGATATTTTCTCATGAACCCTCAATTTTCATGATGCATAAGTTATCACCATATCATTATTCATGAAGATGCATCATAGTACCTTATTTAATGAATCTCTATAGATCACAAAGACTTATAAAATATAGAGTAAAGTAAGAATAGGTTTTCATACTAAAATTCCCTTTCAGTTCCTTGAAACAATCTTCAAATTCATCTACCAAAATGTACTTGAATCCTATCTGAGTTAACTTGGTGAGTGGATTAGATAACTATGAGATATTCTCCACAAAAATAAATATTATATAAAAAACCAAATAGAACTATATATCTTAGTAACAATGGTTGGTCTATCCAAATGTCCAATAACTTTTTCCTTATATGGATCAGTTGATACACCATAACATGAGATTATAAACCCCAAAAAATGAAACTTTTTGTATCCAAAATTCAAAATTGGTAAATTTTCCGGAAAATAACTCATTCATCATGGTCATAATCATAATTATTAAATGATCTTCATGTTGTTCCTTGATATTTTAATATATAAGAATATTATCTATAAATACTTCTACATACTAATAAAGATAATATATTAAAACATTATTCATTAACTTTATAAAGATAGAGGGGGAATGAGTAAGACCAAATGGAGTCAATATAAATTCATAGTTTCCATACATTGTATAGAATTTTGTCTTGGGTTTATCCACCTTATTGACCCAAAATTTATGATATCCTTAATAAAGTTCAATCTTGTAATATTATTGAGATATACACAAATGATTAAACAATTCATCAACACATGGTAGAGGATATCTTTTATTGATAGTGGTCTTGTTAAGTTCTTAATAATAAATATAGAGTTTCATAGATCCATATTTATTTTTATCAAGAAGAACAGGTGCACCCCAATGTGACACACTTGGATTAATTAATACCTCATAATTATTTTCCTATAGTGCTTCTTCAATTAATTCAACACAATTGCTATCATTTTTTATAGAGTCTTTGAAATAGGTGTAGCTCTATGTATGAGTTCTATAAAAAAATCAACTTCACAATTTGGAAAAAAATAAGTCAATTCTTTCATAACTACGTCAAAAAATTCCCATACAATAGGAAAATCGTCAATTTTGGTTTTCTACCCAATCATCTAAGATAAACACCACTTTTGAATAGGAATCATGACCCAAAAAATGGATGAAATTTCCATTTGAAGTTTATATTTATCATGTCACTAATAGATCGTAATAGGATAGTTTGGAATATCAAGTGTCAGTTCCCTTACTTTGTAATTGGTGTGGGATTTATTTAAAGAATGTCAATAGATCTCCAAAATAATATTTAATTCAACTAGAGTGAGAATAATGAGATTGACAAGAAGCACATTTTGACAAACTTCAATCAGAGAGGAATCATATACTTGAGATGTGATTATCATACCACTATGTATTTTTACTACTAATTCAATATATAATAGTTAAGGTGGTATTGTTATACCCTTAGAAGATTATTTAGATATAAAATATTGTATATATCTAGGATAAAATGAGATATTAGTGGTTCTAGAGTGTATGTTAAGTGTACCTTTCACCATTTATTTATCCTGAAACTCTTCAATTATGATAGAAAAAAAACTTTCTTTTATCGTTTTCCATAGGGGTTTTGAGGCCCCAAAACCCCATTTACTCTTATATTAGGGATTTGATTCACATAATTCTTATTCTCCTTACATATGAATCATTTAATTTCATTGGTTGAATCCTTCTTCTCCTTTATTTAATTTGTTATCCTATTCATTCCCCCATAAAAAATCACAAGGTCAATGGTTATCCTTTCCATAATTGTATCATTTCCTAGTTTCATTCAGAAAATTTCTTGAATTCTTTCCACAACATTATTAATTTTTAGGTGGTTGTAATTTCTTTCCTATATGGGATTTACCATTCAATCTTCCATAAAACTCCATTTTTATAACCACCCTTCTCTATATTTCACACAAAAAAATAATTTATTATATAAAATATTCACTTAATAAAACATAGAATATAGATAGATATAGTTTTTTTAGGGATTAATAATATTATATAACAACTTAAAAAATGAAATACACATCTTTATTGAAAACGCCTTTCACATGACCAGACACATTCCTTCGTACATAGCATTGCATGGGATAACCTGAGGACATGCATAAAAACTCTTGATCTATAAATCACAGTAAGGGAGTAATTAAGGAATAACATGAAGAATAAAGTACATGTTAGTAAATAGGAATATCGATGGATAATAAGAGAAATATGAATAGAAAGTCATAATATAGCATGATTATCATAACATAGAAATGTGGAAACAATATTTAACATGAAATTAGCATAAGCCAAGGCTCATTGCACATAGAGTATGATTAAACCCTCATTGAACTTTAATTATCATGAGTAAACCCTCATTTTAATTAGCGTATCATGATACTATTCTTTACCCAATGCATTGGAGCGCTATTAGGGTGCACCCTTCTTAATTATTTCATTTCTTTCATAGGTGTTCCACATATATTATACAACATGGATTCATTAAAAATAATAATTTATTCCAAAAATAAGATATGTGGAATACCTAAATTTAGGTTTTAAATCAAAAAGTGTGTGTTCATAATGGTGAATACCCTTGATAGAGAAATGGGTATTGTATTCACTTACCTGATAATTTAGGCATGGGAAATCTAGGTGTAACTTTGGCAACATAACGACGTCAAATAGAAATTGTAAAATGGGTTGATGAGAGGTAAAGGTATCTATCATCAGTTATACATGAAATGGAAGGTAATGGGGTCATTTAACATAATATCCCAACATATGTAACAGAATTTATATGCATAATATAAAAGAATTGCATGAATGTAAATAAGGAGAGGGAAATCTTTTACAGAATTTCAACATGATAACAGGTGTAAATGGGAAGCATTAATGAGAGAGAAAGGGGTATATCATCCTTAAGAAATAAGGATGGCAGTATAGGGTAGGTGAGAAATCATACATCAACATTTTTAATTTGAAAATTAAATGGAATAACAATATAAGGAAACTTGGATATAAATAAGGAAGGAAGGAATGTGATAATATCTTACTTGGAAGTGCGATACCAAAGGCTTGGGAGGGGCTTCAGAGAGGTGTATTGGGAGCTTGGGGCAACTTGGGAGGATTTTATAGAGAGGAGGGAAGGGTAGGGACGTGATCCAAGGGTTTTGACTGAAGAAAAGTGGGATCTTGGTTGGGTTTATATTGGAAAAGAAAGGTAATTATTTATTATTTATGTTTTGGAAACTGCACATTAAACTAATCAAAACCAAAAACCAAACAATGATTTTTCCAAATGGGAGTGAAAAAAATTATTTTATAATACCAATGGATAAACATATTAAAATATTAGACTTGATTATGTGAAGGTGATTCACACTCTCAAGGAAATAATTTTAAAAAGTCATAATGTTTTATAAGTCTTGGAGGGTCCCCTAAGGTACCATAAAATTAATCAAAAAAATTTAAAACCACAATATTTTTAAGTTAAAAAATATATTGGCCCAAAATACCTTTGATAGTAATTTATTATATCACTATTGGTTCATTATGTTGTCATAAAAAACATTATATATTTAAACGGTATTTAATTTTTACCCAAAAATTCGACTATCTCAGAAAATTATGAAAAAATCACCATTGGATATTTTCAATTTACTCATTGCAAAAATAATATTCATTTTATCCAAATATTTTTCTAAATATGTTAATTTTTTATTTTAAAATAAAAACCAACATTTATCGAAAAGTCATGGGTAAGGATAAAAACAGCTTTCAAACCTTAATAAAAATTACAATTTTATTAATAAAAATTATACGGTCATTTATATTTAATAATAAATAATTTAGTAATAATATTTTATTAAAATATTATTTAATTCCAAAATCCACTAATTCAAAAAAAAATATTTCTTAATTGAATATTAAATAAAAAATACTATTTGTTCTTTAAGAACTATTTACAATGTAACAATAATAAAATGAATATATATTACTTATTCTATACAAAAATAATACATATAATTATAGTGATAGGGTTTTGTTACCTAACCCCATATAACACCCTCATAAGACCTAAGGGTAAGGTTTTTGTTGGTGACAGACTCTTGGGGAGGTTCGGATAACATTGCTCAGGTGGTAATCTCTATTGACTTCAACTTCTCCCATAGGAGGTTCTGTTAAAGCATAACGTGTTGATGCTCAGTTTGGTCTTGGCCAAGAGCAAAGCCCAGTGATTCCACCTCCTTTCTGAGCTCCAACAAATGGGCTTCCTATGGAGCAGTTCTAGTTGATGATGTCATCACTTCGTTTGTCTAAGTAAATTAGATTTGTTAAAGCCCTATATTTATACAAATAATGTGATCGTTGTTCAATGTCTATATTAGAAATGGTAATAATTATTAATGATATATTTAAATCCAAAAACATTAAACCAAGGAATTTTATATTTTATATAACCATTTTACATAATAATACATTTAATTAGATCAAGATAAATTTTCATTAATAAAATTTGTGGTCATTATAATGTTCCCCCCTTAATAAATTTCCCTCTCAAATTTTTCTTTTCCCACACTAAAACAAATGAGGTTAACTTTGCATCATCACTTTCTATGATTCCCAGATTTCTTGTTCATTCTTAGGGTTCTTCCACAACACCTTGATGATGGGCTTGGTCTTATTTTGTAGAACTTTGTCCATACGATCTAAGATCTTCCCCAGCTTATCTTTATAAGAGATAAAATTTTCCAATAGAACCACCTCTGGATTGAATACGTCCAATGGGTCAGGTATTTACTTCCTCAAGAGTAATAAATGGAATACATCATGTACTTTAGATAGGTTCGATGGGAGTCCTACTCGATATTCCACTGGTCATATGCGATCAAGGATCTCAAAAAGGTTGATGTACCTTGGAATAAGCTTTCCCTTCTTCCCAAATCTCATAATTCTCTTCTACATAGATATAAGGAGGTATACCATGTCATAGACATCATACTCTAGGTCTCATTGTCGATTATTAGTATAGATCTTTTGTCGACTCTATGTAGCTTTAATGTCCTATTGGATGGTCTTAACCTTCTGCACTATTTCTTTGACCATTTATGGTCCAAGGGATTTTTGCTCCCCAAATTCATCCCAACATGTCAGTGTTCTACACCACTTCTTATAATTGGTGTTTCAAGGATCCATTTGGATTCTTAAGTGGAAATTTTTATTTTAAGGGAACTCAACCAGAGGAATATGTTGATCCCATCCAAATTTTATGTCCATTGAAAATGATCTCAACATGTCCTCAAGTGTTTGGATAGTCTACTTAGATTGGCCATCAATTTGAGGATGATACTCCACACTAAAGTTCATCTCAGTATTCAGATCATGTTGAAGACTCTTCTAAAACATAGAGGTGAATCTTTGATCGTTATCAGATACAATAGATAATGGTGCTCCATACAGTCTTACCACTTTTCTGATATATATCTTTGTTAGTTAATCCAATGAGAAATCATCTCAAATTTCGATGAAGTGTGTAGTCTTTTTAAGATGATCCACAACAACCCAGATATCATTTTTTCCTTTTGATGACTTTGGAAGTCCATTAACAATGTCCATGGTGATGTTCTCCCATTTCCATGCTGGTATGGGTAATGGTTGCATCATTCCCTAGGCTTCTGACTCTCAGCCTTCACTTGCTGACATACCAAGCACTTTGATGTATACACAGTGATCACTTCTTCATGTTATCCCACCAATAATTATATTGTAGATCTCGATACATCCTTTTGTTTCCTAGGTGAATGGAGAAATTTAAACTACATGCATCATCCAAAAGTTTATTCTTTAACTTCGGATTTTATGGAACACATAGTGATGACCCAAATCTCACAATACCTTCTTCATTAACATTGAACTCCAAGGATTTCTCTTTTCTGATAGTTTCCACTTTCTTTTCAATTCCCACATCATACTTTTGATCATCCTTTAACCTTTCCAAAATATACGTTTTTGTAATCATTTGTTAAAGGATTAATGATGTTCCTTTTATGATTCATATGTCTAGCTTCATAAAATCTAACAAGATTGGATCCTTTTAAATTCTCATCAATGATAGAATTACTGGGTCCTCTCTAGTTAGAGAATATGCCACCTTGTTCGATTTCATAGGGTGGTAATGGATTGAGCATTCATAGTCTTTGAACAACTCTATCGATCTACATTGGTGCATATTCAACTCTTTCTATGTGAATATATACATGAGGCTTTTTTGATCCATGTATAATTCACACTTCTCCCCAAAGTGGAAATGCCTCCAAATTATTAAAGATAATATTACTACATCCAACTTCAGGTCATGTGTTTGATAGTTTTTCACATGAAATTTCTATTTCCTTGAATCATAGGAAATTACTTTTTCATTTTGCATCAACACAGAACCCATCCTCTTCTTCAAAGAATCACTAAATTCCACCAAAAGTTCTCCACTAGTGGGTAGTGTGAGAACAGACACAGTGATAAGCCTCATTTTCAACTCCTTAAATCTCTCTTTGAATTAATCACTCTAAGAAAACATTACTACCTTCTGAGATATCTTGGTAAGAGGATTGGAAAATCGTGATAAATTTATAACAAATCGGTGATAATATTCAGCTAACCCTAGAAAGCTATAGATATATGTTACCGATGTTGGACTCAGCCACCCCTCAATTGTAGTTGTCCTGGATGGATCCATAGATATCCCATTGATTTTGATTATATGTATCATGAATGAGACACCCTTAAACTGTAACTCACACTTTATATACTTTTCATAGAGCATCTCCTTTCGCAAGGTCTTTAGTATAGTGCTTAGATTCACCTCATACTCCTCCTTAGTTTTGGAGAATATTATAATATCATCTATAAACACTACAAAAAAATTTCAGGGTAATCTCTAAAGAATCTATTCATCAAGTCCATGAAGATTTTAATATAAGTAGTGAGTTTGAAAGTAATTACTATGAATTTATAGTGCCCATATCTGGTATGAAAAGTAGTCCTCGGGATATCCTCTTTCACACTTAATTGATAATATCATGACCACAGATCCACCTTAGAGAAGTATTGTGCTCCACATAGCTGATCGAAAAAGTCACCAATTTTTGACAGAGGATACTTATTCTTTATCGTGATTTTGTTGAGATCGCGATAATTGATATAAAGGTGCTTTGATCCATCCTTCTTCTTGACGAGGAGGACTGGTGAACCCCCTGGTAAAGCCCTTGGGTGTATAAACCCTTTATCTAGATTTTCCAATAGTTGTTTCTCCATCTCCTCAAGCTCTAAAACATCCATTCTATACTGAGTCTTGGATATTGGCAACACCCTAGGTATAAAATCAATTTAGAATTCAACATTTCTTATAGGAGGAAGAACAAGAAATTCCTCGGGAAAAACTTCAGTGAATTAACTCACAATAGGAATGTCTTCAAGGATTGTTGCTTCCTTAGACTCAATCATATGAGAAAGATACACATTATCATAGAGCAGTAACATCCACACTAGAGATGATGGTTTTAAGGAAGTTTCATCCTCCTCCTTTCACTTTTACAGAATCAGGGGTTTATTCTCCATACGAAAAGTGATTTCCCTCTCATATAAATTTATGTTGGCTCTATATAAGTAAAGATAATCCATGTCAACAATTACATAAAATTCCACCAGAGGGAATATGACATGGTTTACTGGGATGTTCAATCCACAAATTATGATAGAGGAGGAGTAATATTAATGGGATGCGATGATTTCCCCATTTTTTGTTCTCACCAAAATCTCTACTTCCATGATTTGTGGTGATGTTGGGATTGTTCTACTAAACATTTGGGATATAAAAGAATGCATAGAACCAGAATCAAAAAGTACATCACTATTCATGAATGAATAACTAGAATACCTATCACCACTTCATTGACGGGGTTCACTTCAGTGGTAGTGATGGGAAAAGATCTCCCTTGCTACTTTAAAGGTTGTTGGTTGCCTCCAAAAACCCTTGAATTAGGGAATTGGTTTTCAAATTTCCCTAGTTTATTACAGTTGAAGTAATGAACAATACTTTGATGGTCTAATGAATTGTTCCTCCCCTATATCATAGCTGTGGGTTTTTCACGGTGCTAGTTAATGGGAAGGTTCCCTTCTCATCCACACCTAATGAATCTCTTTGTCCCCTTCAGTAAATTTATAGGGTGCTTAATTCCATAACATTTTAAAATGGGGTGCAGGATTTTCTTAGCACTGTTGGATTTATCTATAAAACCGCCAGAATTAAATTCCACCTTACACTTATTATTCCCATGATACCGATGAGGTTCTTTGATCACTATTTCGACTTTGAGGGAACACCAGACAATTTCCTCTTGTGAAATTTGCCCCGAATTCTCCAATGGATTCGTCGTCTTTTTGCTTTAGGGAAAGGAAGTCCCTTTCCATCTTAAGTCGGATGGTGCAAGGAAAATATTTATCAACAAAAAAAAATTATAAATCCTTCCATTCCAACACCTTGATATCCTCCTTGGGATTTGTATTTTTTATCAATGAACACCATTTATCTGCTTCACCCTCCATATGATAAGCAGGTAGAAGAACCTTCTCTTGTTCAGAATATTTAAGGATAGATAAGATCATTTCAATGGAGTTGATCCATTGTTCGGAAATTGAGGGATTATATGATCCATTAATAGTAGGAGGCCTTTTTCTTATGGAGCTCTTTTTTGCATATTTTTCTTTCATGGGGGGGTGGGCTGAAGGTTCCTATTAACCCATATTTCTATTCAAAACATGATTTAACCAAGATCGTATCATGATAAAGTTCGTTATTCCTTCCCTAATTGGATTGGGCATCCCATTAGAACAATCATCACATTGATATTCGCATCGGTTGTTAGCCTGAGTCCTCCTATTTCCAGCCATTGGCTGGAATGAAAGGAAATTTTGAGGTAACACATAAAGGGTAATCCAAAGAAAAAAATAGATGACTTATAAATTACTTTTATTTCCTTAACTTATGAATTTATAGGCTTCAATCTATGTTATCCATTATCTACTTTCCACCATATATTCTTAGGGGAATTTTTTTATTCCCTTAATAATGGTTCATACTAAGATTGTGAATTTACCAAAGAATAACCCCCAAGATTTTTTTAACCATGATTGCAGTAAGGACCATTGTCATGCACTAGTTCTTGTTTGAGTCTATCTCAAAGCGGTGTTTTCAGGTTTTACCCCTAGATACATTTGTGTCATATCTGCCTTTACCTCCTCGTATCTAGATAGGGATGTATTATCTTGATAAACGAATTAATCAATACTCACCAAAATTTAGGTCCATTTTTATTATACTTAGTCTTATACTTAAGGCTTTATCTTGGGTTTTCTAATTCTAATCCCAAAAATAACAAAACATGCCCTCTAATACCAACTTTAACAACCCTTCTCTTTATTTCACACTTAAACAAAATTTATTACACTAAATATTCACTTGATACAACATAGATTATCAATAGGTATAGTGTCTTTGGGGATTAGGAACATTACATAACAACTTAAAACATGAAATACACATCTTTATTTAAAACTTCATTTACATGACCACACACATTCTTTCAAACATGGAATTATGTGGGATAACCTGAGGATGTGCATAAAAAAAGGGTGAGATATAAATCCTAGTAAGGGAGTAAACAGGGAATAACATGAAGAATACATTACCTATTAGGAAATAGGAATATCATGGATCATAAGAGAAACATGGATATAAAGTCTTTATATAGCATGATTTTCATAACATGGAAATGTTGCAACAACATTTAACATGATATTAGCATGATCCAAGGCTCATTGCACATGGTGAATGAGTAAACCCTCATTGTACTTGAATTATCCTGATTAAAGCATTATTTCACATTGATTATCATTATAATATTCTTTACCCAGTGCATTGAAGTGCTCTCAGGGTACACCCTTCTTAATCATTTCAATTCATGCAATAGTGTTCCACATAGATCATACAACATGGATTAATTAAAAATAATAATTTATTCCATGAATAAGTGATGTGGAATACATAAATGTAATTCCTAAATAAAAAATCACATGTTAATAAATGTGAATACCCTTGATAGAGAAATGGGTATGGTATTCACTTACACGATGATTTTGGAATGGAAAATCTTGGTGTAACTTTCGCAGCATAACAACGTCAAATAGAAATTGTAAAATCGGTTGATGAGAGAGAAAGGGGTATCTCATAATTTATACATGAAATTTAAAGTAATGGGGTTATGTAACATAATATACCAACATATTTAATAGAATATAGATGCATAATATAAAATAATTTCTTGAATATAAATAAGGAGAGAGAAATCCCTTACGAAATTTCAGCATGGTAACTGGTGTACATGGGAGGAATTAATGAGAGATAAAAGGGTATATCCTCCTTAAAAAATAATAAAGGAATTATTGGGGAGGTGAAAAATCATACCCCAACATTTTTAATTGAAAATAAAATGAAATTACAACATTAGGAAACATGGACATAAATAAGGGAGGAAGGAATGTGAGGATCCCTTACATGGAAGTGTGATCTAAAAGGATTGGGAGGGGCTTGAGAGAGACTTCTTGGGATCTTGGGGAACCTTTGGAGGGATTTAGTGATAATATATAAGGGTATTTATGTGATCTAATGTTTTTTAGTGAAGAGAAGTGGGATATTGGGTGGGTTTATATTGGAAAAGAGATGGAATTATTTATTATTTAGGTTTTGGACACTACACATTAAACTAATAAAAACCACAAACAAACCGATGGTTTTTTCCCATGGTTTTTTCCAAATGGGTGTGGAAAACATTATTTTATAAATAAAATGTCCAAAATTAATAAAATATTAGGATTTATTTTGTGTAGGTGAGTCACACTGTCCAGGAAATCATTATAAAAAAGTTAAAATGTTTTATAAGTCTTAGAGGATCCACTAAGGCACTATAAAATTAATCAAACAAATATAAGATTATATTTTTTTAAGGTAAAACATGTATTGTATGAACATACCTTTTATATAATTTTATTATATCACTATTGGTTCACTATGATTCCATAAAACAAATTATATATTTAAATACTATTTAATTTTTACCCAAAATTCTGACTATCTTAGAAAATTATAAAAAATTAACAGCTGGATAATTTTAGCATCCTAATTCCAAAAAAATATTCATTTTATCTGAATAATTTTATAAATATTTGAATTTTCACTTTTAAAATAAAAACATATATTTATAAAAAAATCATGGGTTTTGAAAAAAACGGCTTTCAAACCTTAATAAAAATTACCATTGTATTCATAAAAATTATACAATAATTTATATTTAATAAAAATTAATTTAGTAATAATATTTTATTAAAATAATATTTAATTAAAAAATCCATTAATTCAACAAAATCTATTTCATAATTTAATATTAACTAAAAAATACTATTTGTGCTTTAAAACTATTTACAAAGTAATGATTATAAAATTAATGTATATTCTTTATTGTATACAAAAATAATGCAAATAATAATAGTTCTAGGGTCTTATTACAAGACCCCTTGTAATAACTCTATAAGACCTAAGGGTAAGGTGTGCGATGGTGATAGACTCTTGGGGAGGCTTAGATAACATCGCATAGGTGGTAATCTCTATTAACTTCAACTTCTCCGGTAGGAAGTTCCATTCATGCTTAACATGTTAAAGATCAGCTTGGACTTGGTCAAGAGTGAATCCCAATGACGCCACCTCATTTACGAGCTCTGTCAAATGGGATTTTTATGAAGCAATTCAACTGGATGAGGCTATCACTTTCTTTCTCTGAGTAAATTGGATTTCTTAAAGCCCTATATTTAAACTAATAAGGTGATCACTATTAAACAACTCTATTAGCAACATTAAAAATTCTTAATGATATTTTTAAATCCAAAAACATTAAACCAAGAAATTTAATATTTTATATAACCATTTTATATAATAATACATTTAATTAGATCAAGATGAATTTTAATTAAAAAAAATTTAGGTCGTTATAATCTTTCTTTTCTTTCCACTATAAATAGTATAATAATTGGATTTTCCCCACTCCATTTCAACATTTTGAGAACGTTAAATTATTTCTTTATAATTATAAAATCCTTTTATGGAAATCACCATTTAAATACTTAGTTTCATGGCACTAAATAATCATTCAATTTTTCATTCAAGTTTGACAATAAATCTAGAAGCATACCCTGATAATCTTGTAATGTTTTCTTTGTATTTACTAATGGATTCATCATCCCTCTATTTTTACTCTAAAAAGTCCCTTTACATATTAATATTAAGGGTTCAAAGAAATTATTTATCAAAAAATACCCTCTTAAACTCTTCCCATTCCATGGTGGTTATTTCTTCCTCCTATCTTGTGTTCTTGATAAGATCCCACTATTGATTATATTCTCCTTCAAATTGATAGACATATAATAAAAATTTCATGGATTGAGAACTAAATATTGGGAACTATCTTTTCACTAACATTGATCCATTTCTTCGTAACTAGTGGATCGGAATGTCCGTAGATGGAAGGTGGACATTATCATAAAATAGACTCAATTTGATGTTTCTCTGTTATTGTTTTATTCAAAAGATCAACATGATCCATCATACCATTCATGGATTGAGAAAGTTAAGTGATCATAATCCTAATATATTTCATCCTAGATCCCAATCCATTTGGTTACTCTTGAGGATGGTCACTTCATTGACCATCGCATTCTTTATTTACATTATTTATACTTATTCCAAACATTGACTAACACAAAAAAAAGTGTAATAATCAATATATAATAATCTCATTTATCTTTAAAAAAAGCATTAAATATCATTATTAAGAATTCAAACTCATTACACCTTTTTTAACCTATGGAAACTTAGGTTTAGATTATGTTATTCATGGTCATTACTAAAACTTTAAAATTTTATCCTATACTTAGACTTATCCCTAGTGTTACCACTAGATTTTTATTACTATAATCTCCAAATATTAACTAAAAATTTCCTCTAATACCAACTGAAGTGGCATAAAAACATACTATATAAATATTTCATCATTTTATATTCACATCAAATGCATTTTCATTAATGCATGCCTAAGGACTATAAAGGTTTAGTGTAATTAGAGAATAGATATATAATATTCTTATTTCTTGAAGGATATTCAACATATTCTAAAAATCTCTTCCCACATAGTAATATTATTATACAAACCATACTTAGAACCTATCTTCATAACCTCGAGAAAGGAAACAAAAGAAATGGTGAGATCAAATGCTCAGTAAGGGTAAACATTGGAGATATCAATCATTAGAGGATTAAATGATCATAAGGGTATGATAACATATTCAAGTGTGAATTCTCGGTATAAAATATTCATACCCAAAAAACATAACTCCTAAACTTTGGAATAAATTAATATTTATAATTATTATCAATAATGGTGTTAAAGTAGTAATTCACATCCAAGAGTCACAATATAGGAATGTGAAATCATAAGAATAAGAAATCATAACATTGTGAACATAGCTAAATGAAATCATGTCCACACATAATATTTCGTGAATATCTAGAAAATGATCATACTCACACATAAAAATGTTATCAAATATATTCTCCATTATGTGAGCATATCTAGAAAGAAATCATAATCAAATATCAATATGTGGATAAATCTATTTGCAATCATGTACATGTTTATCATTAGAATCTCATTAAATTTCAATATCACATTACCCATTTTATTAGAGGGTCATAATGGACCAAACTATCCCATAATCATAATTTATTCATATAAATGTCAAAATATTATATAAAATTATTCATATCATTATAACATTACCCATGGAAAAAATAAATTTTGTAAACATATCATTATCAAATTCATAAAACATATAGAGAAATAATAAGGATGATATTATTTAATCATAAGCCCAGTAAAAAATAATCAACATCAAAGGATCTTATCATAAATGAAAATTTCATTAAAATATTCACTCGAATATTTCCTAAGTCAAATACCCTTTTCACATTAAAATAACATATTTTAATTCAAAACAATTTCTCAAATAATCAAAAAAAATATTTCTTTTGAAAGGACCTTGAAAAATTATAAATTAATCTTTAAATTTTTAATTGGATATAATTGTGGGAATGTTTTTTCAAGTTATATAATTTAAAGGAAAACATTCCATTCACGCTTTAATAAAAAAGTCAAAAAGTACCTTGTTAGTAAAATGATAAGAATATTCCTTTAAAAAAAATTATATAAATCAAAAAATGGGAAAAATAAACATTAAATAATAATAGTATAATATTAAAACATTCTTGAACAAAAATTAGAAAACATGGACATGGAAGAAAATTGTTTTTCTACTGAAGAAGGAAGTGAAGTCGGTTTTTCCTTAAAAATATTTTTTAGTCTCTTGAGAACTTTAATTGAAAAAAATGAAATTAAAAAATGTATTCTCAAGAAATTATAATAGGTTAAAAATTAATGTGTTTATTGAGAGTTATATCATGAAATTTAATCATAAAATTCCTAATAATGAACAATCTCAATAAGTAATATGATTTTAACATAAAACCCTTTCCTCAAGTATCACCTTTCTTCAGACACATCTAAGACTAATGTATAATAAATATAGATTTACAATACATGTATTCTATAACCATACTAATATATAACATACTATATATTATTTTTTTTACAGTATCTTATCACCCATTTATTAATAATTCTTTAATAAAATAATTGTTCTCGGTGAAAACTTCTACGTTTTAAATGCATGTTTTGGTTCGGTAGTCTCAATATTTATACATTGATCAATGTTACATCGTCTCCATTATTTTATCCATGATATTAATATCACATATATTCATTATATATATATATATATTCATATATCAAATTTATATATAGAAAAGTTAATCACACCATTTATGAATATGGTAGGTCGTACTTACACACGAATATCGTTTCCATTTTTTTTTGATAAATGGAACAAAAGAAATGTAAATAATAATTCATATTTATAGAATAATTATTATATAAGGAAAATAATATATATTGAAAAAATAAATCCTTATTTCCATACATGTATAGTGTAAAATAAAAACGAGATACATCGCTTCATGAAGGTGGTAGTCCGCACATACGCTCAAGAGACATTATAGTTTTGCAATAGATTGGACAGTAAGAGGGTAGATATGATATTATAGCTCTATATGAATAAAAACTCCATGAATATCAAAAATTAATATTAAAATCATCAAAATAACCATCCATAAAATATAGAAATGTAAAATTAATTGTATTGCTACGTGGTGATGATATGTTGTACATACGCATGAGCGATACTTTTTACTTTCCATTTGATGGGAAAGAACATGGATAGTGGTTGTTACATAATCATAATAAAAAACCATTGTATTTAATATTAATAATATATTATTTTATAATTTATACCATTGATTTAAAATAGGTTTGAGAATAAATAAATTTTTAAATGCTCAGTTAAGAGTTATACCTCTTCATTAAGAACCCTATTTTGTCTTACACCTTACATCATAAAGGAATGGTATTTTTGAAATACCAGAAGATCTATCATCCGGTGAATAAAATCTAGTAGTTAATATGTTAGGTATTTTCTATGACACAATTTTCTAAATGGGTGATCAATATATGATAAGTGGTTCCCTTTTATAAGTGATGGGAGGGGCACTCTTGGAATATCTTAAAAGATTAAAATATAATGAATTCATTATAAAAAATGATTCAAAATGGTAAAATATTTAAATATAATGTAGTATGTGGTTATAATACAATCAAAAAATAACAATTTTAAAGTTTAAGTTGTGTTTTAAACATTATCTTTTGAATTATCCCCTCAGGTAACCTATTTTAACCTTAACTATAGTAATATATTTTTCACTCTTAAAGGGTAATAATATAACTTATAAGATAAAAATTGGATCATTAATGGATAATTGATGATAAGTTCTAAAATATCATATCACCCTTGTACTATTTCAATAGTTTTATTACTTTTAAATAATTTAACAAAATATTATTTTTCATGAAATATTATTAATGTCATTTATGGGACTATTAATTAAATTTGACTTTGAAAATATCAAAATAAATATTGAATTAGAACATAATCCTTCAAAACATAACTAATATTTTATATTCAACTATAAAATTCATGTAACACAATAAATCACTCAAATTATATTACTTTTAATATATTAAAAGTCATTTATTTTATTTTTCTATTAATTTTAGAAATCTTGTGTTAGTGTTGCGTAAGAATTTAAGGTAATTATATAATCACTAATAACTATAAATTAATTATAAACATGAAAATAATTTATTTATTATTAAAATAAGAATTAATATTAATTAACAAGTTTATTTTTTCCTTACAAGAACACATAAGATATATTTAAAAGTAAGAGAGTGACATTTTTGTATTTTTCTTTCCTTTAAATATTATATTCGTTATTTTAATGGAAAATTGACCCCTAAATAATTAAATTTCCAGAATAATATGATAAGTCTCAAATTTCCTTCATCCAAAAATAATTATGATTAATCTTTTTGACATTAACACTTAGTTTTATCCTAGTCTAACCGGATTTACCCTTTACCAAAGTTATAATTTAATCACGATTACTATTTATATTGCCTAAAATGAAAAGGGACATATTTCCCATATTTGGACCTCCTTATATAAAATATGGAATCCATTTTTCAAAATTAAATTTCTATAAGTGTAGCAAATTCTTGGTTAAATTAATTATTCAAAACCCGATGAATACCATTTTGAGAAATATTCATTTGTAAGAATATAACCTTATATATATATATATATATATTCTTATCTCATGATTAGGAAAAAATTAGATGAATGATAAAATATTTGATTGAATATTTAATGTATAAATATCATTAAAATCATTAACCAATAGTTACTAATTTAATTTATTAATATAAAAACACATTGCATGCATAAAACTATTTTTAGGAAAAATAACTCCTTTATTTTTAATTTATTTAAATGTTAACATCCAACTAATTAATAACTGAAAATTTTATTTGTGTAAATCTTAAATTTTCCAAAATTTATTTGTTCTTATTCTTACCCATATATCCAACAACTATGTGATAAATATCAGATTAAAAAATAAAAATAATAATAATAATATATCACGGTTCGTTTAAACTTATTATTGTATGTAAAAAATGCTATAAAAGAAATAAAGTTTATTTATAAAACCATATCCTAAAATCTTTGTTATTTACATGCCTTTTATACCTTGTTAATATTATATGTCTACTTATATATTTTACTACTTATCCATCAAATTCAAAGCTAAAACATCCCAAAACAACCACTAACACACTCATAAATATCTAATCAATAGATTTAATAAGTAAGGGTGAGTATAAAAACAATTAGAGGGTTCCTAATATAGTATTCAATGAAACAAATGTAATCATATAATACTAATAAATATATTATTCTTTAAAAACTATAAAAACAATTCATAACATGGTAAGGTCTATAACCTTTATAACTAGAATAAATATCAAAAAAGAATGATCTCCAAATCACAAGGGTTTATATGGTTCATAATACACATTATAAAAAGATCAAAAAAAAATAAGGCCTCTTGAAAACAACACCTCATCACACTATTATCCTCTTCCCAAAATCACACACCATGAAAAGTCATGTGACTCATCATACTTCCCACCCACCTATGAATCATATAATTCGAAAAAATAACCCTCTATCGAAAACAACACAACATTTGTTTCACTCTATTAATTTCCCCACCATTATTTTTCATACTATCTATTTTCACATCTTCCATTTTCACCTTCTATTTTATACCATTAGTTTTTCACTATTTTATTTCCATAATATTGTTTCCGCTATTTTTTCCTAACTACTATTTCCCACCATTCATTTTTTATGTTTTAGTTTCTACCTTTAGGTTCAACATTATAATTAAATCTTCTAGTTTCCTCCATACATATTCAATATTTGGTTTTCCACCATATATTTCCACATATAAGTATATCTTTTTATTTCTTCATCAATTTTTCTAGATTATATTTTCTACCATCAGTTTTGAGCTTTGGGTTTCAACTATTCATTTTCTACCTTCTATTTTTCCATAATATATTTCACCTTCTAGTTTAAATATTCAGGTTTAATATTCTAATTCCAACATTTTATTTTCCACAGTTTGTTTACCCACTTCAATTTAATATTTTTGGAGTAAATAATAAATTTTTTGAATTTAGTTTTTTCACCATTAATTTCCACCTTCTGGTTTACACCTTTTGGTTCAACCATTAATTTATTCCCCTTTTATTTCCAACCTTTCATTTTCTACTATCTATTTCTACCTTTCATTTTTCACTTTTAGGATCAAACGTTTCCATTTCCACTATCCATTTTCTTCACATTTAATTTATATGCGTGAAATTTTAAGAAATATATATAAGGAATAAATAAAATAATAATGAACACACCATATAAAAAATTGTTATGATTTACTAAAAAAACATGTTTTACACATACTTAAATATAAATACCATATTAAATCACAGAGGAAATCATACAAGATACTGGAATCACCTATCTCAAAACTAGTAAAATAAAGCCATCCATAAAAATTCTATATCGAGAAATAAAATAATACATAGAAAAGTGGATGGAATTTTTAGATGAAAATGAGACCCTGAACGCCTATTTATTATCCAGGACATGATATATTCCAAGAACATTTATTAGGAAACCTCTAAAGAATTAAAATAAAAAAGTTACCAAAATTAAACAAGATCTACACCCCAATATAAACATTCCATTTTAGATTAATGACATTAAAAAATAGAGATAATTTAGAAGGTGAAAACTTATCAATTTTCCCTGATACACAAAATTATAATAATTTCCCTAGAATTTACATGAACTCTAAGAAAACCACACCAATACCACCACATCATACCTAATATTAAAACATGAAATATTTAATATCTACACATAATATCAAAGGGAAAAACTAATTAATTTATTAATACCATCAATATTAAAACTAAAAAAACTAAAAGTAATGTAAGGGAAAACAAGGAACTAAAATAAATTTTATAACTGTAACCTCATATGAAAATCTGACTCCATTGGGATCTAATCAAATTTACCATGAATATAAAGAAAATTAACTAAAATAATGAATTAACCACATATATATTTCATTTGTTAATCTTAAATATCAATAATATATATTATATACATCATAACCTCATCCATATCAAACTTTCCCCAATCTATGAAATGAGAAGGATCATATATATACATAATTAACTATAATGTATGAAATTTTTTTTGATTCTCAAAAAAGGAGGAATTATTAATTTTTATATTACATCACTAATCAATTGAAATAAATTGAAAGGACTAATAAATGATGAATATAGTTTACATCCTTTACCAAATTAATGGTTCCTAAAAATAGAGAAACTTATAGAATTGTGTGATATTAATTCTTAAATTTTGATTTCTTATTCCTCTAATCAACATAAAATTTATACCTACTCTGAGATGAATTAATTTTCTCCCAAATCAACTAAATGGAGTCATATATACTCTACACCAAATCTAGAATAATCATTTATGTCAATCTAGAAATGACTCAACATACTGATGATCAACAAGGGAAATTATAAAAACCTACATTTTTAAATATTAACAGATGAATGGTACATGTTTTTGTATGAGAACTTGAAAAAAGGTAATTTCTTCACTCATAAACCTCAAAAATCCAATATTCACTCCTAAAACATATCCTCCATACCTTTATTCATCATATTGGTCTGATTATTTATAAATGGATGAAATGTGTTGTTAATATTTGAGTGTGAAAATATTTTTGTAATCATATCCACATCTAAGATATAAATTATCATGATAAAACACAATGGAATTATAAAATCTATGAAATATAACCATCTTTAACACCCAAAATCATTCCAAATACTCTAGTGAACACTTATCTCTAATGGGTAGAAAAAAAAAAAAAAATTTGTTAATCTACCACTACCATATAGTATTATAACCTCTAGGTATATAAGGAAACCTAATCATGAATTACATGGAGATATTTTCCCACTTACACTAGAATTAAAAAATATTACAATATCCCTTCTGAAACCTAGTTTTGATTATTTACATACTAACGATTTAGGTATATATCCACAAAATCTATCGTATTCCTATTCAAAATGTGAAACAATAATTGCTACCCCAAAGAATTATATGCCTTTACCAATCTAGGATGCATTCCAAAAGGTTTACCATGAAATTATCTTAACAAAAACTCAGATGCACATTTAAAAAAAATAACATTCCTTGAAGGAAAACATAGTTATCCCTAAATTTTATTTATCCATAAGGTGAATCCCTTTGAATAATATTATCATGTCAAACCTTAGTCTCAATAATTTTCAACTAACACTCAATCTACTACTACAAAAAAGGAATAATCCATGTATACATGATTAATATCAGATCATTCACCTATATATACCTAGTTAATCGGAAATTTGATTTCTCTTATATCATTTATTATAAATTAATAAATTTTTAAAATACACAATCATACAACTTTTGGCTCAAAGAATTTATAACCACAATACCTTTTTTTAGTGCATTTGTGATCTCAAAATCATAATCCTAAAGGAACATATTCCATCATCATTGTATCAAATTAAAGTCTCTTAGGGAAAATATATAGTACAATATCTTTTAATCCATAGTAGTCTTAAAATTATAGCCTCATATTTAATTCCTCCATATAATCAATTAAAAAATTTATACTTTTTATTATAGAGCATGTTTATGATGATTATTCTTGTGGGGAATGACTTTATAAATCTATAAAAAATGATAATGCACTCTTTAATTGAAACACCACCTGGACCATGATGTAATATATCACAATGAACCCCAAAACTAATACCATCACCTATAAATCTAAAAATTAGTTCTTTTATCAACCTTGGATAGTATTCAAATAGACTGAGAAAATTATATACCTTAAATAAATTCATAGGAAACTATAATAAAATAAATTTCTCAATATTTATTAGGAAAACATTTACACCACTCTCATAAATAACATATACTATGAAATAAACATTAATATTCCAAAACAATACATTGATAACTTATTATATAATAGAGGTTCTAAAAAAATATATATGAAAATTATTGTGAATCTTGTATTACTCAAATACACTAAGATATCAACAAAAAAACCCCGAAAAACTAATTAAGAAAAAATTAAATGATTTACTATATTAATCCCATAAATATTTTTTCTTTCATTAATAAAGTATGAATGGGAAGAATTATACTCATAATGTTTTAATTTAAAGTTAAATTCATATTTGGGTTATCCCCTTCACAAATCATCAATTAATCATATCTATAATTTATATCGATATTTAAAAACCATCTCTTTCCTCTGATTTGATCAAATATATCATCAATTAATAATAATGAATAAAAAATATTAATATTACCTAATTTAGTAAATAATAATCAATATATATCCTAAATCTATCACATACCATATTATAAAAAAATATGTTCACTCCTTGGGGAAAATTGGTATAGATGAAATATTTCGTCAAAAAAGTCAACAATTTGATCCCTTAACTCACATGACTCATCCAAAATCATACTTTACAAAGGTAAAAAAATATAGGATCGTAACTGGGTTGAAACTAAATATTGAAATCAACTTAATACGTCTAAGTTAAACTCACAATATCCTCAAGAAAACATCAACAAACTCTTGAAAAACAAGAGGGGTCTCCTCGAGTTGGTATTTCTCTATGAAAAAACTAATATTTCCAATTGTAAATATATCCACATAAGTGGAAAAATAAAATATCTAAAAAATAAATCATACACTCTTGTTAATATGGAAAAATTCATTCTTATATGTGAAACAAATAACTCTTTACTGATAATAATTCATATAAGCACTCACTAAGAAAAACAAATATATGTCAGGGAAACCATTATATGGTATTATTTGGAGTAACATAACATCACAATACAAATAAATCTACCCCAAAGAAGGATACAATATATGTAAAATAATTAATAATCTAGATCAAAATCCAAATGGAATTTATAATTCTTATGGTAGACTTAGCCACTCAATAGAAAATACAAACTCATGACAAATAGTTTATGAAATAAATTAATGATACAATATTCTATTTATAATCATAGGTGAATGAGTCAAATAAACATATATTTTACTTCATAAATCTTCTAAAACCAAGATTTCAACAAACTTATTGACTTGAAATTGTACTATCATAGTTTATCCACCATGAAGGCCATATTTCCTACCTCTCCCTATAACCGGATCAATATATTATATCATTGATCATGGTATACTCAATTGTCACTATTCTCAACCATATTTTCCTTGAACTAGTGAAATAATATGAAGAGAAACCTATTTATGTTTCTAGAATTATTATTTTAAACTATAAAATTCTATTGATGTGGATCATCCACCATCATGACAAGGTTTTGGATCTACTAATCTCTTTTTAAAGGAAGGAACCCATGTCAAAGATATCCCAAAATACAAAAATTAAAATATATTATACCATGACTTCCATAAAGAATTTTTGATAACTAGATGATAATAATTGAGATAAATCTAGATAATAACACTTATATAACATTATAATATGTAATATCCTTTTACTTGAGAACTCGACTTCCAAATATGTTATATCCATTACTCGACTAAGTAGCCTTAGATTGAAAAGCTTTCCTCATCCAAAAAATCTGTGTTATTACATTTCACATGATTAAACCATCATATATAATAAGACTCAAAGAAGTAAAATTAATATAGATATTTGTATAAATTGAAAACTTAACATTTTTATCCCTTATTTAATCATTATTAATTATATTAGGATAATAAAATTGAAAAACTATTTATATGATATTTATCTCTTTAACATAGGAACACCCTTAGATAATTAATTAAAGCTCTTAATAATGCTCATGTGTGAGGTTTTTTGATAGAAACTCATTTTGGAAGTACTCCTAAAACATTTTTCATTGGACTATAGCTATTTTTTATTTCTTATATAAAATTCACACCACTAAAAAGGCCCTCTCATCATTAAGCTCCATAATTTTGATTCTCTCAACAACATTTTTTATAAAGGAATATCATACTTCATTGGTATATGAACAAACCAAAATATTTCATCTACCTATATTTGTAAAAATTCAATCTCTTAACTTGAGATATATCCTTCATATATTAAAAAATATTTTCAATATAAATTCACTAATGATACGTATCATGCCTCATGAGCCATAGGAACAATGGGAAGAAATATCTAACTTATAATTTAAAATTATTCTGGTTCTCACTCTCACATAACCCTATGGAAATGACCATGGGACATAGCTAACAGAATAAAATATATTTGATTAAATTTATCCCAAGTATATGAATTTCATGAATAAGGATATAATTACCTCAGTCTACCCAAAGTGAAAATTTATTGATAAATGAATACAATCATCATAAACCATGTCTAAATATATGACGTATGACTTGTATTGATTATAATACCTTAAATGAATTACACACCCTTGAGTAATGATTTGTGGATGATTATAGTTGTTCCATAGAATTAAATGGGGAATTTTCATCCATAATTAGTTTTTCTATCCGACTTCACATACTGTGTCCTAGTATACCACTACCCAACCACCCAATGTTATGTCATTTGTTCATACTTTAAAAACCATCCCAATCCCCACTCTAATACCACTTTAGAACATATTTTCCCCTTAATACCCATCCATTAACATGTATAAAGATTAAATAAGACACATCAAGTTACCAATAGTAGTAAAGGGGTAGTAATTGAATACTAAGGTTATAAAACATACACAGGGATGATATTCCCCTTTATAACCTAGGATATATATGTAATGTAAATATTTTATATAAATTACATGTGTAACTATTCGTTAATGTAAAGTAATATAAAAAATATATGAAAAAACTGAAAATGGGAAAATAAAACTCAAAATCCCCAAAACAAAGTAAAACCAAAATACCATGTATGCCTCCACAATGATATGTGTCTATTTAGCTTCTACACAAACTAACCTCTATCTTCCAAGATAAATATACCCAAAACCACCACCAACACACTCATAAATATCTAAAACAATATGTAATAAGTAGGTGTGAGTATAAACATAATTATTTTGTTCTTCATCTATCTAACAACTATTCTAGTATAATTGGAGAATATTAATACATCTTTCAGTATATAAAATAAACTAGAAATCTATCCCACTCTATATTAAGGATCAAAACCACTCTAACTATCTCATATATAACCACAAGAACACTCCAAAAATAATATGGTTATTGATAATATATAATTTTTACAATTAAAATATTAAAAAAATGGTTCCCATAAATCATGTCACACTACACTGATAGCATGCTCCCAACATCACACATCATGTCACAACCTCACTTAAAATGTGGTAATATCATAACCAGAACTATAATATTAATATAAATAATAATAGAAAGTGGAGTGAGGATAATGGAATACTTAGTTTCTTACATAGTGGATCATTCACTATCAATATGTTGGGTCATGTTAGTTTTCCCTTAATTAAGTGGTGATTTGCATAGATAATGACACTATGTTATCATTTAAAATAACAAAACATACAATGGTATCTCTATTAGATAAAATCTAGATACTCATATCACCACATATCTTGAATATATTACCAAATGAGCCTTTATGGATATTCTAATGTTATATTTAATCATTGCGTTTCCCTCTTTCCTAGAAATAACAAAAATATTAGAAATACTCGTAAGATTTTCATATCTAAAGGCATACCCATATAATGGATCAAGAATACATATAGGTAAAATTATAAAAGCAATACCCATTCAAACTCACTATAATTAAACCATAATTTAATTTCCATTATCCAGAGAAAACCCTCCATCTAAAATCACAAAAAAACCATTTTAATCTATCCTTTTTAATACCATATAATTTCACACTTTACATTTTATACCATACATTTTACTCTATCTTTTTTTTATTATCAATTTCAAATGGTCTATTTCCTACCAGAAATTATCCATTATCCATTATCCATTTTTTATGTTTCCACTTTAAAATTCAACCTTATAGTTTCCACAATCAATCTTCTACCATTTTTTTACATTTTAGTTCTCATCATCTTGTTAAACATTTTGTTCCTACTGTCCATTTTTCCTTTTGTTTCCAACCTTCAAGTTTAACTTTTTTGTTAAATTTTTTTTTCCACCTTACATTTTATAACTTCAATTTTTTCACCATCTATTACCACCTTATATTATGTATGTTATATTTTACACCGTCAATTTTCCACCATTTAGGTTACAACTTTTGGTTTAAACTTTCGTTTTTCATCGCCTATTTTCCCTCCTTTCATTTTTTCCACTATCTATTTATAACATCTCATTTCCACCTTTAAGTTAAATTTTTTTATTTAACTCTTATATTTATATCTTATAACCTCCAATTTACATTTTACAGCATTAATTTCTACTATACATTTTCCACCTTTTTAAGTTCCACCATCTAATTTATTACTTTCCTTTTCCAACATTAATTTTTGAGCAGTTCATTTTAATAAAAAAAGAATAACAAAAATAGTATAAAACAAATTCATATTAAAAATAGGTTGGGCTTGATGGAAACATTTATGGTTCTATACCTATAAAAATATAAAAACATGTTAGAATCACAAATTAAAATAGAATAAGAATATTTAATCACATACCTTTTAACAAAAATAGAAATACCTTTTAGAAATCACCCTTAATCCAAAAACAACTAAAGAGCGGAAAATAAATAAATAGAATTATATGATGAAAATGAGACCCAATGGAATACTTTATAGTCTAAGACGATATATACATCTAAAAATCATTCTTGAACATTCTAGAAAATCAAAATTCAAGATTTTGAGACTAACCTGAAATGCACACCTGGTTGCAAACACCCCATTTGGGACATAAAAACACTGATGAAATTTAAATATAACATCACATAAAAAGGTAAAAATTACAAAATTTATCCTAAGGTAAAAAATGGAAAAAATCCCTTTGAACCTATATAAACTTGAAGAAATGCATGCTAAAACATTTATAGTGATATCAAGTGAGTTATCTGATAAATTTTTATATACTGTGTGAGGTTTCAATCCATTTTTATAACTATATTTAAATTATTAATGTAAATGCACCTAGAATCTCTATTTAACATTATGTGATTAAAAAACTAAGAATTAACTTATATAACATAAAACTTCTCTAAACATCATACATAATAATGTTAACACTCTTAACATTACAATATTGATTCCTATAACATAGTAAGCACAAGATACAATGATGTTTCTATAAATTAATGATTTTTTGGTAGAATATTTAAGTTCCCCAAATATTGTTTCATAAATTTCCAATAATAACCAATCATAAAATTAAATTTTAAATATATTATTAAATATGATATATATATATACATAATTTAAACTATTAAAAATATTATATATTTAGAACATAACACTTTCACTATAGATAAAAATAAATTAACAAATGTATTATAACAGAAATAAATAATCTCTTATTCCATAATATTTTATACCATATACAAAAACTAATAAATATACTTCTAATACCACAAAAATATATTATAATACCTCAAGGAATAAGTGTTATCCAATGACATGAAAATAAATTTATTAAATTTCTACTAAGATAATTGGATGTTTCAAAAGATTAAAACCCTGAAAAACTAACAAAGAATATCATGTCCCAAAAAAATATATTTGTATAATTATTGTAGTCTAGCATATCTTATCTTAACCTTTTGTATGGGTTTGAAATTCACTTATACAGCCTATAGAGGCTTTCTCATCATATAGTTTAGGTATTTTATATATCTTTGGTTTTATTTTTTGTATCATTTTCTACTCCAATAGTAATATTATCTAGATTATTTTTTTGATCTAATAAAAAAATAATATTCTCAAGCTCAAACAATTACTTTCATAGTTAAAGACTATAATTTTGGGCCTATAATATAATTTTCTCATGAAATTATTCAATTACAAGGTGACTTGACTTCTTTTTCATATATTTATTAATAAAATACTCATGAATCAATTGTATGAAAAAACACTCAATATAACCCCAACCAATATATATATATATATATATATTATGGGTTTGATTCAAATAAATTTATTAAATAAAAATAGTAAAATATATAACAATATAACAATATATAAATATATATATATATAATTATATAACATAATAAATAGAAAAAAATTTGTTTAAGTAAATGGATAATAGAATAAATCCCTATATAAATGGTTTCTAACAAGATACGTTGGAACTAAAAATATTTGTTCAGTGAGTCAAGAGATGTGGAAGAAATATTCAATTTTTTGTTTTTTTAAATGGTTTATTCTTTCATTTTAAAAAATTTCAAATTTAATATTGTGGATACATATAAATCATAAAAAACCAATAATCTGTAAAAATAAGGATTATTTTTTAAATGATCTTTTAAGACTTTTAAATATAGATTTTTCTAAAATGGTAATTATGGAAAAAAAAAGATGAAAAATAAGACCCAAACTTTTAGGATAAATATACAATTAATTATTTTAAAGATAGATAGTTTTTTATGTGAGAATTATAACATAATCCCCAAGATCATTTTTTAATAGAACTTATTCATTGTATATCACATATATTATTTTTTTCCACATAAAAAACACTCTATGTTGATGGTGAGAATTGATATATTTTACAACACATGGGGGATATAATTCATAATATTATTATTTATAGTATATAATTTATTATAAAAAATATTAAATTTTCTACCTATGAATATGTTTTGAATTATTGATTTATATAATTGGAAGTAACCATTTATGTTTAACATGAATAAACATTGTGATAAATCATTGATTGATCGCTGATCACACAATAAGTGGTTGACTTATAAATTTACTCATAGTACCCATTTATTTACTCTATATATGATAATAATAAGTGGATAAAAAATACTCATGCACTAAAATAATTGGATTCTAATCCAACCAAATTTACTGCTTGATAGTCAGCCTAGATATGAATAGTAAATATTTTTGTGAATTATGAATATATCATCACTTCCTTTTATTCTAACCCCTAAGAAATTAGAATAACCATTGCCTCCATGAAAGAAATAAGTCCATAACAACTATAATATTCTTGAATCAAATTTTAATATAAATAATTTTTTTTATTCCACCAATTGGTAGCCTAATATTTAAAAGATTGATTAAAAATGAATATTCACAAGGGAAGCTCAAGATGTTTGGTATTTTCCCAAACCTGATGAAATAAATGGTATCACATTGTGAAAACTAATTGATAATGATTTTTATCTTGATCATGGGGTATTATTATATGTATAAGGTACTCTAGTGGGATCCGCATAGATGAAAAACAATATAATAGTTTATTTAATAATAATTAAGGATTTCTATTTCTTCATCCTAGAGTAAATATCCCATTTTATATGAAAAATTAAAGTATTTCTATATCATATTACTAATAAAAATATAGTATAAAAAAATTTACTATTTGAGAGTGTTGATTCCTATTAAACTTATGAATTCCATTAGACCTTTAAATGAAATATTTGAAGAATATTTTGTGTTGTATGATACCTCATATTCTTTTTTATGAATAGAATGAATCTTTTTATTAAAGATTAAGACAAATTTGGTTGGGATCATTAAGAGGAATTTAGATTATCCAAAACCTAAAAGAGTGGTATTTTTTAGAAATGGGATAATAATTATACTAAGTCTATATATCTTGATATGAAATCTAATGATTTAAAAGTATAATAGCATTCAATATTATATAATATATTTAAAAAATAAATTTTTTTACATACAAATATGGAATTAAAAGGGATAAAATATGAAATGAGGAATTAAATCATAGATTTATAATGATATATTCAATTAACCATCATTAACCAAAGTTTAAAATAGTCAAATGAGATTTGTTATTGTATACTTTTATTTATCAAATCAATAGGTAAAAATGGTCCAACATGAGAAATAAATTCTAATATAATTTTATTTTAAAGGAAAAGGGTCCTTATATATAATTTTTTTGTCACTTGTATATATGGTATTCAATAGATAGTGGTGGGATTATAGACAAAGAATATCTATCCAAGTCACTTATCTTATCCAAGTGGAATAACTTATCAAAATTGATTTGTTTTCCCCTATGAGTTTTTGTAATATATTTATTCAAAGGTAAAAATTATAT
Source organism: Viscum album (assembly GCA_963277665.1). Classification (NCBI taxonomy): domain Eukaryota; kingdom Viridiplantae; phylum Streptophyta; class Magnoliopsida; order Santalales; family Viscaceae; genus Viscum; species Viscum album. The sequence goes on along the minus strand of OY728135.1, from coordinate 1,424,880,299 downwards.
TATTAAGAAAGGTATACTAAATTATTAAACTCTATATTGTTTTTATGGATCGATTAGTAAGACAATAATAAAAAACTATCATTATTCTAAAAATAATTAAAAATATAAGGTATAACTATGATAATGATTGTATTTGGTATACTTAATACTATATAAAAATATATTTAAAAGAACCATATTCACATTAAAATATATATTGTAATAAACACTATGTATTTTTTACCATAATAAAATAAATCATTTACCTTTACATAACTTTTTTTCAAAAAAATGTTATTTAGTTTTTAGATCATTTGGAATTAATTAAATAACAAATATATTTATATTTTATGGGAATTAGTAAGTATTAATCATTAATAATTTTGAAATATTATCAACATCCCATAATTATTGTTGTTATAACTATAAAACCAATGTTGATTCACACTAGTGAAATATTATAACTGGTAATTGGGATAAAGAAATTAGATTAATTTTGATGTATATTTATTCTTTTTAAATTTTTATTTATAAAAAAAATAGACCATAGTTTTTTATATTTTTCTCATTGAAAATATTTAAATTTTTTTGAAAAAAATCATCTATATTATTACTTGAAAAGAAATAAAGATGATATAAAGGGAGTGGTAATGCCATGTGTAAAATTAGATAATAGAAATCAAAGGGCATATCCAAATTTAGATTTTACACATTGTTTATTAAACCAAAGATTAATTATACCATAAACCAATATAATTTGTTAGATACATAATACCTAAGGTTTCAATAATGTTACCTCTAAGAACCATGACATATATTTTTTATAAAAAATCAGTAAATTTATTTATTTTTTAATAATTAATGTGGTTATGATACATAACTAGAGATAAATTGTTTTACTGATAAAAAATATGGTTGTTTCTATTAGAAAACAATATGTATTTTAAAATTTATTAACATTATATAAACCCTCAGTAAAATTATATTTGGGATGGGGATTCATAATAATGTTTAGGATAAAAAATATATATATCGATCATATTTTATTTGGATTCCAATAATAAGTGATACTATAGATATCAACAAAAGTTTAAAGTGGAAAATTTTTTATTTCAATATAATTTTATTACATAATTTGTTGCTTTTTTATAAAATCTTGCCTAAATAAAATTGAAATTGTTATTAAAATAACTTTTTTGGAAAAATTATAAGGGATAAATGATATATGAAATGGATTTATTTTCTTCTCCAGTGATATAAGAATTTTTTTTGAAAGAATAACAAAATATACATTTTTTAGGACACAATTCTTTTATCTTCTTATAATTTTGAAAAGATAATAAAATTTCATGTTTGGATGAATTCTACATAATTTCTATTAGTATTGACCTAGAGCTGGGTATTGTGTTTGATTAAATAGTTTGTGGGGAAAAGAAATAACCAAAAACTAGTATATGAGAATAATCAACTGCAATATGACTGAGACACAACCCATACTACTGCAAGAGATAATAATGGGGAATATTAATTGTTTTAAGGATGAATTATAGATTAAAAATTTTGTTCCTATAATAAATTTTTCTCTCTTATTATTCCCTTCCCAATATAATATTTTTATGTGTTACCCTCTCATCCACTATTTAAAACACTACTCCCCATCCCACTTGCATAAGAGTCAAATCCAATATTAGGGTAGTCAGTGGTTGAATCCATAGTGAATGTTAGTTTTCAATATAATGGTCTTAATAAGGATAAATCATGTCTATTATATTTAATGAGATGAATATTTTTATTTTTTATTATATATCAATCTCATATTCCAATCATAAATGAAAATGGCATAATATATGAAAAGATAAATTTTCAAATTTATTAAAAAACTTAAACTTTTAATTAAGGAGTATATTTAATTAAATTTATTATATTTTTGAAAAAAAATGTTATTCAATTGGAAAATGATCTTTATTGTCCCTAACTATTCATTTTGGGACACTACATAAGTTAGAATTGAGGTTAATAGTGACTATTAGGGACTGCCTTTAGTATGATTTAGGTTGGGGACAACATCAAGGGGATAATCACAAAATATAGAAGGAGTTCCCATTTTATACCCAACAAAATAAAAATAATACACCAATCAATAACAAAGGATTCATTTAATAAATATCTCTCATAATACCAATTACCACTATATGTCAATTAATATTAAAATAATCAAATATGATATTCACATTTAATCCTCCAAATACTACAAGAATCTACTAAACTCTAATCGAGATACCCAAATAGTAACTACGAATCTCTATCACTCCATCCTATAAAACTAACTCAAGAAAAACTATAAGGGAATGAGAACTTGATAATACTGACTAATATGATATTCCAAACAAATTAGTGTTAATATTAAATTAATTTATAATTATAGGCATGTGTGAAATTCTCTAAATTAATGAAAATAATCATTGAATAAGAACATACTCATAACCATTCCAATCTACACCAGACTTTTCATAGACTATCTCTATTTCTAGTTTTCATTCACCATTTCCTATCCAAACCAATACTAAAATAACAACCCACGAACTACCTTATTCTATACACATCCATAATAGTGGTAACATCATTTAAATTAATTAATTTCAATATATAAAGGGTTGTAAAGGTTAAATAAAAATAATATATAAATTATTAAGAACCAAAATAACTTCATACTAGTTTTATACTTCTAACAACATTGACTAAAATTAAGTTAATAAAGTAGATATCTAAATAAAAAAGATCTAGAACTAGAAAATAAGTAGTATAATAAACAACAACCTAAATCACAATAAATATGGGACCTAATATAATAACATGTTTTTATTCCTAGTTAGAAAGTGATCCCTCTTACAGGGTATATATCCTTAGTGGAAAACCCTTCTTGCTTAGTTATCAGTGAATAAGTATAAAAATAATACTACCATAGATGTCACCTCTCATCTCTCCAAAATTAATCACCACATAGTTTATTTTAACATTACATGTCCATCACATTCCCATGTTTATAATACCATTTCTCATTACTTCCACATTTTCACTATATAACTATGCTCACAAAACCACCACATTATCCCTTACGAATCACTATCATACCACCACTTTCAAAATACAATATAAGTAAAAATAACATATTTAATCAGAATTAATTAAATATAACAGTTAAAATTCCACTGCACACATTCCTATACAAAATATAAAAATTGAGAAAATATAAAATCAAGACTAAATCAACCCCTTCCATTCAATTACCCCATATTCCTCACCACCAAATCTCCCTTCCTTTATTCCAAGTAACTATAAAACTCCCAAGAATTAATTATGATAGAAATAAATATTGAATAAATAAAGGAAATTAAAATACATGCACGCACATATTATCCCACAATTGAACCTAACTGATTCACCAAATAACTAGAAATCCTTTATCAAAACATCAATATAAAAACCCTCTTTTTTATCATTTCTAAATATGAAAACTTAATAGTTATCCCCAACCTCATTAACAATTTGAAGATCTGAATGGAATCCAGGCTTCTAATATCGAGTCCTATAGAATAAGAACCTCAATAACACTTTTAATAAATAATAAATTCACAACATCCTTGAATAAGGAGAAGGATCATAATGAAAATAATCGATAGCAATGATAGGAATGAACATATAAATAAAGAGAAAGGGAAATTTATAAGAAGAAAAATGAACAAAAACCTATGAATATTAACTCTATTAGATAGAAGAAAATTCCAAATTACCTTATCCCAAATAAATTTTTGAATCTACTACACAAGATCATTAATTCCACTACTACATGATTCTCTTATAAGAAACCACTTTTATCTAATCCTTTAGAGGTAAGAGTTCAATACCTAATCAAGAAAAATAATATAATATACCTAAAATGTCTCTACCATTTCCAAAAGATTCCAACATAAGAATAAAAATAAATAGGAATAGAGAGGGATACTATAATTTATCAATAAATAGATATACTATGAATCTTATAATAATGGATAACATTGCATTACCATATAGGTTATACAAATAGAAATATATAAATCATAATAAAAACCCTCTTTATCCTCCCAAAAATTTCACCATCCTCTATACTTAAAATAATGTGGAATCTATGGATTCGCGGTGTAATATATATCATCACACTACAATCCTTCAGGTCAAAGTGTTGATCTAAGATTAATGATATAACCAAACATATCCCAATATTTATAGCCACATTACATATTTAATTTTTCATTCACCTTTAATAGATCTCAGTGCAATAAATAACATCATAGTACAATAAGAAAATTAATAAGAAATATTTTACAGAATCTAGGGCATAATCAACTCTCTAGAATGATCGACTGTGACCCCAAAATCCTTTCCTGATACTCATTATGGTGTAATATAAGCCATTGTACTAAAAAGTTAAGAATAATTTAAATATTATAAGGTCGTAATAAAAAATAGTGAAACCTTATTTTAGCATAAAAACATAAACAAAATAGTTTACCATAGAATAAATTCATAGTGTTACATGGAGCATTACAGTATGATTTTGATAAAAACAAAATTTGTAACTTAAAACTGCCAATTCAACCCCAAATTCTCTCATTCCTCCTTCAATTCCTCAAAATTCACAAAGTATAGGACTTGAATAACCCAAAAATCTATGTTAGATACCACTTAAACGATTCTTTCCCTTGAGAATAAAAAACTAGAATAAGGAAATTTATAAAACATTACCATTATTGAAGATACCTATTAAAAAAATTATCTATCAATAAATAAAAAATATACACTTAAAAAAAAAGTATAATAAGTAATATTTACATTCCATGTATCACATAACTATTAAAATAATCAGCATACTCCATTAATACTCCCCCATTACTATGAAAAAATAGACTCAATAGAATCATTCGTGGGAAATTTTCCAAACACACTCAATATGGGAGATAAACCAAAAAACTAGAATATATCAAACATGATCACCTATATCCATATATCAACACTTTTAATAACCATTCCTTCATTAAATAATTACAAGTATAAAATTATTGAAATTCATATTCAATATATCTTATTTCCTAACTAATTATGTCATTAATCTTTTAATTAATTTCATGTATTTTTTAAACCAACTTCTATAGGCAATGAAAATCAATTATAAATATTGTATTATGATGCATAAAAACACAAAAACAATTTTCACTTCTCTTTAAAACAATAAAAATTATATATGGGTAAAAAATATAATTTAATTTTTAAATAAATTGAAAATAAGCCATTATGATTCCCTAAACTATTTATCCACTTTAAAAAAATAAAGATAAAGCATGCCACGCGTGAAATAATTATTTCAATTTAAATATAAATTTAAAAACAATTTAACGGTTTTTTAAAAAATAAATCTCCAACACAATCCTATAACAAACCTCAATATTTGAGACCGTAAGTAGCCAACTATTGAGTTCCCACTATACTATAAGACAAAGAAACAACCCACCTTGCAACTGAGAACCATGTTGTTCTATAGGACACTCATTATTATAGTTTATTACCACATTACAATATAAATAAATCAACTCACATAAAATATAACATATCAAACTATTTTAACCAAAGGATTGACATCATACACTATCCCTAGAAGATTACCACACTATTTACTTCCATAAACCATAATACCCAAAAGTCATATAATTTATATCACTTATCTTGACACCCTTGCATTGAATTTTTTATAATCCCTCCATTATAGATAATTTTTTTATAAGATATTTATGATCTATCACCTTTTTCCATAACTTTTAAAAGATATTATCTATAGATCCTTGAATCTCCAACAACAAAGATGACCCAAATTGTCAAACTCACTCATCTTTACTAGCAATAAAATCAAAAAAAACTGGACATTCAATTTCTAATAAAAATATCCATTCTATCACATGATATATCATTAAAATTAGATCTCCATAAGTTATTTCATATATATATATATATATACTTTCACAGAGTGAATAAACTCATTTAATAACTCTAGAAACTCTTCCAAATATATTTCATCAGATAGAATATGATTCAACCCCATTAACTTTTGAACCTCCTTCAAAATTAATCCTAATAGAAAAGTAACTAATAATTGCTATATGATATTAATCAATTAAAAGGAAGTTTAATCTATTATATCCATTTTATAGAATCATGACTCAAAACTCAACCAAGAATCTTATTTACTCTTTTTTATAATAATTTCAATTGAAAATTATCCCATAATTTAGCCTTCCTGTTCTCATGATAAATATTCCAATGAGTATTTCATAACATGTCTTCCATTTGAATATCAATTTCAAAAAAGTCAACACAAACAACTAAATTTCATAAAAAAACATAAAAACCATCACATTATAGAAATAAATATTCTTATTCTTTGAAAACACCACTACTCGTTCCAAAAAAACCCATGCACACAATTAACATCACATTGGAATTTATACTTACTTGACAACTACATAACATCCTATGTACACAATAACACTCAATAAAATATTCACCATAAGAAATGTAAATGTATTTGATCATTTTTTCCATTGACTATAACCATTACAGAACAAATACAATGTAGTTAATCATAATAATTTCACAAAAATACATATTTTAATACAATAATTATGAACTTCATAAAAAATAAGTATATCGTCATAATACTTTTTCACATCAAAATATTTAATTTAAAAAATTTCTTCATATATAACTATTTCTTAAAAGAATCAATTTAACATGGAAAATTTCTTTGAAAAGTACACTCTCAAAACCTTTTAATTTTATTTCAGCCTAAACATTTTTAACATTTTCAATTTTTAAAATTCATTTAAAATGTATTTTTTAGTCAAAGTAATAAAAATAATTTTTATTTAAGCCTTGTATAATACCTTTTAAAAAACCTTTTTTTAAACCCCTTCTCAAAACGTTTTTAAAATAAAACCCTTTTCACCCCAAAAAAACATTCCATATTTCACCCATTACTTAAGGAAAACATGTTTTTAAAAAGGAATAAAAATATTTAAATCAATCAATGTAAGAAAAAAATTGATATTATACGTGAATAATTACAACTCAAATAAAATTATTCAAATCATAGTTTAAAATTTATTTACTTACCATTATTTTTTAATATTTAAGCTTTTTTCATTTAATCTATTAATCATGAAAAAAAATTATATCAACAATGTAAAATATTATATATTTGATTATTAACATCATACATTGAAAGTGTATTCACAATAATAAATATATTAATACTGATAAATATTTTACAATATCCTTTTAAATTAATAGAATAAAATTTATGATGCTTCCCTCTTATATTTTATGCTACCATGCACAAAACTCAATACTTTTTCTAGAATATCCCATTATCTATAAACATGATCAATGTGTTATATATCATGATGCAAGAAAATTTTAATATAATTCCCTAATATATTACAATGATATTCATGATTAATGATATAACACATCATAGGTTTTATAAGCTTTCATAAATAGTTACTTAACAATATTTGAATATTATAAAATACAAAATATTCATTTCAAAAAATTAGTTTATCTCAACTACATTACATATTATATTAATAATGGTTCATTAATAACTGAACCATTATGAAATTACAATAGGAAATAATAAATTTCAATATTTTATAGAAAAATAAAATACATAACGTGATCCCGATTCAATTAATTTATATCTATATTATTCATCATATCTCAAATGTATCAAATATTGAATCATTTTATCATTTTTGTTGATTCTAATATGTGTTAAAGTGTGTTTTATCATAAAGAATAATTTACTGGTGTTTTATTTTGTTTTTAATTCATAAATAATTTTAAAATGTTGAGATTTACTTAAAAAGTTGAATGTATGGAGTTCAATGTATCTAGTTGATTGGATTGAGGAATATAAAATCTATCTGATTATAATTATAGATACATTAGACTGAGATAACTAGACAAAGTGTATTGGATTGATTTGTTGAAATAAGAAAACATAGGTGTTTCTTTACTAATCCAAAAGTTCCAAACATCATTTTTATACAAAGATATTCATTATTCCAGATAAATATGGTTGCAATAAGAAGTTTTTGGGACTTTTTGAAACAAGGATTCTCAGTAAAAGGATTCATAATGACCAAATAGTGGGTTCCTAAAAAATCATTGGATAAAGGACACATGTGAATATCATCAGATATAAAAGTTTTTTAGAAGCTCTATATGAAAGGTAATTTGTTAATTTTTATTTGATATATTTTTTTGAGAAAATTTATCAGATACAATATTTTTAATAAATCCATTAGATAAAGGCTTCCAAAAATAGTCCACTCAAAAAAGAATGTGTGTGGGGGAATCAAAAAAATAGTTCCAAGTATATCTATTGAATAAAGTGATTCAAATATCAAAAATTAGAAGAAACATGTAAGGGTTTCTAGATAGAAAAATATAATCTACCAAACATAGGGTTAATAGAAAAATAGAACCTTAATGGGTTACCAAATGGAGAATTTCCTATGAAGTTATATCAGACAATGTTTTGGGGATCTTTAAAATATATATAAATTCATTCAATGTGTTGATGTTGAGTTGGATGTTCAATGATTTAATAATGTTGAATGAAATTCCATGATTAAAACCATGATTTTAGAAAGGTTTGAAGAACATTGACACCAAGTTTTATGGAATATTTTTATGAATACATTGTGTCCTATTTTTGTTGAAGTTTGAATGCAGTCAATTAAAGAAATACATGAGTGAGAATTAAAATATTGAGTGGGAAGTTAAAATTTTAAGTTTTCACTTCTCCAAAAGTTTTTGGGGAATAATTTCCTATATAAATGAGAGAAATTGAATGATTAAAAAATTTTCATGTTTTTTTATTGGGTTAATTATTGAAAAATGGGGTTCTTACTTTAGAGCTTGGATTATATTTTTATCAAAGTATCTGATGTAGTGAACCTAGATAGAGTAGACAGGGTGGGGTGGTACTAATTAAGGTTACCTAATATTTTGTATCATATGAATACGATGAATAATTAATCATAAGAATAGGGTATAAGAAAAATTATATCAGATCAAGTGTACCATATAGATTGTATCACACAAATAGGTTCAGAAAATTAAGTTTATATAAAAGTTATTTTTCATTATTGAAAAATCAATTAAACATGAATAAGAACAAATTGTAACATGTAAAGTGTGAAGAAAGATCAAGTAGCATAGAGACAACATATCAAAGCCTGTTAGTGAAGGTTCATCTTATTGTAGCAACATTTATTTTATAATATTATCTATGTGAGGATCACATGAGCTTTCAAAAAGAATATAGTGTTATAAAAATGATGGATATTCTCTAGTTGTTGTAACCCACAAAAGGATTGATTTTATGTGGTTGTGTGGCCATGAATTATTTATAAAACCTGATAAGGACTAGCCACTCTAATTGAGTAGTGATCCTTGTAAATGTATTTGTTTCTATGGGTGCGCTTTTTTATAAGATAAAATTATCAATTACCTGAGGTGAAGGTTGTTTCTTAATTATAAAACATAAAAATTGAAGATCCCTAATTTACCCCCCATCCCCCACTCAGTTATCACATATATCCTGATTGTTCCTTATAATTAGTATCTTATGGAGGTTCCATCATTGAATTTTTTGTGTGAATTTAAAATAAAAGGATGTTTTTCATAAATTTTAATAACTATGTTAATTATAAGGGGGTTCTTATATTTTATGGAAATAACTGGCGTATATAGATAATGATAGGAGAGATAGATATGTTATACTTTCTACACTCTACAATAGTGAATTTATGAGGGTTAAAGGAATTGGAACTGCTTAATTCATTTAGGAAAATTTGAATAATATTCATTCATGAAATTTGAAAGTGAAGAAATAAATATTACAAATCTAGAGACTGTAGTATTAAGATACTAAAATAGGATATTTTGAATATATTGGTGACTTATTTACAATGTTTAACGAAATTTTAAGTATTGTATATGTTTTGTTGATGATTCGAAAGAATTGACTATTGTTGAAAATATCTTATGAATTATTCCGAATAAATTTTATTTCATGGTATCATCATTAGAAGATAGAGATACTAAAATTCTATCTATGTTTGATTTATATAGCATTATCATCACATATGATATGATAATAGAAAATGTTACCAATCAAAAATAAATAGTTAATTATGATATCTCTTTCAAATTTGTGAAGTAAAGAAATTCTAATAAATTTTCCAAGGGAAAATATAGTAACTCTAACACTAAGGATGATATAAGTAAAAAAAATCATTAACTCGTGTATTTTTTCTATAAAGGTGAAAATAGGAATAGGTAAGTATAGATTAGTGTTACCAATTAAGTTATTTAGTAGTGTAGCCATAGGATATTTCATAGAAAAGTGTCCATTAGTAAAGAAAGATAAACATAGTGATGAAGAAGATGGAAATTCATGAAGACACCTCAATAATAAGGATAAAATATTAAAATCTTAATCAATGGGAAAGGATAAAAATTTATCTAAATATAAAAATAAAAATTTTTCTCTAAATGTGAAGATGATGATGTATTGAAGTGGGAGATAAAAATTTCAGTAATGATGGTGTTGAGAATATACTTATTACTAAATTGAATGATGAGAGTTTTACCAGTGATGATATAAGAAACTCTGAATAATAAAAAGAGTATATTCATATTTATTTTATTCTTAAATTTAATTAAAAAAATTTCTTTCAAAAATTGTTAGACTTAGAAGGATATCAGGATATTGAATACATAAGATCTATTATTAAATAATCAAGAATTAGTTCTTACTAAAATATCTTGTTTGTTAAATGATATTGATGATTTGAATAAGTTAGTTGATGAAGATAACAATAATAACATCAATATTGAAGAAGTGATAATGGAAAAAGAGAAATAATTTGACCTTGTTCATCAAAACATGTAATTTTTTAGAAAGGAATATCATACTTCCAAAAAACTATTTTAGAATAGGGTAAATGTTCTTTGATGTGTAAACCTTATATGTATCAAATAAATCATCTTTATAGGTTAAAAATAAGTTTTAATATGTTTATAATAATAATAAAGTCAATAGAACCATGTATGTATCCAAAACAAGGATAATGGAAAATTATAAAATTTCTAAGGTATTCAATGTCCCGAAAGCCTTCATTTTTTATTGATTATGATAATCCACCTTTCAAGCGGTGAGGTGGAACCCTTACAAGGCCCGAAGTCATAAGCATTACATGGGTCGTAGGCCTTAGAGTAATTCATTGCTCGTAGGCTTCAAACATTACATACAACCCAGACTAACTACATGGAACTGCTCTTCCCCGGCTTCATCATCATGAAATCAGATCTCCACCTTCGCATGGCTATTTTTCTAGGTTATTCTGTGCATGAGTAGGCTTTTCATGATGGCAGGTGGCATACCCTCTCATTCTTACAATCTGTGTAGATTCTGCTGTGGTGAAATCTGATTTCTCATCCTCTTATAGAGCTTGTTCCTTGTAGGTTTTCAGGTTTACATCTACACTTAAGGTGGCTCTAAGGCCTTGAGGTGGCCCAAAGGCCTTACTGGACTGAAGGCTCAGGTGGCTTGAAAGCCTTAAAGGACTTGGGGACCAAATCAGTGGCCTGAAGGCCAAAACAGGGGCAAATTTCTGGGTGTTATAGTGCCAAACAGTGCCTGCTATAGTTCCCGCTAGAGTACTGCACATCACTGCTACAGTACCTGCTACAATGCCTACTACAGTGCCTGCTATAGTACCTTCTTCAATTCCCACTACAGTACCTGGAAACCTTATAGGTTACATAGGAAAATATAATTTCTATATATATTACTAGTAATGTGGAGTCATTGGTAATATAGTTAAATTTTTTTTGGTTTATTCATCAAAACTACAATGAATCTAAGAGGTAATAGAGCTAGAGTTTTAAGGGGAATCAATCTACACAAAAAATACAAAATGAATAACCATGTTTGAGATTGAAATGTGATCTCAACCCTTGGAAATAATTTTTGAAAGATGTGATCAACCTATACATATTCCTGAAAGATGTACTATTATTCTACCAGCTCAATAAAGTATATATGAAAAATATCAAAGCCTCATATGAAGGAGGAAAGAGGAAAATAAAAGGCCTTATTTGTTGAAACTTCTTTCAAGGATAAAAAAGGATAATGACCCTATATATTTATAGTGGTAATTCACTGCATATGATTAGATATTTGAAGTTTTTTAAAAAATAAAATATTACAAAGAAGGGATAGAAATTTTTTTAAATTATATTTCACTCATAATAAAAGTAATTGGATCTATTATCATCGATAAAGAAAGATTGAAATCCAAAAGTGCCTTATTTTTGGATGGATTAAAACAAAACTTCTTGAGTGTTTCGTAACTTTATGATGACGAGGCACTTTTTTAGAAGAATGTCTTTTTGGATAAAAGGATTGAAGATGAGAAAGTTGTAATAAGATGACAATGAACCAAGGGAAACTTGGTTCCAGCTCGTGATGCATAGGTTTCATGCTATCTGACTACGATGGAAGAAAATATGTTATGGAATATAAGGATTGGACATATGTGTTAGAATAATACGATAAATCTGAAATTGATAGAAATTATCCATGATATTTTTGAGATAATAAGAATAATTTATTGGTGTTGTTCAATATTCTAGAAAGGAAAGATCATAAATCTGAAAAATAAAAGAGTTGAGATACATAAAACTTATCCCTTTGATCTTATCTATTATAATATATATGGTCATATGAGAAAACAATAAAAAAAATAATGATAAGTAATTTAATTACTTTATTAATGATTTCACTTGTACTACTGGTATTTTTTTGTTGAACAATAAATCCGAGGCTCTCAAAATGATTAAGAGTTTTGATAAAAGTGCTTAAAAGAAATGTGGATATTCCCTAAAAAAATCGAATTGATAGTAGTGTAGAATACACAAATGGGATGTTTAAAGATTATATTTAAAATCATAGAATTTGTTATGAATTTAGTGCATTGTACACACCATAATAGAATGGTGTTACTAAATAAAGAAATAGAATTTTTACTGTAAAGGATTGAATAATGATAATTGAACTACATACTTCTTTATTATTTTTCAGAAAATTTAATGGATTGAATCCTTACAATATGTATAAAAAATAAACCCTAATTTTAAAATGCCTAAGGGTGTTTGATATTCCCAATATAATCAAAGTCAAATTTAGAAATATTGGGATGTTAGATAAAAGAGGTGTTGATGGTATATTTCTTGGATAACCACCTAATGGTATAGGAAACATGTGCTATAATATATAAATTTCAAATGTTTTTGACAATATAGATGTAAAAGTTTTATAAAATTATAATGGAAATGTTTCATAGTCAATTAAAGACATGAAATAAAGTGAATATTAAGTTATTGCACTTAAATAGCATGATAAAGTTATTAACATAACTGATAATATAGAAGTTGTTCAAGATTATGATTCTGATTAATCTATTTATAGTGATGAATGACACTAATTCTCATATCATCCACGGTTGAGGAATCATGTAGAGGTCTAAAACATCATTGGTGATCAAGGAAAGTAGGTTCAAATTTTATCATCCTGGGTTTAGTTCCCTGAGAATTAATCGGACATAAGATCCACCTAGCCTCAAGTCCACCTCCCCGTAGGCCAAAGGATTCTAACTATTAGTGAGGTTCTATGATGTTAAGGTGTGGATACTGTTCCCTCATTATCGTAGTGTAAAATAATAGTGAATAATAGATATATCAACAATGGAGACAACTAATAACATGGTAGTGGAAATAAATAAATGTCTAAGTAAATTAATAACTAATGGAAATAGTATCATAAACAATAAATAGATCCATATCATTATAATATACAAAAATATTTCATGATGCTATAAAAATTAGGGATTACAAAGGGAAACATGGTATTATGCGTATATAGTATATGATATACAAACTAAACAAAAAGGATAAATGCGATCTGCAGTAGTATTGTGATCACAATATCAGACCTATGCTCCCATACTCCACCATAGAATAGAATTAATGAATCCAAAGTTGTGTTCTTTCCCTTCTCCCTACCAACATCCATTAAGTCTATCCAAGTACTAATCAATAGACCAAATAGGGTGTGAGAAAAACTCAGTAGGCTACCACCAATAGTTTCTGATATTATTCATTAAGTGAATATAAAATGGAACCTTGTGGAGGGATAATAAGTATAAGATACAAATATAAATAAACTATCTTGGTTCATGCTCCACATTGAATTCCTAGTTGTCCGTACAAGATTTATCGTAAGTCGGGATGTCTCTAAATGAGTGATCATGTGATAATAATAATAATACTGGACCCAAAGTGTAACCTATTGAAATAGTGGGTGCCCTAGACCCAACTATTCAGTGTTATAGATTACCATATCATGTATAAATCTAGCTATAAATGATTTCACCATACTATTATAGTGTATAATCTTGTGCATCCACTATTATAGTGGTAATGTCCAAAGATTAATTATTGTATCGAAAGGTTATAGAAGATCCCAGTAAATAATGAGAACCTCTATATATTATGACATTAATCTCAAATATATGTTCTATGGTCTAGATACATCTTCCTGATTGGACGCATCAAATGTTTTACTATAAGGTGATGGGGGGTCATATCCATTGATACTTCTTTTCATGAAGTTCGCACTTGGTGATCTCTAGTAGTGAGATCATGAGGACTGACATGTTAATAGGAACACCACATGTTTTGGGTTTCATTGGATGTTCTTATCTAATATTATGTGTAATAGTCTCCAGACATGAGATCATTACTAATGTATGTCATTTGATTATGTACTTTTATGCAATATGAAAATCATGGAAATGAAGTCGTGGCGATGTAGTTTGTGTTGGGTGCGTCGTTGGTGGAATTACATCGGTTGAATGGTCAAGAAAGGATTTTTCGCTTCTGGTTTATGGAAGTAATATATCTCAATCCATGTTGATTGGGATGGAAGTACCTTTATAAGACCATGTCCATGGAAGTCAAGGGTAAATTCGTTCAGTTAAATCAATAAACTATAAAGAAAGAAAAGGGCAATGACATGTGAGTGTGTCTTGCATTATGAGATATTACAGACAAAGAGATTATATTACACAGTGCATGTTCGTAGGTTAGTTGTCACTACTGTGAGAATCCTTATCTCTTCAGAGGCCATGATTGGTTTCTAGATCCCACTTTTGGTCTGTGAATACTATTCACTACTATCAAGATAAGGTCCTAGAGGGTCACACACAATAGTGTATTAAAAAATCTGCCTTATTCAGTTGAATAGGAGTTTTGGACATAGTTGGCCCTGCCACTGGGGTTTGGGATTTTTCCAGGGAAAAATTATCGCCAATGCAATAAATAAATTCATATTATTCACGTTTAGAATAATGAGTATTGAATTTATTTAGTAAATGTATTTATGAGTTTTAAGTTAATACATGAAAAAATATTAATTGATGAATATTAAATTATTAAGGTTCAATTAATATTTATGGGAGTGATGAGTTGAGTTAATGACTAAATTATTATCACATAAAATATTTTAATATATTAAAAGTAAATGATAATAATATTTATAACTCAGATAAGAAGCTATAATATGTCATTAGTAGTGTGTTGATGATTCGGGATCTGGTTTGGTATTACCAGGTAATTAAATGGCATTATAAATATAAGAGGAGAGGATATTGAAAAAGACTATTCATGGTGATTCTCTCTCTTCTCCTCTCTCCCATGATCTAGAGATAGATAATATATATCCATGGAGCTTGAATCAATCACTCTCTTAGGCATCTCTTGTGAAGGGGTGTAGTGATTGTTGAAGCGTCGAAGGATTCGTCGCAATTCAGCGCTAGCACCTGGATTACAACAAACAGTGCTCCCGCATATTTCTTGAAGCGTGTGTGGACGATCTAGAGTTTGATGTTGGACTCTTTGAGAAATAATCTCAAACGATGAGAAAACATCGTGCATGGATTCAGAATTAATCCAGGTATTTTAATGTTTATTTTTGTGCTTAAAATCCTTCACATGTGGTCCTCAGCTAAGATCAAGCTGTTGTTCACCGACGTCGATAAGTTTACGTCGATCGTTGATGGAAATTTTTTAAAATCCCACCTGTTTTTGGATTCCACTGCACACCTAGTTTCATCAATTGGTATCAAAGGAACGCGTGTAGATTTTAAGTCAAATGAAATAATTAAATTTTCATTAAAATATAAAAAGGGCGTTGATAGGGTCCCAATGTCGTAGAGGGAATTGGAACCGGACATCAGAAGGCCAGTCTGTAGCCATCTGATGTTTTGAATTTGGATTCGAGGTTGCATTCTGGTGGTGTTTCATATTTCGACTGGATATCTCATGGTTGTAACACTCACTGGAAAGTAATTTCAGATTTAATATTAATTTCCTGAAATTAATTGAATTATTATTATCATAATAAAATTATTAGGTTTTATTATAATTATGATATTAATTTTATTATAATAATATTATTATATTATTATTATTATTATATTTCCAAAGGCTAATATTTAGCTTTTAGAGAATTTATAAAAGGAGTGGAGGAGACCTCAAAGCATGTATTTTAATTTAAAAAAAGGAGGGAGAAGAGAAAGACCTGCAAAGAATGTCTAAGAAAAACAAAAACAAAAATTGGGAGGGGGTAGTGGAAGACCTGCTTTTGTAGGTCACAAAACAAAAAAAAACTTTTTTCTTTTGGTGGCCGAGCATCCCCCTGTCTCTCAAGCGCGGAAGCCCTGAGGACTACTGCATATCCTTTCCATGGAGCAACAAACGTTGTGTCAGGAACCCAGCCCGTCGGCGGCCGCCTAATCCCACACCAGGTGCTACCGGAACCCTGGACTTCCTGTTGTCTCCCTCTGCAGGCAGTGCGCCGCACCCTAGGACCCTAGGCGCCTCTCTCTATTACAGTGGCAGCCTACTTCCTCAGCCGCTCTTTGCCTCCTCCCTTCCCGAACCAGGTGTCGCGGCAGCCCCAGCTAGCCCTCTCCCGATCAGCTCAGTTCCTAAACCAGGTGCAACAGTGGCCCTAGCCATCCCTCTCCTTACCATCCTAGCTCCCAAACCAGGTCGGCCCGCGCCACGGCACATCCACCCTGACCGACCGTTGCTATATAGAGTCACCCACGACACCCCGCAAGGTTGTCTCCTTCACACAGCGGCACCTTCAGCCACCTCTCTCCCAATCGGATCGACCTCCTCATAGTGTCATGTGGCCTGGCAGTGCCCCCTCTCCTGCGGAGAACCCCTGCAGCCAGTGCCCTTACGCCACCGGTGAGCCGCCTCCAGTACATCCCTCATCTGGTCTCCTTCTCAAATTCGGTGAGCCTCATCCCACCTTAGTCGCCTCGTATAGTCTCCACGATCCACCTCTGATGTCGTGCATGGTTTTTCCGGGGTGACTAATCTAGAGTGGTACTCCCTTGCTCCTCCACACTGATAAGATCAACTCTGAAATGAGTGTGGTTATATCCAGTCTGGTATGAAATTAGATGCTCTTTCTTGGCTCAGTAAGATCATCCTGCATGGGGTTGTTACTGCCTAGATTGGGCCTGATCAAGTTCACCCTGACCCGCACCGGCCCTTCCTAGAGTTTCATGGGCCCAGGTGATTTAAATTTAATACAAAGTTAATTAAAATAATTAATTTAATTACCGTACATAATTAAATTAATTAAATATTAATGTTTGGTTATAAAAAAATATTGCAGCATAATTAATTTGATTTTGAGATTAATTAAATTAATTATTTAAATTAAATTTCATTTTTAAAATTAAAATAATTAATCAAGACTGAATGATGACATTTGTAAAATTAAAATCAGAGTGAAATTTTAATTCAATAAATGATTCCCTCAAATTTATTTAATGAATGTTTAATTTTTAGTTTGTATTTATTTAATATATGCGAGTTTTATGCGTATATGACTAATCACGAGCCTTAGACCAACCAATGTATGTATGATGCTTTTTTATTTAATTATTTATTTAATTATTCCATGTAGGTTTGTAATAATTATTTTAGTTAAATAAAAGACTATATGTGTGTCGTCTCAAGTGTCATTATAGGAATAAGGGCATGCGCTCCCATTCTCAGAGTTATATTTTTTGTACCATGAGACCCCCTCTCTTGTGTGCGAGTATAGTTGTATAATAAAAAGAAGAGGTATGATGATCTTTGCACCAAATAATGGCTATACACCAGATAGGAGTTGGAGTCATTGGGTGAGCAGATGTTTCTATTCAATATACAATCCACGCGATTAAAGGTATTGTCCCGAGGGTCTCAGTTTTTCCATTATTACCTCAACATATTAACCATTAGATCCAGATAATGATTAGGTGTTCATTTTGTTTTTCATGGTTTGTTATTTTTTTCATGTGTAGTATATTTTGTGATCACATAGTATAATAATAAACAAGCATGCAAGATAAAATGAACATGTGATGCGATGAAATTTCTATTTCTTTCATGGTCAGTTGTGAGTGTGATCACATAGTATGTGCTTATAAAAATATAAAATTATTTCTTTCATCACACTAAAAAATACTAAATCCCTCAAAGATATATTAAGTCATAACCACCTTCTGTCATTATTGTTTGGACAAAACCGGTTGTTTGAGGTTCCGGTCATGCCATAGCTGAGGGTGCCTCTTACTACTGAGGAGTCCATATAATAATGATGGGTTGAATTAACTAAAATTTAAGAAAATTAATAACCATATCTAGAGTATTGTAATTTTAGAGGAATATGTTGAAAAAATCAAGTTCTTATTTTAGATGTTGAGACTTCACTCAATAGTTCAAGGAACCACAAGTTAAAGTGGTCGTCCAGCAAAAATCCTAACTAGAACCCTACAAGTAGTGGTGTATCCTTAGCATGTAGACTGGGAGGGGTGGTTATGGGATCCTTGGCACTAGAATACTCAACTGACAGAGTATTCCGATTCTAGCATAGAGGGATCCTAGAATCTGATAAAATAGTGGGAGACATTAAATGATTTCTCTATTTAATCAAAATGCCTAAACTAGTAATAAGGATAAAAGGCACTCAACTGCTAAAATTAATTTTTTGTAGAAAATGGAAAGATTTACCACAAGTTTAAAAACTATGATACTATATTATAAAATGTAAATTTCCTCCTTGACGCGAGTATCCAAGAATAGTACCGGCACGTGTGCATGGTACTATGATATAAGAAACTCAGGGTACCAGTGTCCCCAATACTATTAACTACCTCAAGAAGAGAGGGTGAAAATTTCTTATAGGAGACTAATGTACAAATCATATGATAGTTATATCGTTATGCTTACATCAATGTCTTCTGTCAGTTGTGGTCGCTACACCAGGACATGGATGATATAACATGAAGTCTCATCTCAAAGATGTTTTCTATGATAAAGCAGAGTAATGGTATGAATAAGGTGGTGGTTACACCAGAATTTGTAAAATTGAAAGATTGGCCATGATAATTAAATGGATCCCTTTCTCATATCATTTTCACCACATTACTCGAGTCTCATTTTATGTTACAAAATGAACAAGTATTGAGTAAAGGAACCATTTCATATCTAGGTAAGGTTCTCCAAGTGAATAAGAATAAAAGATAGTTATGTTTTAAGTATTATGGAAAATAAATTGAAAGACAATGTGAAAAGGTCAAATGAATTTAATTCCAATGAAATATTCGCAAAGTCCTTCAATTAATGAGGTATTAAAAAAGGATGTTTGTACTTCATATTATGAAATAATATTATAGAAGTTTAATTGCAAGAAACTGATTTAAATAAGCAAGTTGTCACTTATACATCAGGCATATTCATTAATGTAATGTTTCCTTTTACTAATTGGGTATTAAATACAAAATGTTGGTGACAAATGTGTATTCTAATATGGTAACCAAGTAATTAAAGAAACTTTACAAGAAGTCGAGTGTATTCTCTAAATGGTTGTGAAAGGGTGATACCTAGGCCAATGGTGAGAAATACATGACTTCTTTTATTTCCAAGTGAAGGATTTGTGTTGAAAAATTATTGAGTATAACAACAAAAATTAATCTCATGTTTCCTTGGATGCAAGGATACATTCTTTCAGGTTCTGGATTGAATTTTGTTTTTGGTAAACTTACTCACTAGTTTAGTAATATATGAATCATAGGAAACTAGTGATGAAAATAAATGTAAGACATATACACAATTTTAAAAAGATAATTCTTTTGTCAAGTAATTATTAAATTGGACGTCATGAATATACCAATTTTGGTATTTAGGCTCGGCACAACTAAATACTTTTGGTATTATCGACATCTTTAGTTTGGAAAAAGGATCCTTTAGAAATAAAGTCATGTCACAAAGCTTTTGGAAATAGTTCAACAAGTAAGCATGAAATATTCCAAATATAAGCTATAGGTATCTATAATTTATAAGACTCCTTTAATTAATTAATGAATATCAAAGTTAAGTATGTGAATGGTTAGAATATATGAGTTTCTTCATGTTGGGATAGCGAAGAATATCTTGACCAAGAATTCATCAATCATGATAATGTATCATAGAGTAATTCTTAAATGTTCATGACATTGATGTTAATGATGAGGATTGATGATAAAGTCTTAAATGTCAACATTTATCAAAAAACATGTAGCGTGGAACAATTCCTAAACACATATGTTATACATCAAAATTTTTATGTAAGTAGTATTAATGTTGCAACTTGCAGAAACTATAATTATATTTCATAAAATGCTTTGAAAATAATGGCATAATCCCATAATTATATTCCAACTAAAATGAAAAATGGATATCATACGAGTCATTGCATAATGATAATTAAATTATGACTTGTGTTTGGATGAAAATAGTTTGTTCGAATACAAAAAGACAAGCATCAAGATAAACACATTATGAATATAAGGTAATTATCCTAACAGTTGTTTAGGATGTTACATAAATCCTTAAGATTGAAATTTAGGTAGTCAAGCAATAGACTACACTTCTATAAGAGGGTGCACATATCTATTGGAGATAGTGGGAGCTATATTGACTTGTGTATAGTCAATGCTCAAGATGCACAAATAGTTGGCATAGGAACTAGTTCCACAAGTGCATGTAGAACAGAGTTTGTTCCAGAGACACATAATGAGTATGAAGGATAAAACCATGGTGATGGTTTTTATATTCACCGCGGTCAGTGATCTATTATTCAATGTGAACAATATTTTATATAAGTAAACATTTTATGAAAATTAGCTAAAATTGATAGGACCAACTAAAATTTAATTAATGAATTCCATGTATGAAAGTGGAAAGGGGGATTATTGTTTTGAATACTACGGTGGTTATTTAAGTGGGTTGATACATGGATGGTACAACCATGGTACCAATAAGGATCGATTGGTTTGACCAAGTATTTATGCCTAAATCCATTAGAATTTTACTTATCATAGTTAATATCTATGAAAAAATTATTTAGAATTGGATTTCATGACCACTAATCGTGGATGGTGTCTATATGATGCAACCAGAAAGGGATGGTCATGTTATAGAATGCTAATAAAGGTTAAAAGTTACTAAAATCCTATTTAGGGTTTAAGTAAGTAACAGGATCATAGAAAAATTCATTTTGAACAAATTTTTTCCATGTATCAACCAGAGGTTAGTGGGAGCACCAAATTTTTCCAAGTATAATATGTTCGGCAACATATGGAAAATAGACATTGGCCTTACAATTACTTAAGACCAAGATGAAATTGACTCTCCAGTGATTGACATAAAGAAGAAACATAAGTTCTAGGGGACAGGATCTACTGAGGTAGATCTATAGGTTTCTTGGTCCTAGTCAATCATACATATAGTGACATTTTATTGAAGAATACAAGTTCGAACAATTCAAGAGTTGAATTTTTTCTTATGTCACTGAGCATAGGTTGACATGTTTGGGACATGCGAATAGATAAATGTGGTGATTCTAAATCCATATTTTTAAGCGACAGATCTATCACGTAGGCCATGATATGTACAACAATTAATATTTCCAAGGTATATTTTACAGTAGGAAAATATCAGTTATATCCAAGAGCACTATATGGGATACAGTTAGAACCATCTAATTGTACTTTGGAAAGTACAAAAGATATGTATCTGGTAAATGGAGAAGAAGGATACTAGTTTTCAGGGGATATAAACTGGTCTTCCATATATCGATGTGATCTGGTATTGCAGTTAATCTATGGTGATGAGCGAGACAAACTCATAAAAACCAGTGGTATCTATACCCACAAGACCAAGTACGTTGCAGTTTCTGAGGCAGCTAAGGAGCAGTTATTAAATACAATTATTTGTTCAAGTTCTTGGAATCACTCCAGGTAATAAAATTATTATCATAATGAAAATTATGATATTCCTACTAACCTAGATGTTTTGTTATGATAGTGGACAAAAGGGATATACTCATGATACCATCTCTTGAAAATTTTAACTCAAGGATACAAGGTCGCAATAACATAATTTCCACACGACAGAACCGTGGCAGTCCTAGTAGCTAAATCCATTACTCAGCAAAAATATGATGCTAATCATGTGAGTAGCTAACATTTTTGGTTTGAAAGTTAGATCTAGTGCAAGTGGGAGTGTTGAAATAGTGGGTGCCCTAGACCCAACTATTCAGTGCTATAGATTTCCAAATCGTGTATACAGTTAGCTATACATGATTTCATCTTACCATTATAGTGTTGACTATTCTATATCCACTATTGAAATGTAATGTCCAAAGATTAATTGTCATATCAAAAGGTTATAGCATATCCCAGGATATAATGAGAACCTTTAGATACTATGAAATTAATCTTAAAAATAAGTTATATGGTCTAGATACATCTTACTGATTGGACATAGTATATGTTTGACTATCAGGTGTTGGGGGCTCATAAGCATTGAAACTTATTCTCTTGAAGTTCGTACTTGGTGATCTCTAATAGTGAGATCATGAGGACTGACCTGCCAATAGGAACACCACATGTTTCTAGTGTCATTAGATGTTCCTATCTGTTATCATGTTTAATGGTCTATTGACTAGATATCATTACCAATGTATGTAATTTTATTACATACTTTGATGCAAGATGAAAACCATGGCAATGAAGTTGTGGCGAGGTGGTTTGTGTTGGGTGTGTTGTTGGTGGCATGACATTGGTTGAACGGTCAAGAAAGGATTTTCCGCTTTTGGGTAATGGAAGTAATATATCTCAGGCTATGTTGATATGGATGGAAGTACCTTTATAAGACCATGGCTATGGCTATCATGGGTAAATACATACATTTAAATAAACAAACTATAAATCAAGAAAAGTTCGATGACACGTGAGTTTGTCCTGCTTTATGAGATATTACAGACAAATATATTATATTACACAGTGCATGTTCATAGGTTTGTTATCACTGCTGTGACAATCATTATCTCTTCAGGGGCTATAATGAGTTTCTAGATCTCTTTCTTGGTCTGTGAATACTATTCAATACTGTCGAGATAAGGGCCTAGAGGGTCACACACAATAGTGTATTCAATAATATGTCATATTCAGTTGAGTAAGAGTTTTGGTCATAGTTGGACCCGCCACTGGGGTCTTGTATTTTTTCAATTAAAAATGATAACGAGTGAAATAAATAAATTCAAATTATTCAAGTTTAGAATAATGAGTATTTAATTTATTTATTACATTTATTTATGAGTTTTAAGTAAATACCTGAAAAAATATTAATTGATGAGTATTAAATTATTTAAGGTCCAATTAATATTTATGGGAGCGACAAGTCCACTTAATGACTCAATTATTATCGCATAATATATTTTAATATATTAGAAGTAAATGATAATAATATTTATGACTCAAATAAATATTTATAATATTTTTTTAATAATGCATTGATTATTCAGGGGCCGGTTTAGAATTTCTAGGTAATTAAATGACACTACAAATATAAGAGGAGAGGAGATTGCAAAAGACTATTCATTGTTCTTCTCTCTCTTCTCCTCTCTCCCATGATCTAGAGAGAGGATCTAGATCTATGGAGCATGGATCAAGCACTCTCTTAGGCATCTCTTACCAAGTGGTTTGATGATCGTTGGAGTGTCGAAGGTGTCATCGAAATCCCGCGCCAGCACCCAGATTATGAAAAATGGCGCTCCCACAGATTTCTTGAAGTGTGTGTAGATGATCTAGAGGAGTTCGATGTCATATTCTTTGAGCATTGATCGCCAATGATGATCATACATCATGAACAACTTCAAAATTATACTAGGTATTTTGTGGTTTATTTTTGTGCTTAAAATCCTTCATTTTTGGTCCTCAACTAAGACCAGGTTGTTGTTCACTGACATCGATAAGTTTATATTAATTGTTGGTGGAAAAATTTATAATATCCCACCTATTTTGGGCTTCTACTTCACACCCAGTTCCAACATAATCAATGTGTCTATGGCCAAATAAGATCAAGACAACTCATAGTGGTAACATGTGCAGCATTTCTATATGGGAATGAGTGTGATCCAAGGAGAAACCTTTAGTATTTCACTCTAATAATGATATTTTGTTGAGCCCTAGTAATAATTCCCATGTATCCTTGATCTAGACCTGATTAGAGCCCAAGGGTCTAATTTGAGACAGTACACATCCTTAAGACATCAAAATGAATCCAAAGAGATTATCCAGGGAATTTTAAATTCATATAAAAGTAATGGAAGAGTTTATGAAGGTATGTCTAGGAAATCATCAATATAAGTAAAGGATGGAGTCCAAGAGGGGTATAAACTCTTGAAAACACAAACATCATTTGGGTAGAATCCTTTAGATATTCAAGGAAAACCAATGTGGATAATACAAGGATTTCCCAAGTTAGGTCATCCTATAACTGTATATAATTGTCATAATAAGATCCAAGTGAAGTATAAGCCATTTCACATTTAATCTAATCTCATTTAGTCATGATAATAATCTATCATTTTTCAAGGACCGCGTAATACATTTTTTCTATTTAAATTTCCCTTATAACCCATTTAGTCATAGGCATAATTCATAGTTGAACATGGTCCAAGTGATATGGTCATTCCATTCATATTCCATTCATTTCAGTTAACATTTTAATTAATTTAATTTACCATTTGGAATAATAAATGTCAATAAAACCCAACCTTATGGTGTGGTTTAGGATATACATGGAGAAAGTTCCCATGAATAAAAGAACACACACAAATGGGTTGAACTAGTCGAGGAATACAACCTCTGAAAACATCATGGTTCTATAGAAGTATCTTATGAAGGTGTAAAAAAAATTAAAAGAAATAAAAGTTTGAGTTGATTCATTGAATTAATCTGACATAGAAAATCAATGAACATTATAAATATCATAACATTAATGGAAAATCATGATACCACCAACTTTATATTGGCATATGACTCCATGTATAATATTATCATTAGATTCAAAGTAGAATAGGAAAAATCAAGTAATTAAAAAAATACCTTCAAAATAGGGAATATTGTATTGCATGTATTTAGCATTCCATATAGTGAGATAAATGAAGAAATATATTAGGATTATTTAAGGACTTGTTGATATAGATCAAACATGTTGAATGAAACTTGGAAAAGATTCCAGATAGAGGAGTAAAATCAAACCCTAGAGGATAGGGAGTAACTTATAATCAGGGGGATAGGATATTATATGATTTGGGGAAAGAAAAAGTAGGAAGAATATTTAAGTAAGGTAAGGGTAAATAGGTAATTTCATACTATTTTAAAGGATTGGTGGTTTTCCCTAGATTTGGCTAAATCATGCATGATCACTATCCATATGCCATCACCCACTACGTAGTTACACAAACCATGTGCTAACCTGGTCTTTCATCACTACTGTCACAAAACGTCCTCGGGGCCTGTGTCGTGACTACCCCAAGCCCGCCTTCTATAGGCAAGGGGCTGGTGACTAGCACCAAAGGTGTAAATACCGATAAAAAGGGAAGTCATTGCCTTTATAGATGTAAACAAACACAACTGAGTATGAAAATGAAGTAAACACTATGTGATATTGAATACAAAATTAAGTGCTGAAAAGTAAATGGGTTAGTATACAAACCCAACTGTAAAGTACAGTACAACTGAAAAGCTAGTACAACTTCAGTAATGTAAAACAGAAACTACTGAGTCGTCCTCCAGGAATCCCACCTGAAGGGTGGGTACAGATGGTCTCCTTAGCACCTCAGGTCTGTCCGTCCACTCCGTGTACGTCTTTCGAAGTGCTCCACCTCTGGGTACCATCCAGCTCTACAAGTCTCTACCACAATCATTGTTGTTCGTCGTCTGTATCTAGCACAATGTAGTGTGGGCATAGCACATGCAGGGGTGAGTATAACTATACTCAGTAGGGACCCCGAGACCCCCAAAGGTCTCCCAGAATACATGAAGGATAAACCACAAAATGAAAGATACAATCACGAAGTAACAACCAAATATACTTAGGTATATGCCCATACATATACCTAAGTCATCAATCCCAGTTCAGCTTCAACTCTCGATCCCAAGTACAACCCAGTCCACACATGTGAGAAGTCAATCACATCGATGATAATTGATTGAAAGTCAAGACTTAGCTCACACAGGTAAAAATCATTCATAAAGTGATAAAGATGATCATATGTAGTCATTGATTCATCTAAGTTGTCGGACACACGTAGAATACTAGACCAGCTAAGCTCTTAGACCCGCGTAGGATACTAGTACAGCTACTCTGTCGGACCCGCGTAGGATACTAGAACAGAAGTCAAATTGTCAGAACCACGTAGGATACAAAAAAAGTAATCATTGATGTCGAACCCATGGAGGATTCCATTATGATAGTTTTCATCATATAACCCATGGAGGATTCCAGTACGGTAGTCGTTTCAGTCGCAGCCAGCTCTAGGGTTCCCACACACAGCATGCTTGATTCTAGGAGGTTCTGTTCCTCGAGCAAAGGGGTCATCACATCAACCATCACAAAGTCTAGAGTTGATATACCCTAAAGTTCTATATCATCAAAAGGAACCCAATGTGACAGACGGTACATTAATTGGACGCCCGGTCTGGGAGATATTGGCTTTTCCGTTTGAGGGGCCCGGTTGGAAATACGTTCATTCCAAACCCAGCCATTTTTCTAAGTCATCCAAAACTCACTTAGAGTAACTCAAAAGGACTACTTTTTCGTGAGGGTCCCAATGTCGTAGACTAAATGTCGATCAGATGCGTGGTATTTAAGTTATTCATGTTTAAGTGAAAACATGCCCCGCCTGTTAAGTCGAGTTGGATGGCGGGTCGGCACGACCCGATTCTGCGGGTCCGACCTACCAGAGGGTCGGACCGGCCCGGTGAAGCACATGGTCCAGCCAGAGGGGCGCGACCTAGCAAGAGGGGGCATGGCCCAGTACAACAAGGTGCTGCCTGGCCCGGTGCGTTGGGGCGCGGTTCGGCGCGGTGCGGCACAGCCAGGCTGGTCGCGGCTCGGCCCGGCCGGCCGAGCACTGCGGGGGGGGGGGGGCATCCCCCCAGTCTCCCGAACTGGCAGCGCTAAGTAGTGTCACCCTATTGTCCAGCTAGCGGAAGCTGGCCGGTCTTCCCGGTGTGAGCGAACCGCACAGGGGGGCAGTGGTTCCTCTAGCGTGGCGCCCTCCTTGCGTCGTGGGTCTTCCTAGCCCAGTCGGCCGGCTGCCAGCCGGTTTGTCCGCTGAGCATCCCACGGAACGCGTGCCACGGTCTTCTCCCGCATGACACCCTCATGACATTGTGTTCTCTTCGGTCTGGCTGGCTTAGCCATCCGGTTCTTTGTCGGTCGAGCAGCCCGTGGTTGCGGGCTGGGATTCTTCTACACGTGGCCACCACCTTCACTCGTCACCACCTTTCCAACATGGTCTCCATCACAAACAAAACAGACTACGGAGGGTCATCAGGCCGTGTGCATTCGGCCTGCACCATCTGCATTTGGCGGTAGCAGTTGGCCAAAGTTATTCTAAAGAAAAAGACACAAATGAGATAATTTATTTACTTATAAATTATACAAAACCCCTACCTTGATTAAATTTCATTCGTCTACAAGCCACAGAATATTAGCGTCGTGGTGGTCGGGCGTCGCAGATGACGGTGTCGTTCCATCAACAATGGAGGAAGAGGGAGGTAGGTAGCATTCTTATGGCATCGCCTCCTTCCTTTCCTCGATTGAAGTATTGGAAGAAGGTGATCGTGTCCCTCGCATTCTTTTTCGGTGTTGTTCGTCGTTGAATAACGGTGTTCTTCGTCAGAAAAAGAACACTATTCTTCTCTTGAGCTCTCCCAAAATCCTCCCAACACAACGAGTGCCAAACTAAAATAATAGCTAAGGATATTATTTTATTCACACATGTAATTAAAAATTCAAACACTTTAATTATTTAATTGGAGTTCAATTCATTAATTAACAGAGATGGAAAATATTAAAGAGAGAGAGAGGGAGGTGAAGAGTTCACATTCATTAAGGGGGAGTTGTCAAATTAATTTAAGAGGGTCTTAATGGGGAGTTCAGGGGAGGTGATAAGTTAGGGCTCGTGTGGGGCCCACCACACAAATATCCTATCATGAGAGGTTATGTGGGTGTGGGCCCCACCAATAACTTCCCCTTGTAGGATATAACTACCAGATATAAATAAAATTGTGTTCCACAATTTTATTTATTTTATTCTAAATCCCCATAAATTAACTCTCAACCCGCATAATATGCATCTACAGTAAAGGTCCCCTTAAGCGATTTTCGGCACATTGAGTTCATCGGTGTCCTAGAATTTCAATTCCGAGCAACGTTTCAAAAGATAGAAAAACTTGCACGCACGTTTACTGAACATACCCGAAAAAAACTTCAGAAATTTATTCCGGGCACACCTGGCCTCAGAATCCAGTGTCGTCAGAAACCGCAGACTCGTATTATTCTAAATTATTTAAGAAAAAAAATTCCATGAAATTTATAGGTCTTTAAATTACTCCCACCTCAAGGATTTACGTCCCCGTAAAGCTAAAATACACACTAGGGGATCAAATGGGGGTACTGAGCTCGCATATGAGCCTCCTGCTCCCAAGTTCTCTCCTGGAGGTTCCCGTACTGCCAGCGAATGTGAACCAGAGGAATCGAATGTCCACGTAGGACCCACTCCTGTCGATCCTCGATCTCCAATGGGACCTTTTTGAATCTCACCCCATCATCGATTTCCATCTCCCCATGATCAATGATGTGGGTCAGGTCGTGCACGTATCGCCTCAGCTGAGATACGTGGAAGACGTCATGCACCCGGTGCAACTGAGGTGGAATGCCTAGGTGGTAAGCCACCTCACCTACTCTGTTGAGGACCTGGAAATTTTTGATGAAACGCGGAGATAACTTTCCACCCCGGACAAATATCTACAGACCTCATTGAGGTGAGACCCATAGGAAGACGTGTTCACCATCCTAAAACTCTAGTGGTCTTCGTCTCCTATCAGAATAGGACTTCTATCTGCTTTGGGCAGTATTCATCCGCTCCTAGATGATCTACACCTTCTCCGTCGTAGCCTGAACCATATCTGGTCCTACAAGTGCTGACTCCCCTGGGTCAGTCTAGCACAGAGGTGATCTGTAAGGTCGTCCGTACAGTTCCTTGTAAGGGGTCATCCCGATGGTGGAGTGGTAACTATTGTTGTACCCAAACTCCACCAAGGGTAAGTGATCCTCCCAGTTGTGACCAAAATCAAGGACACATGCACGGAGCATGTCCTTGAGAGTCTGAATGGTCCTCTTTGTCTGGCCATCTGTCTGAGGATGGAAGGCGGTTCCCAGATGTAGTTGCGTCCCAAAAGCCTCTTGTAACCCCTTCCATAGCCAGGATGTGAAATGAGCATCACGATCAGAAACGATAGACAACGGAACACCATGAAGCCATATGATCTCCTGAATGTAGAGGTGTCTCAAGCTCTCTACTAAACCCTACTCTCTGATTGGTAGGAAGTGGGCCAAATTGGTGAGTCGGCCGACAATCACCCTGATAGAGTCATGTCCTCTAGATGTACGTCAAATCCCCGTTACGAAATCCATGGATATCCCATCCCACTTCCACTCCGGGACCTCTAAGGGCTGAACCAAGCCCGCTGGTACCTGGTGCTCTGCCTTCACTTACTGATAAGTGAGGCATCGTGAAACGAACTCTACTATAGCCTTCTTCATACCCGGCCACCAGTGCTGTTGTCTGTGGTCCTAGTACATCTTTTCCACTCCTGGATGTACCGCTAGAGGGGAATTGTGAAACTCCCTCAACACTTCCTCATGCAGTGCAACTGCTACCATAGTATGTCCCATGAAGAGGATGACGTACTCCCCTCCTTCAGAAAATCCATCAGGCACCTGCCCTGTGGATATCTGAGCATGTCGCATCTCACAGTCAACATCCCTATGTTGTGCCTCTCTGGCTCGCTGATGGAGTATTGGAGTGACTGAGAGTGACTATATAAAGGATTCTTCATCTCTATCCACAAAGGATATCGGCAATGCGGCTAGCTGCTCTGTCGCCTCTCCTAGTAATTGAATGCCTGATATCTTGTTGAGAGCATCAGCTACAATGTTCCCCTTCCCAGGATTGTATACTATCTCAAAGTCATAGTCATGGAGGAACTCGAGCCATCGTCGATGTCTCAGGTTCAGGTCCTTCAACGAGAATATGTACCTGAGACTCTGGTGGTCAGAGTAGACTATAAAGCACTTGCCCATCAGATAGTGCCACCACATCATCGAGGTGAAGACCACTGTTGCTAACACCAGGTCATGCATAGCGTAGTTCTACTTGTACTGTCTCAACTGCCATGAACAATAGACAATCACTGCTCACTCCTGCATCAGGACACACCTAAGTCTGGTCCCTGATGCATCGCAGTAAACTATGTACCCTACACCCTCCTCCGGTAGCCTCAAGATAGGCGCACTCGTCAATCTCTCTCTCAGCTCCTAAAAGCTGTACTGAAATATATCTAACCACATGAAGGGTTTCCCCTTCGTTGTCAAAGATAAAATCAGTGCTACAACTCTGGAGAAATCTAACACAAATATTCAATAGTACCCATCCAAACCCAGGAAACTCCGCACCTCCGTCACACTCCTGGGTGGCTCCCAAGCAAGTACTGCCTCGATCTTTACTAGATCCACTGCAACTCTAGCCTCCGAAATGACATGTCCCAAGAAGTGAACCTCTCAAATCCAGAACCAGAACTTTGAGATCTTACCATAAAGTTGGAGTTCTACGAGTGTATCCAGTACAACCCGCAAGTGGTAGGCATGCTCCTCCTCAGTATTCGAGTAAATCAGTATGTCGTCGATGAAAACAATGACAAATAGATCGAGGTAAGGCTGGAAGATCCTGTTCATGAGACTCATGAACACTGCTGGAGTGTTGTTTATTCCAAAAGGCATAACCAAGAACTCATAGTGGCTATACCGACACCTGAAGGGTGTCTTCTGCACATCCTATTCTCGAACTCTAAGCTGGTGATAGCCTGACCTGAGGTCTATCTTCGTGAACCATTGTACTCCCTTGAGCTGATCAAAGAGTTCATCATTCCTTGGGAGTGGGTACTTGTTCTTCACAGTCACCTGATTCAGGCGATGGTAGTTGACACACAGTCGCAAGCTCACATCCGACTTCTTGGAAAACAAAATCGGAGAAGCCCAGGGTGAAACATTGGGTCGGATAAATCTCTTTCCTTTCAAGTCCTCTAGTTGTACCCGCATCTCACAAAGATCGGAGGGAGCCATCCGATATGCTGGAGTAGATGTCGGTTCAGTCCCAGGGTACAAGTCTATGTAGAAGTCTACCTCTATGCATGGAGTTAGTCTTGGAATGTCATCAGGAAAAACGTCTGCATACTGATCCACCACAATAAGAAAACTCAGACTCCACACATCAACCGCTCTAAGGATGAGACTAGCCAACTGATGTGTGATTGGCTGCCCTCGCCTCTGTGTAAGTACATCCTGCGCTGCAAAGGCTCCCTTCTCACCAGTGAAGGTGAACCTTCTCCCATTCGTGTGGACACACCGCACTTTGTGCCTAATGTACTAGATCTGATCATGGACTATAGATAACCAATCTATACCCAAAATGACGTCGTAAGGCCTCGACACCACTACAAGAAGATCCCAGCCAAAACTCTCACCTCCTAGAGTAATCTCACACTATCGGCACCAGTGTGTAATCGTTGAGTCTGCTCCCGTATAAGTCTCTAGCCATAACGATTGAGCCAACGGCTCCGTTGGAATCTCTGAGCTCTGAACAAGGGTAGCAGTAATAAAAGAATGACTCACATCTGTGTCTATAAGTACTGTAGCAAGGGTGGAGTAGACACATATAGTACCTCGAATCATCTCTGGTGCGTTGTGGTCGTAGGCCTCAACTGCTTGGAGCTGAGCCTGCCTCTGTCTTCCAGCTCCTTGCAGTTGGGGTGGTCCTCCTGGTGGTGGTGGTGGTGGTAGAGCCTCGAAATGTCATCCACCACCCGCTACTCGGCCAGCTCCTCTACCTCGTCCACCTTCTCCCATCGGACCACCACGGTCAAACCACTTCCTCTGCCTGGGAGGACCCTCTACTGTCTACTGCTCGTCTGCATGGCGAGTCGGGCAGTCCCGAGCCATGTGACTGTGCCCCTCCACATGCATAGCATTGTCTTCTCCTCGTATAACTGGATCGGTTCTGTGTACCCCACACAACCGAACCTGTATCCTGAGGTCGCCCACCTGATGGCCTGGTCCACTTGGACCTATGCTTCAACTGTCTACTTCCCGTTGCAGAAGACTCCGCTACGTGTCACCCTGTGGTGGGTCTCGCTGCTGGTGTTGTCTCATCTAGAAAGCTCTCTACAAGAAGGACTCTCTCAATAACACCCACCTACATAGAAATGCTTAGGGAGATAATCTAAGCCTTGATCTCATGTCTGAGTCCCTGGTCAAAGGTCTGGGCCTTGAAGAATGGGTCTCGTACTATGTGTTTTGGAGTAGTGGGAGAGGTTGGTAAACCTTGCGGAGTACTATGCTACTGTCATGTTGCCCTGCTACAGATGAAGTAACTCCTGAATCTGCACCGCACAAAGGGTGGATGTAACAAACTCTGAGTGGAAAAGGCTCTCGAAGTCCATCCAGAGTAAAGATACCTCATCATGCACCTGGAGAATCAGGCTCCACTATCTACCTGTTGTTGCGTGTAGGTGACTCACGGCAAGGATAACCATAAGTTCGGCTGGTGTCCTTACCAATCTGAAAACTCTGATGACAGCCTCCATCCAGTCCTCAACTACCTATGGGTCCGTCTCTCCGTAGAACCCGGGCGGCCTCTATCACCGGAACTCATGCAATGCACTCAGATGGCGTGCACTCTCTGTTGTTGGGGCTGGTGGTATCAGTGGCCCAGCGGGTAGTGGTACCATTGGTTCCTCTGTTGTGATGGGGACCTTCCCCGAGGCCTCGTCGCTCGGTGTGCTACTATCCCGTATGTAACTCGGAACCCTAGATGGCTGCCTTCGTGGGTCCATACTGAAATGAAACAGGTGTGCAACGGTAAAATAGTATACCTGGTGAGCTGACACAAAGTAATCACAAAGAAAACTTTTCAAAGGAAACACACACTCAATCAGTGTTTTCATGCATTGAGTCAGAAATCAGAGGTCAGGGTCCTGGTGTAGGGATATGTCGGTCGCCACACCAATACTGGACTCCCTGGACTGAAAACCACACTCAATACTCTTAACACTATTGGTTTATAGTAAGATAGATCAGAGTCCTATGTTCTACGGTAGAACTGAGTACTCTGATACCAATTTGTCACGACCCATCCTCAGGGCCCATGCCGTGACTACCCAAACACGCCTTCCATAGGCCAAGGGCTGGCGCCTAGCACCAAAGGTATAAATCCCGATAAAAAGGAAAGTCATTACCTTTATAAAAGTAAATAAACACAAAGGAGTACGCAACTGAAGTAAACGCTATGTAATACTGAATACAAAAGTAAGTGCTGAAAAGTAGATGGGCCAGTATACAAACCCAACTATAAATTAGAGTACAACTGAAAAGATAGTATAAGTGTAGTAAAGTAAAACAGAAACTAATGAGTCGTCCTCCGGGAATCCCACCTGAAGGGTGGGTACATATTGTCTCCTCAGCACCACGGGTCTATCCGTCCGCTCCATGTACAACTCTCCAAGTGGTCCACCTCCGGGTACCGTCCAGCTCTACAAGTCTTCACCACGATTAGTGTTGTCCATCGTCTACATCCAACACAATGTAGTGCAAGCATAGCCCATGCAGGGGTGAGTATAACGATACTCATTAGGGACCCCGAGACCCCAAAAGGTCTCCCAGAATCCATGAAGGATAAACCACAAAAGGAAAGATACAATCACAAAGTAACAACCAACTCTACTTAGGTATATTCCCATACATATACCTAAGTCATCAATCCCTGTTCGGCTTCAACTCTCGAGCCCAAGTACAACCCAGTCCACACAGGAGAGAAGTCAATCATGTTGATGATAATTGATTGAAAGTCAAGACTCAGATCACACAAGTATACATCTTTCGTAAATAAATAAAGATGATTAGATGTAGTCACTGATTCATCTAAGCTGTCGGACCCACATAGGATACTAGACCAGCTAAGCTGTCAGACCCACGTAGGATACTAGAACAGAAGTCAAACTATCAGACACACATAGGATACAAAAACATTAATCATATTCATCGAACTCATAGAGTATTTCAGTACGGTATTCATTGTCGCTGAACCCAGGGAGGATTCTAGTATGGAAGTCATTGTAGTTGCAGCCATCTCTAGGGTTCCCGCACAAAGCACGCTCGATTTCGAGAGGGTCTGCTCATCGAGCAAAGGGTTTTTCACATAAATTGTCACAAAGTCTATATTTTATGTACCCCAAAGTTCTATCTTGTCAAAAGGAACCCAACATGACAGATGGCACGTCAATCAGACGTCTGGTCTGAGAGATATTGGCTTTTCCGTTCCAGGGGCCTAGTTGGAAATATGCTCGTTACAAACCCGGCCATTTTTCTAAGTCATCCAAAAATAAATTAGAGTAACAAAAAAGGACCTCTTCATCACGGGGGTCCCAATGCCGCAGATGGCACATTGATCAGATGCGTGGTCTTTAAGTTATTCACGTTTAAGTGAAAACGGGACCGACCTGTTAAGCCTAGTGGGCTGGTGGGTCGGCCTGACTCGATTTGGAGGGTCCGACCCGGCAGAGGGTTCGACTAGCCTAGTTAAGTGCATGGTTTGGCCCGAGGGGCGCGGCCCAGCCCGAGGGGGTGCAGCCCGGCCTGGCTGGTCGCGGCTCGGCCCAGCTGGGCGAGTGCTGCGGGGCGCGCCCCCGATCTCCCGAACAGGCGGCGCCACCCTCTTGTCCGGATGGCTGGTCTTCCTAGCATGAGTGGCCTGCACGGGCAGGCCACGGTTCCTCCAGCCGCGGGTCTTCACAGCCCGGTCGGCCATCTACCCATCGGTTTGTCCGCCGAACGGCCCTCAGAACGCGGGTCACGGTCCTCTAAGCACGGTGCCCTCATGGCTCCATGGTCTCTTCGGTCTGGTCGGTTCTTCATCGGTAGAGCGGCCCGCAGTTGTGGGCCGCGGTTCTTCCACACGCGGCCAGCACGCTGCCGTCACCTTCGCTTGTCGCCACCTTTCAAAAATGGTCTCCATCGCAAACAAAAGAGACTATGGAGGGTCGTCAGGCCGTGTGCGTTTGGCCTGCGCCCTTCGCGTTAGGTGGTAGGAGTTGGCCGAAGTTATTACAAAGAAAACAACACAAATGAGATAATTTATTTACTTATAAATTATATGAAACCCCTACCTTGATTAAAGTTCGTTCGTCAACGAGCCGCGGATGATGAGTGTCGCGGTGGTCGGGCGTCACAGATGACGGTGTCGTTCCATCAATGTTGGAGGAAGAGGTAGGTAAGTAGAATTATTGTGGCTTCGCCTCCTTCCTTTCCCCGATTGAATTAGTGGAGGAAGTTGATCATGTCCCTCGCATTCTTCGTCGGTGTTGTTCGTCATTGAAGAATGGTGTTCTTCATCGGAAGAACACTATTCTTCTCTTGAGCTCTCCCAAAATCCTATGAACACAACGAGTGCCAAACTAAAATAATAGCTAAGGATATTATTTTATTCACACATGTAATTAAAAATTCAAAAACTTTAATTAATTAATTGGAGTTCAATTCATTAATTAAAAAAGTTGGAAAATATTAACGGGAGAGAGATGGAGGTGAAGAGTTCACATTCATTAAGGGGTAGTTTTCAAATTAATTTAAGTGGGTGTTAATGGGGAGTTGAGGGGAGGTGATAAGTTAGAGCTCGTGTGGGTCCCACCTCCCAAATATCCTCTCATGAGAGGTTATGTGGGTGTGGGCCCCACCAATAACTTCCCTTTGTAGGATATAACTATTAGAAATAAATAAAATTGTGTTCCACAATTTTATTTATTTTATTCTAAATCCCCAAAAATTAACTCTCAACTCGCATAATACGCAACTGCGGTAAAGGTCCCCTTAAGCGATTACCGGTGCTGAGAGTTCATTGGTGTCCTCAGATTTCAATTCATAGCACCGGTTCAAAAGATAGAAAAACCCACATGTACGTTTATTGAATGTACCCGAACAAAACTTCATAAATTGATTCTGGGCACATCGGGACTCGGAATCAAGTGCCGTCAGAAACCGTAGACTCGTATAATTCCAAATTATTTAAGAAAAAAATTCCTTAAAATTTATAGGTCTTTAAATCTACAACATACCTACAACATTTAATATGTCCATGTAGCCTCCCTCACATGGTTTTTAAAAACCGTGATCTCTATATATGGTTCGCATGTTTTGAGTCACACAATTAATATTAACCATTCCCAAACTATCTGCCTCATACTATTTCTTTAAAAACCAAATTTTTGTGCTAAGAACAAACATCAGATGATCTTGATCCCTTACTTAAACCTTTAATCACATTCATTGGGATAAAATAAATTTTTAAACTAGAATTTAATGTATTTTTACTTCATAAGAAAAACCAAGATGTTACAACCTCCCCTCCTTAAAAAACTCATCAGTGAGTTTCCCTTATGAGGGTGGTATGTCATTTTCTGAGAATAAATATATTCTCTCATCATGTATGTTTTCCTCCCACTCCCAGGTCTCATCCTATAAACTGATGTGTTTCCATAGAACCCATACTAGATGAATTATTCTACCTCTAAGAATATTCTTGTTGTGATCAGTGATACATATTGGATACTGTTTAAAACAACACTCCAAATCAAAATCAACCTCATCATGATGAAAGACATGAGAAGGGTATGAATAGTATCTGTGAAGTTATGAAGCATGGAAGATGCTATGCATGGATCAGTCGTCAAAGTAAACAATAACCAATGGGCTACCGACCCAACTCTCTGTTTAATATCAAAGTTTTCAATGAACCTAGGTACTAACTTACCTTATTTATAAAACCATTTATGTATGAATATAGTTGATACATGCAAGAAGATATGATCTCCCACCTCAACAACCATAGGTTGGAAGAGATTATCGACATAATACTTCTTCCTAGAATTATTTGTATCCATTCGCTTCCTGATAAGTTGTACTTGCTCTGAAGTATTCTAAATGAGATGAAGAACCAATAACACTACCTCTCTTAGCTCTAACTAACACGGGGGTGAACAATATGGCCTACTATAATGGGAATTATAAGGATACATAGGTATAGTCACTTAGAAGCTGTATTATAAGATAATTTAGTGAGAGGTATATTTTTTCCCAAAGAACCTTCAAAATTGAGGAGATATGCTCGAAGAATAACTTCAAACACTTAGATTATATTCTCAGACATCCACCTGTTTATGGGTGATATATTATATTTAAAAGTACCTATTAACCTATTACCTTCTACAACCCCTTCCAAAATCTTGACATGTAATGAGAATCTTTATCTAATATGATGGTACATTAAGCTTTATAAAGATGTATAATCTCCCTGACATACATCCTCCCTGGTTCATCTACTGAAAAGGTCTCTATGATAGGTAATAAGTGAGCATTTTTTGTCAACCTGTCAACAATCTCACATAATATTTTATTTCCCTAATCTGATCTTAGAATACCCATCATAAAATCCATAGTGTAATCATCCCATTTCTACTTAATGATGGATAATGGCTGTAAAATTCCCTCTGGTTTCTGGTGTTCTGCCTTCACCTGCTAACAGGTGGAGCACCAAGTAACAAATTCAGTTATCTCATTCTTTATCCCCAATCACCAATAGTTGATGTGTAAGTCATGTTACATCCTAGTAATACTAGGATGTACTTACAAATAAGATTAATTAGACATTCACATTAGTTCCTCTCATATGTATATAGGAACCTAGATGCATATATGAATGCACAAGACCTTATCCCTTTCAACAACCCAACCAGGTGGTGGGTCCCTACCTGAAGAACTCTCCCTCAGGACCAAGCCCTTGGGAAATGAAATTTTTCTCATCTTCAATTTATATAAAAGTGTAGAGTTCACTACAAAATTTGTAATAAAGGGTTTTATGTGAAGCTCTTAAATATCAATATGTATATCAGAAAAGATATCTATCATCTAAAATTCACTAATTTAATTCTAAACTACTTGTGTCTGAGTATTCCTACTCATAGAATCTACCACTATATTTCCTTTCCATACATACAATAAATCTAAAAATCAAATGAAAATTGGTATTCAACCCATATTTCGTATTTTAAATTCAAGTCACTCTGAGTGAAGATGTATTGTATAATTGTATGATCATTTTAAACAAATAACCACACTCCCAGTAGATAATATATTCAACAATGAAAGGATTCAATAACAATAATAATCTCTAGATCATGTGTTTGATAATTACACTCATGATGTATCATATGGTGAGACCCATACACAACGATTTGATCACCTTGACTCAAAATTACTCCCAGCCTGATACCTTATGCTTCACAATAAATATTATAGATTCTACTTAGCTTGGGTAGAATCAAGATTGGAGCTAAATTCAATCTTCTTTGTAGCTATTGAAAGGATTTCTCACATTCTTCAGACCATTAGAATTTCAAAACCTTTTTTGTCAATACTATAAGGGGTACTACAATGCATGATAAATCCTGTATGAAATTCTTGTAATATCTAGCTATCCCCAAGAATATATGAATTTTAAAAAAAATCATGGGATACTCCCAGGAAACTAAGGATTTCTCTTTCATTGGGTGCATGAATACTCCTAATTCCAAGATAATTTTTCCTAGGAATTGAACTTTATCAATCTAGAAGTGGTTTTTTTTATCTTATAATGCATATAGTTCTCTCTTAGTATTTTCAAAATGATATCAATGTGTTTGGAATGTTCATGTAATGTATATGACTAAACCAAGAATACTACCACAAATGAATCCAGGTATGGGTGGAAAAGCCGATTCAACACAACCCTGAAAATTATCGATGCATTCACAAGAACGAATGGTGAAACCAAATACTTGTACAATATATATCTACTATAGAATATTATACATGGTACACTTGTGGTTATAACATGAACCTGACGGTATCCTGCCATTAAATCGATATTTATGAAGAATCTCACTACTCATAGTTGGCTGAAGAGGTCATTTGTACAAGTTAAAGGATAATGGTTCTTCATGGTAAGATGATTCAATTTCCATTAATCATCAGAAAACCTAATATCCCCATAATACTTATGTGAAAAAAGTATGGTAGAACCCAAAGGTGAAGTATTGGGTCATATAAAACCCTTAACTTCTAAGTCCTCCGGTTATCTCTTGAGCTCCTACAACACAAGATTATCCTTCCTATAAGGAGGAGTGAATACTTGTTCTGCTATTCAAACTAGATCAAGAGTAAACTATACCTCCCTATAATTAGGTTCCATGAAAAATCATTAGGGAATAAATCCATGAAATGAACCAAAATAGGAGGTAAATTGGTATATCATGTTCCCTGACCATTCATATAGAGACTAGCATTCTATGATGCCACTCCACCTAGCCCATGATTCTTAGGTCAATCTCAACTCTCCTAGCCATCCCATTCACCCTTGTTAATATAATTACCACCCTTATGTGATTTTAAGGATACCCTTCAATGAAATCAATCAATATGGTCACAATGGGGGTACTAGTCATTCCATCACAAAAATGATGTCGAATCCTTTCATCTCAAGGATGAAAAAGGTTACTTAGGAAACTACAGCTGCCAATATCCAGGGACACTCCTTACATAGGTTCACACCTTCTCATAAAATTACTAGTGGGGTGTAGAGAGTCATTAATATATATAAATACTCAATTCCAAGACTAAGATTATTCATAATAGCCACAGATATAAAGGATTTTGAATATCCTATATTAAATAAAGAAGATACTAAATTATATGTTACTAAAAACTTACCTCAAAATATAAATGGATCGACACCCTTCTCCTTTGGAATATGTTTTACTTCATAAATCTAGCATAATTTGTGTCACTAAGATACACCCTAACAAGCCTGAGTAGGTCCACTCAATTGGAACTATATAACAGAGGTGTAGCTTCCCTGACCACAACCAACATCTTATCTTGAAGAACCTATTGATCTCTATATTCCTTCTTGAAGTTGAGATATATATCATGTTCCTAAACTTGGAGTGATGTTTGATCCCCTATCACTGGCCACTAGAGGAAAAGTTCGATAAAAACACTGAATATGACCTATTTGGTCATAATCTCTCCACTCTACCAGCTCTCTAGTACATTGGGGATTCATATTTCCTAGCCTCCCACTCTGGTGGCACACTATGCTACTAATAGTGTGGTTACTCTAGTGGATACTTCCCAAAATATATGATTCTATGAGATACTATCTTCCACTAAACAAACTTTTCACATCCCAAACCAATGAGGCTTGAGCCACAACTACCCAAAGACCACCTCCATAGGCCAGGGGCTAGAGACCAATTCTAAAAGTCATATATAACATGGGAGACCTTTTCCAAATGCACCAATATGATTTCTCCTTACCATCTCAATTCAAATGAAAAACCTCTAGGTGTATAAGAGTATGAAAGTGAAAATTTAAAGTAAAGGGTAAAAATAAACACCCAACCAAAAAGATGTCCCAACCTGAAAAAACTAGATAGTAAAATAAATTCTGAGAGATCCCATCTTTTGATATCTAAGATTTGACCATCATATGTGGTCCAATGAACCATGTATCCATAAGCCTCTATGTATTCATCATCTGTATAAGACATGAACCTTGCTAGAAAATACCATATAGGGGTTATTATACACAAACCCAGTTGGATGCCCTGAAAGATGAAGGGTCACTATGAGACACGATAGGAATAGATAGACAGACAACTTAACCCAAATCAACAGAGTAAAAATAATATAATAACATGGATACATACATACATACATACATACATACATATATATATATATATTCTCAAACCAAAGAAACCCAAATGAAATAGAAAAGAGGAACTCCATCTCCAAGTCCATCCTAAGAAAATAGTACCATCAATTCCAAAATTCTATCAATAATTCCCATAATCTCACGCATCTATCTGTCAAGAAATCTAAGTCAATCCACACACCGAACAGTCGAGGGTCCACAAATCTTGGTAGTTGACCCATTCCCTAGTACAATAGGAGGGTTCCAGTCAATAAATAGCTAGATAACTCATGTCCTGACTCGGTAGGAAGGTGTAACTCAGTTAAAAAGAAGAGGACCCATGCCCAACCCAATAGGAGGGTGCATCTCTATCAATCGAGGACCCATTCCAAGTCCCAGCTAGAGGCTTTCACTCTAGTAGTCAAAGACCCTTTCCCGGATACAATAGGAGGGTGCTGATCAAATAGAATATGGAGGAACCATGTGCTTCCAAGTAAGATGGTGCCACTCAAAGACTCATAAGAGGACCCATGCCCTACCAAATAAGAGAGTTCTGCTCTAAGATTCAGTCAAGGACCCATACCCTTCCCATGTAGAGGGTTTCACTTGAAGAGTCAGTAGAGGACCCATTCCTAGACTAGTAGGAGTGGTCCACTATATAAATAGGAAGAGGACCGAATCCCTATCCCAATAGTTGGATATATTCTTGAAGCATCTGGTGATCCTTCTTGATCGATTCCATCATAAGAAATTTCCAAAATATATTCCACACCCAGAACATCTCACATACTATCACAAAATACACTATGGAGGATACCATCGGGTTCTACGTAGAAACACACTCAAGATAGGCTAACTGTGGGACAAAATATGAGTCCAAAAAATGAGATATGAGAGTTTAAAGTTTCCTAAAAATAAAGGAAGAGGCACATGATTTACGGGTACCCACAAAGTTTGTGGTCTCACTCCATCACATGGACATGTCTGGGAAGGTATATGAATCAATCCCCATGTATCCATACATGGTGGGTAGGAGGAATACATGGAATGAATTAGTGACTTAGGGTCTGGCCAATGTTCCTTACCCATTTCCATGTATCTATCCCTTGTTTGTGTACTTCGATACACAATGTTTTCCTAGTTATGCCAATTCATGTGTTCTTTTGGAGTACACATTGATTCTCCATCATAAGGGTCACATGATGTGTAAGGGTCCCACATTAAGTGTAATACTTATAATTTCATGAAACTTTAGCCAGAACATACAAGGTCCTACACATTGTGTGTGTAACACCCCAAGGGTTTGAAAATAAATTCATTTTATAATCTAGCCATTAAACACAACTTTGCCTCTTCTATGTTTTGAATTTTTAAATACGACCATCTAGAGTTGTGATCAATAATTCATTTAGAGTATGATAGAACAAACTTGATTTTTGTGAATAGTAACATACCCATATGAATAGTAATGTGAATAGAAATATGACCCATATGAATAGTAAATAATGATGTTATTTTATTTTCTTAAGGTAATAAGATAATGAGATCTTAATTATTTTTTCAATGTGATATAAACTGAATTATACCTTTAATATTGTCATTTTTCACATTAACTATGATTTTATTCAAAAATTAAATTAATAATATTTCTAAAATTATCTTTGAAAAAAGAGTTAACTATTGAATTCTACACGTCGAAAAATGGTAGGGGTGAATTTTTGGGATTTTTCTAAAATACTCGAATTTTCCTTAAAAAGTAAAAATACAGTTTTGAGTTTTCAGTATGTTTAATGACATCATAATGATGTAATAATTAAAATAAAATGATGATAGACTTTGTTAAATTAAAATAAGATATTAGGTGTCTGGAGTTTCTAATACCATCGGAAAATACCATGGTTAAGCCCATGGTTTTACAAAAACCTCTAATGAGGTGTCTTTTTAAATTAATAAAAAATTCTCTCTTTTACTATAAATATCCACTCATACATTCGTTTTATTTGTTTCCAAATCCCTTTTCCTCGAATATCTAGTGGTCTTAGCTCCCTTGTATTCCTCCCAAGGTTTCCTTAAGCCCCAAGGTCCCAACCTTCATGTTCTAGGAGTTACTCTACAAGGTAAGGAAACCTTTCACCCTCCTCTTTTAGCCAACACTTCCTTTTTGTTATATCTTTGAATTTCAATTCTCATATTTTGGAGTTTGATATTATGTATTTATCTTAATATAATTTTTATTTCCATATTATGGGATATCCTTTTTCTCTTATCAATTATAAAATTTTAAGCGACGTCGTTAGGCTGGCAATTTTTCATAAGGGATCTCTCAACTTTTCTTTTATTTTCAAGTTCATCTCTTCTCTTTTACTCTACCAAACTCCTCTTAACAAATGATCATGATAACTCCATTATCATCTATATTATGGAAATATATCATGTTAATGTATGAACCATCACCAATATTCCTACTCCCTCCCTTTTCTTTTTATAAATGATATCAACGTCCATGAGGCTCCAATTTATAACCTTCGTGGATGAAAAAGTTTTGTTTTTCAATTTATCCTTCATTACTGGTCTTGAAACCATTTATATGGTTGAAATAGAAAATAA
This sequence comes from Viscum album, assembly GCA_963277665.1. Taxonomy (NCBI): domain Eukaryota; kingdom Viridiplantae; phylum Streptophyta; class Magnoliopsida; order Santalales; family Viscaceae; genus Viscum; species Viscum album. The sequence continues at coordinate 1,424,835,961 of OY728135.1, read as the reverse complement.
TACATGTATTACAGCCTAATTAATATTTATAAACCAGTATATGTACATATTATTAATTTATATGGCAAAACTAGTTCATAATACTCCAAATACCACCAAATAATCAAAGTGGTTATCATTGAATGATTCATACTCATTCCATGTAAAAAAATAATATAAATGAAAATTAAAAATTATGGATGTTCATAAATAATATTTAATTTCAATTTTGGATATTTACAACCATTCCACATGAACTCCATTACTTAAAAACAAGTGAACTGATTATGGAAATCAAGAAAACGAACACTCCAGAACGACGACATTAAATTTTATAACTAATCAATAAGGACATAATGAACTTATTAAAATTATATCAAACCAAATATATTTAGAATAGGTTCTGAATTAAGTTATTAATCATTATAATTTCATATTTTACGACCTTATTTTTAATATTGGAACCATTCAGGCTAAAGGTAAGGGTTTTTCCACCCGACCCTCCATTTTCATTCGGGTTTTTTTTATTTTCTAACTAACTCAATTATATTATTGGGTATTATAATTTACTCATCATATATTCTATGTGAGTGTTATATATACGTTTACCAACCATAATCATTCCTTATTTTATTGGGATTAACATGTTTTAAAAAAACAATCAAAATTATTTCTGAAATACAAGCTCGTTTCAAGAGAATTTCTCAAATTCTTACCTACTTTAAAGGGCACCCTATAATCTATTTTTGGAAACCATTATCTTTATAAAATCAAAACATTTGTTATAAAAAATAATATCTTACTTTACATTTGGTTTTATACAAATATAGTTCTAGAAGAACTATTCTTTTCAAAGTAAAAGAGTATTTATCTCAAGAATTACTTAATTCTTTTATAAGAGTTTTTTCATCTATTTCAACACTCTTTCTTATTATTATAAACTATTGGAATTAAAATTTCAAATTATCATCTACCATATTTATTTTAATGATTTATGATTATTTTTTGGATGTGGATGTTCTATCTTAAAACCATTCACCAATTTATTTTGACTAGTTTGTGTTTATGTTAATGTTCGGGGAAAGTTATTTACATTTCATATATTATTTTTAATATGAATGTATATGTTGTTTATATTTATCCCCATTCATATGAGGAATTTATTGTACATAGAAAGTGTCGGGTGGGGGCTATTATATCCCCTTGGTTCATAAGTAGGTCTCATTAGACAAACTACAGTCTTGGCATAAGTCCTTAAAAATGATTATTTATGTTCTTGGAACGTGGCCTTGACGGTATGGTTTTGTTTTCCCACATTATGAATTCCCTCATTATAAAAATAGTATTTATGGTTCATGTGGTTATTTGACTAGTATAATACCCATGATTATGTTTATTATGGCATTACTTACTCAGCGCTCATTCATGCCATAAGGTGTTGAAGTTTTTGTTAAAGGAATATGCTTTTAGTTATTAAACTTTCCTAATGTTTATATTTCTTCTGTTTTATTGATTACCCTTACTGATAATTTGTGCTCACCCAATTCTTATGATTCATTTTCTGAGGGCATGAAGAATTTTATTATGAATGACATGCTGAAATAACCTAGGAGTTATGGATGTTGTATAAAGAGTTTCTATGTTGTATTTCTTTTCAAGTTGTAATATTGAACTTATGTATGTATATTGTCTCCAATAATATTAAACTACTTAGTATTTAGGTATGTATATTCCTTTTTTACATTCCAATGTAATAAAATATAGAATTAGCTCTATGAAATTGGGTTCGAGTCTTTACAGTTCGTATCAAAAGTTGTTTAGTAGAAAACATGGAAACTAGATTAGAAAATGTAGATTAGGGGACAAATACCTAAGGTATTATTTGAGGATAAACATGCAAGAACATCCTGGTATTTTGGTAAGGAGTAGATTATGTGTATATTTTAGGCAAATACATCCCTGTCTGGATACAAACAGGTAGAGGTGGCTCTGGCATAGATGTACCTAGGAGTGAAAACTCTGACACAGATTTTCGAGAATGACCTGGGGTATCCTCGTATAAGACAACAGGCCTTGCTGCACTCTTGGTATTGACACTCCCGGAGGATATGATTAAGATAATTCACATTTTTTTACAAGCCATTATGAAGGATTTAAATGTAAATTTTTCCTCAAAGATACCTTGTTTTTTATTAATAGATTAGTTATGTGTAGAATTTATATTTATGCTAAGTATTTTTCTAAATTGAGATTATATATTATGATTTATACCATAATCTAGTGTATTGCATTATTTAGAAATGGTGCCTAGTGGAAGGAATGGAAACCTCATGAACACGCATGTCCCCTGTATGGATTTCCTAGTGATGCAAGATAATGATGTTGGATATTGTGTTGTTATTGGTTCTAAGAAAATTATAACTATACTGGGAAAACTTAATAAGGTTATTAATAATAAACTTATGCATATGAATCATCCAGATCCACCACATAGAGGAGATATGTTAGATAGCTTTATGCGACAACAACCTCTATTATTCAATGGGACTACAAACTCGTTTGTATCAGAGTAGGGGATATGTTCCCTAGAGAAGATATTTCTCTCTTTGTGATGTAAAAAAGGAGAGAAGGTTGACATGGAAGTTTATCATCTATTTAGATATGCACATTAGTGGTGTTTGTTAATCCAAAAACACAAAGGAAGATGAATAAGGATAAGATATGGAATGGAGGGATTTTAAGGAAATCATCCTAGAAAAATATTTCCCTTGTGAATTGTAAGAAGATATGGAGATTAAGTTCATGAATCTGAGTCATAAGGAGGATGAAAATGTTTCCAAGTATGTAGAAAAATTTACAAGGCTAGAAAGTAATGATGCGGACTACATATGTAATCCATGGATCAAAATTGATCAATTATTTTATGGTTTAAAACCATTCGTATGAAGGGCTCAAGTCTCGCAAAGTTTCTCATCATATGAAGATATATTATCAAGTGCTTTCTAGATAGAAAAGGAATTTTGTAAGTCATGTGAATTTAAAGAAAAATAATAAAATATTAGGGCTACTGAAAACTCTAGAAAAGTAAATAAAGAAATGGGGAAGAAGGGAACAGTTGAATTCCCATCCTGCAGTAATTTTGGGAAGAAACACCCTAGCACTTTTCTGAAGGGAATGGGAGTCTATTACAAGTGAAAAGACAAATTCCACCTATCTTGGGATTCTAAGGGGAAGAAATAAGCTTCCAATGTTCAATGTTACAGTTTTTGGGATATGGGACATTATGTACTTGAATTTCTTAAGTGTCAGGGAAATGTTCCCCAAAGAAGGTCAAGGGAGCAAGGCCAAGTTTATAAAGTCACAACTATAGAGGTTGAAGTTCCTAATGAAGTGGTGGCAGGTCAATTAATCATTTAATCAAACATATCCAATACTTTATTTGATTCTGGATAATCGCACTCATTTATATCTTCCTAGTTTTTTAAGAAAATTAGATATCTCTAATTTGATTTAATAAAGGAGCTATCAATCAAAAATCTTAGTGGATGTATCATTACAACAAAGGCATGTCGATAAGTCCCCCTCATGAAACATAAACAAGATTTAGTTTCTAACCTTATCATCATACCAATGATTGACTTTGATATAATTCTTAGTATGAATTGGATATCAAATTATGATACGAAGATATACTCCAAGAAGAAAGGAAGTTACAATTTTTAAGAATGGTGTAGAATCCCTTATCTTTAGGGAACAAACATCACCATAAAATTTTTATCTAGATCTAACCCTAGTAGCTCTACTGAATTAAATTATTGGGGAGGAAGGGAATAAAATAACTATGGGTTAGGAGAAGAATTTATAGATAGAGGATGTACCTATTGTGAAAGAATATGTTGATGTCCTTCCAGAGGATTTACCTAGACATACTCCAGAGCAGGAAATTGAGTTTTCCATCGACTTAATTCCTAGTTTAAGGACCATATAAAATACCCCTTATATAATGAACACTGTGGAGTTAGTTAAGATAAATAAACAACTAGAGGAATTTTTTGATAAAGGATTTATTCTCCCTAGTGTTTATCCATGGGGATCCCCTATTCTTTTCGTTATGAATAAATATGGGTCTATAAGGTTGTGGATTGATTACAAGAAAAAAACTGATATTAAAATAAATAATAAGTATACTCTACCAAAAATTGAAGATTTATTTTATCAAATTCATAAAGCACAATATTTTTCAAAGATTGATATTCGATTTGGATATCATTAGTTGCTTGTGAGGAAAGAATACATTCCAAAAATTGCATGTAGAACTAGGTATGAGAATTATGAGTTTACAATCATGCCTTTTGGACTAACTAATACACCATGTGTTTCATGGATCTAAGGAATATAGTTATCAAGTAATATCTTGATGAAATTGATGATATCCTGGTATAATATAAAAGCTGTGAAGATCATGAAAATCATGTGTGCACCATTCTGAAGACTCTTAGAAGAAATAAATTATATTCTAAGTTTAACATGTGTGATTTTTGGCTCCAATCAGTTTCCTTTCTGGGCCACATTGTCTCAAACGATGGAATATCAGTAGATCCTATGAATATAAAGGTTGTACAAGAATAGCCTACTCTAACAAACATAACTGAGGTACATAATTTTATTGGTTTCGCAGGTTATTATCATCATTTCATTCAGAACATCACCCGTTTATCCATCCTAATGAACAAGCTTACATGAAAAGGGGTTAAGTTCATATGTACAAAATAATGAGAATTTTTTTAAAGAATTGAAGAGAAGATTATCGAATGCTCCAATATTGACTCTACCATCAAGGAATGATGTATTTGTGATCTTTAGGGATGCAGAAAATAAAATACTTGTTTGTGTCCTTATGTGGAATGATAGATTGGTTGCCTATGCATCTGGGTAGCTAAAAATTCCTGAACAAAACTATCCAACTCCTGATCTTGAGTTAGCAGTGGAAATCGTTGCTCTGAAGATTTAGAGACATTACCACTATGAAAAAAATGTGAGATATATACAGATCATAAGAGTTTGAAATATATATTCTCATAGAAATAACTCAACATCAGATAAAGGGGATGGATTGTGCTACTCAAAGATAATTATAGCACAATACACTACCACCTAGGGAAGTCAAATAAGGTGGATAACTCTTTGAGTAGAAAGGAAAACAGAATTTTGAACAAGATGAGAGTTGAAAGGGATCCTTTGTTCATGGATCCAATAAAGATGGATATTGGAATTACCAAGGAAGGTAGCACATCACTACATTTTCAAATGTTCACCAAACCTTATTTACTTGAATGGATAAAAATTTCTATGGCTAATGATGAGGAGATTCAAAAGAAAATTAAAGCGGTAAATGATGGTAATTTTATTGACTTCATATATAAGGGTGGAATTTTGAAATTTGAAAAGCGTCTTTGTGTTATCGCTATTCCTAAGCTAAAGAGTGAACTATTGGATGTTTCTCATAACTCTAATTTCTCTATACACCCTGGTAGCACAAATATGTATAGAGATCTAAATGAACATTTTTTGTGGGAAAACATAAATAGTGAGATTACTAGTTATGTGTCGAGATGTTTGGTGTGTCAACAAGTGAAGGCTGGAAGACAACATCCCGGATGAGTTATGTAACCCCTTTCTATTCCTATGTGAAAATGTGATGATATTATAATGGACTTTTTCATGGGTATACCAAAGGCTCCAGGAAAGAATGATGTGATATCGGTCATTGTTGATCATTATACAAAATCATCACATTTTCTTACTATAAGAGATGATTTACCACTTAAACATTTATAAAGACTATATATTAATGAAGTTTTAAGACTTAATAGTGTACCCTTATCAATTTTTACTGATCGTGATCCCCATTTTACATCAAAATTATAGAAAATTATTCAGAAGTCCATATATACTTATCTTTTTTTGAGCACAACCTACTGCCCACAAACTGATAGACAATCAGAATGGACTATTCAAACTCTGGAAGACATTTTGAGGTCTTGTTCACTTGACTTTCAAGGCTTGTGTAATCAATATTTACCTCTTTTATAATTTTCCTATAACAATTGCTTCTATTAAAGTATTCAGATGGCATCATATAAAGCATTGAATGGAATGAGATGTCGTACAACAACTTGTTGGGATGATGTGGGTGAAAGAAATCTTGTAGGCCCCAAACATGTTGAGGAAATAATGGAAAAAGTGAATATTATCCAAACCCATATCAAAACAGCTCAAATTAGGAAAAAGATTTATGCTGATAACAGAATAAATTATTCTTAATTTCAAGGAGGAGATCATGTTTTTTTAAAGGCATCTCCATGGAATGGTATTATACGATTCACTTAGAAGGGAAAATTAAGTCCCAGGTACATTGGACCTTTTGAAATTCTTGATCGAATTGGAGTCGTAACTTACCATTTAATAATGTCGCCAAGTCTCTCTAATGCTCACAATGTGTTCCATATGTCAACGTTAAGGAAATACATGCATGTCCCAACCCATGTACTCGCCTATGAAGAAGTATAACTTGAGCCCGATCTATCTTAATGTGAAATCCTATCAAGATTATTTATACTAGAGAACAAGTATTGAGAAATAGGAATACTCTTCGGGTAAAGGTTCTTTAGAGGAACCATAATATTGGGGAAAACATGGGAGCATGTGGAGCTTATGTTGAAAACATACCAAAATATTTTTAGGTAACATTTTTTGAATTTTGAGGAATAAATTTTTGTAGGGGGGGAGAATTTAACACCCAAAGGTTTTGAAAATAAATTCATTTTATAATCTATCCATTAAACACAACTTTGCCTCTCCTATGTTTTGAATTTTGAAAAACGGTCATCTAGAGTTACGATCAGTATGTCATTTGGTGTCTGATAGAACAAAATTGATTTTTGGTGAATAATAACATATCCTTATGAATAGTAATATGAAGAGTGATATGACCCTTATGAATAGTAAATGATGATATTATTTTATTTTCTTAAGGTAATAAGATAATGAGATCTTAATTAATTTTTCAATGTGATATAAACCAAATTATACCCTTAAAATTGTTATTTTTCGAATTAACTATGATTTATTTTAAAATTTAAATTAATAATATTTATAAAATTATTTTTGAAAAATGTAGTTCATTTTTTAATTCTATACATCTAAAAATAGTAGGGGTAAATATTTTTGATTTTTCTAAAATACTTGAATTTTCTAAGAATAGTAAAAATACAGTTTTGAGTGTTCGGTATGTTTAATGACATCATAATGATGTAATAATTAAAATAAAATTATGGTCAACTTTTTTACAGTAAATAAATATATTATGTGTCTCAATTGGCTAATACCATGGTAAAAAACCATGTGAAATCCCATGGTTTTACAAAGACCACTAATGATGTGTCTTTTATAATTAATAAAAAAATCTCTCTTTTACTATAAATACCCACTCATCTATTTGTTTTCATTCATTAAAAATACATCATACTCTAATATATTGTGGTTTTACCTCCCAATTCTTCCTCCCATGGTTTCCATAAGCCCCCAAGGTCCAAACCTTCATGTTCAAGGAGTTACTCTACAAGGTAAGGGAACCTGTCACCCTCCTCTTTTATCCAACACTTCTTTTATGTTATCTCATTGAATTTACATTCTGAAATTTTGGGGTTTGAAAATATGTATTAATATAACTTTAATTTTTATTTACATATGATTATATACCCTTTTTCTCTCATCAATTCACTTTATGAAATTTTAAGCGATGTTGTTAGGCTGCCGAATTTTCATATGGGATCTCTCAACTTTTCTTTTATTTTCAAGTTCATCTCTTTTCTTTTTCTCTCCCCACCTCCTCTATCCAAATGATCATGATAACTCCAGTATCATCTATATACTCAAATTTTATCATGTGAATGTAATAACCATCATCAATATTCTTACTCCCTCCCTTTTATTTTTATAAATGATATCAACATCCATTAGGTTCCAATTTATAACATTCGTGGACAACGAAGTTTTGTTCTTCAATTTATCCATAATTACTGATCATTAAACCATTTATATGTTTTAACCAGATTATAATATATGTATTATAACCTAATTAATATTTAGGAACCAGTATATGTACATACTATTAATTTATATGACAAAACTTGTTCATAATAATCCAAATACATCCAAATAATCGAAGTGGTTTTCATCTAATGATTCATCCTCATTAATTGTAACCAAATAAAATAAATGACCATAAAAAGTCTGGATTTTCATAAATTATCTTTAATTTTAATTCTGGAGATTTACAACTAGTCTGCATGAACTCCATTACTTAAACAAAAGTGAATCGATTATGGAAATCAAGAAAACGAACACTCCAGAACTGCGAGATTCGGTCTTATAACTAATCAAGAAAGACATAATGAACTTAATAAAATTATGTTAAAACAAATACATGTTTAATATTTTCTTAAATAAGTTATTAATAATTCTAATTTTATATTCCAGTACATTAATTTCAAGAGAGGAACCATTCAGACTTTAGGTAAGGGGTTTTTCACCAGAACCTCCATTTTGATTCGGGTTATTTTTATTGTCTAATTATATCAATGAGATTCTTGTGTATTATTATATACTCATCATAAATTCTGTGTGAGTGTTCTATATATTTTTACCCACTATAATCCTTCCTTATTTTATTGGGAGTAACACATTTTAAAAGGAACAATCCAAATTATTTCTGAAATACAATCCCGTTTCAAGGGAATTTTAAAACTTCTTACCTATTTTCAAGGGAACCCTGTAATATTCTTTTGGAAACCATTATATATATAATATCACTAATTTTATTATGAAAATATTATCTTACTTCACTTCTAGTTTTATACAAATATTTTTCCAAAAGAACTCTACTTTTCAAAGTAAAAGAGTATTTATCTCAAGAATTTCTTAATGATTTTATAATAGTATTTTCGTCTATTTCAACACTCTTGATGATTCTTAAACATTAATTGAATTAATATTTAATGGTATCATATACCATATTTAATTTTATGGTTTATGATTATTTTCTTTTTGGATGTTCTATCTTAAAACCATTCACCAATTTACTCTGAATGGTTAGTGTTTATACTTAATGTACGAGGAAAGTTATTTACATTTCATATATTAGTTTCAATATAAATGTATATGTTTTTTAAATTTATATTTGTTCATATGAAGAATGCATTGGACATAGAAACTATCAGGTAGGGCCCGATATAGCCCATCGGTGCATCGGTAGGTCTCATGAGACAAACTACGGTCTTAAAACAAGGCCTTGACAAAATGATTATTTATGGTCTTGGAACGAGGCCTTGAAAGTATGGTTATGTTCTCCCACATTATGAATTCCCTCATTGTGAAATTAGTATTGATGGTTCATGTGGTTATTTGACTAGTATAATACCCATGATTATGTTTCATTATGGCATTACTTACTCAGCTCTTATTCTTATCATAATGTGTTCAAGTTTTTGTTAAAGGCATATGTTTTTTATTATTAAAAATTCCTAATGTTTATATATATTCCACTGTATTTATTACCCTTATTGATCATTTGAGATCACCCCTTTCTTGTGTTTTATTTTCTTAGGACATGAAGAATTTTATTATGAATGACATGCTAAAATTACCTAGGAGTTATGGATGTTGTCTAAAGAGTTTTATATTTTATTTCTTTTTAAGTTGTAATATTTAACTTATGTATGTGTCCTGTTTCCAAAAATACTAAACTACTCAGTCCTTCAGGATAAATATTCCATTTTTATATTTTAATGTAATCAAATACGGAACCGGCTCTGAGCAACTGGGTTCGGTTCCTTACAGTGTGTCCATAAGACAACACAGGGTGTAGTAATGTTTTTTAAGGAAAATTAGATCTATTCCTGAGAATTTTAGGTATGGTCACTCCACCTTGGATCTCACCTATATTCCTCCCTAAATCAAAGTATCTTTCCAACATTCATTTTTTCCAAACATCCGATGGTTGGAAATAGAATTCTCGTTTAATTTATTACTTCTTGTATGCACTACATGAATAACCCATGTTGTGCCTCTCTGTTTTCAATTTTGAACATTGAATCGATCAACTATGACCTGAAATAATCCCAAATCCATCCCATATTAGGTATTATATTCATTGCACATGAATTCATCACAAATCTGGGGGTTCGATCATGCTCGTTCCTGTCCAGCAATGTCGAATGGTGACATTGTGGTCCAATGATGACTAGTGCAAGAATGGAGGGATAAATGTGCTTGAAACTAAGGTGCAACCATCATTGGCCAAACATTCTTGGACAAAGGGTATAGAATTGGGGTTTGGGGTGAGAAAACTCAATAAAAAATTAAAGTCATTACATGGGGCACATAAAATGGCTATAAACTAGCACAAATCAAGAAGCGACATGAACCTGCTCAATCAATTTAATTAGTAGGGTAATAAAACATGAATTGATGAGTCCTACTTTGTTTTTTTATTTTTCTTCATCATATAACATGATCATCATTGATTTATAGTGGTTTTTGAAACCCATGTGTCCCGCCAATAATAAGTGGAATAAGGCCTCTTTATTCTCCCAATGTCTATGTGGATAGCCCTAGAAAAATCTCCAAAAATGGTAACAATATGAAATTTTTTAATTATGTCAATTAATTAAATAAATAAAATTATTTATTTATTTAAATAATCACACTCTCAAAAAGGTGATTTTATCCGAATTCCCCACAATGACAAATTTTAAGTCACTCATAGGGTAAACATCATGTTCCAAACTCAACTGTGATCTTAGATTTCTGATCCAAGATCTCATTTAATATTTCTCCCATTTTCTTTATAAAACAATGTGCATGTGATTTAAAATACATTTAATATTTTATAAAATTAATTCCGGGCGTACAATACATCATAATCACATGACGTCTTTATGCCTGGTTCCAAAAAAACATGTTGAAATTTTTCAAAGTCCTGCAAGGAAAAAATCAGTTCTCTATATCATTCCATCCTACAATATTTTCATCCCTTAAAAGAAAAAATATACAAGCACCTCATGATATTAAACCCGCATCTAGTTATCCTACTCATAAGATCTCTCCTGCATGTTCTTATACTTCCACAACACATGAACCAAATGAATGGTCCATCCACACTGGGTCCTCTCCTTCCAATCCTAGATCACCACTGGGTGTTCCACAAAATTGTCTTCATCCTTCATGTCTTTCTCAACTCAGTCAATATCATGTGTGGTTCATGGTTTTATCTATTTTTCTATGATATAATGAAGACATCATTCTCCCACTCCAATTGTGGGGGGTAGGTCGAGGTGGTAAGAAACCTCACCAACCCTCTACAATATCTCGAACAGCTCGATGAACATTAAGGATAGGTTCCCTCGATGGATGAATCTCTAAAATCCTCTTCATGGGGAGACTCTCAGGAAAAAGTGGTGTCTGTACTTGAATTCCAAAGGAATGTGTTGTTGATATAGATAATATTTTTTCCTTTTATGTTATTTCCTCGTTCACTCACAGATGACCTGGACCTTCTCTATCATCATATGGACCAACTATGGACCCAAAATAGATGTCTCATCAATCTCTGTCCAGCACAAGGTTGATCTACAGGGCCTCCAAAGGTTCCATGCTTATTTTATAGTGGTATATAATGTTTTATATAGACTCTAACTGTGTAAATTGATCCTTCCAACTCTATCCAAAGTCTATCATGTTGGCCCTCAACATATCCTCCAACACCTAGATAGTGCACTCGGTTTTCCCATCTATCTGGGAGTGAAAGTCTATACTCATCCTCATATGGGTATCAAATTACTCATGCGGTACTTTACAAAACAATGACATGAAGCATGCATTATGATCAGATATAGCTATCAATGAAACCCCATTAAGGTGAAAAATCTTCCATATATACATATACTCGAAATTCTACATAGAACTCTACTCCATAATAGTAAGAAAGTTCACTGACTTAATGATTCGGTCAATTGTGACCTAGATGGTGTCATGGATATTAAATTTACATGGAATCCTTGTTATGAAGTCCATTGATATGCCATCCCATTTCCACTTTTGGATCTCAAGGGGCTACAAAAAGATTTCCAGAACCTATTTCTCAACTGTCACCTACTGGTAGGTGAGGCACCATGAAACAAACTCAACCACGCTTCATCTCATGTTGGCCCATAAAAACTACCAATGAAGTTATCTTTACATAATCCCCATGATAGGATGTATATTTAAAGGAGATGTGTGAAACTTCCTCATCACCTAATTCTGTATCATGATTGGGACCACCATCCATCCCTGGAAAGGATCACACAATTCCCACTGTTAGAAAATTCATCAGGTGAATCCGCTAAATATATATGGTCACACATGACCTCATAGTTGATGTCTCCCATTTATGAATCTCTCACATATTTAAGGATTAGAGGAGTAAACACCATCAACTAAATAAAATTCACACCCTCCTGCTCAACTCGGTTCATCTACAAGGAATCCAACTATTCAAAAACCTCCTACACCAAACAAACTTGGGACATCCTATTAAGGGAATATGCACTATTTTTACATTTCCTAGAGTTTAGGTTATCCATGAAGCCATAGTCAAGTAGGAAACCCAACCAGTGCTAATGTCTTAGGTTCAAGTCTCTTTGTGTGAAGATATACCTGAAACTCTGATGGTATGAGTAAACCATGAAGCACTTTCTTGAAAGATAGTGCTTCCACATCCTTAAAGGGAAGTATACCACTTCCAGATCTAGGTTATGAGTCACATAGTTCTTCATACAGTTTATCAACTACCTATAACTATATTTGGTAATTCTCTGCCTATTCATCAACATGATACTTATTCCAGCACCTAAGGCATCACATTACACTACATACTTTACACCCTCCTTCGGTAGTCTCAAAACAGGATCACTCATCATCCTTAGCCTCAACTCCTCAAAGGATCTTTGGAACTACTTTGTCCAAGTAAATTTCTTCCCTTCCCACGTCAGGATGGTCAAAGGGGATAAAATCCTAGATAATTCTTCCAACAACCACATATAGTACCCCCTCTATTCAAAGAAAACTTTTCACTTATAATACTCTCATAGGTGGATCCCAAGAATGCAATGCATTGATCTTTATTGGGTACACATCTAATCCATACTGAGAAATTACATTCCCAAGAAATTGAATCTCATTAATCCAAAACTAGAACTTTGAGACTTAACCATAAATAAAATTCTCCCGAAGAAAATCTAGGACTATCATCAAGTGCTCTGCATGGTCATCTTTTGATGCAAAGTATATGAGAATGTCATAAATGAAGAAAAAAACAAAATGGTCCAAGTATGGATGGATAATATAATTCATCAAATTAATAAATATGGTGGGGGAATTCCTCACACCAAATGGAATCAACAGGAACTCATAGTGTCTTCAGCAACATCGGAATGTCAACTTCATAATATCAACCTCACGAACCCTCAACTGGTGGTATCTTTATTTGAGATATAACATTTAGAACCAAATAAAACTTTTAAATGGTCAAGAGGTCATAAATACTCAAAATAGGGTACCTATTCTTTATTTTATCCTGGTTCAAGAGATGATAATCCATGAAAACTTTCAAGTTCCCATATAATTTTTGACAAACAAAACCAGAGCTACCTAGGGGACACACTAGGTCTGATCAAACCCTTGTCTATAAGTTCCTCCAACTACAACCGAAACTCCTAGAGCATGGTATGGGCCATCTAATATTCCTCACAAGATATTGGAGTGGTCATAAGATGAAATTCGACACAAAACTCCATCTCCTTACTTAGAGGTAGTCTCGGAACATCCTCTAGGAAGACATACATAAAATCCTCCATGATTGAAGGAATTCAGATTCCTCAAGAGTCTACAACACCAAGGGATACACTCACTAACTAATGGGTGGTAGACTATTTTCTCTAGATCACATAACCCACTCATCCCATCATGAAATCTCTCTCACCCATAATGGAGAATTTCATCCCATCATTGTAAAGGAATATGACACGTATGCGGTGATAGTCAATGTAGTCTCAAATCATGGATAACCAATCCATACCCAAGATTATGTCATAGGGTTCCATTGTGATGACCAAAAGGTACCATGTGAACCTCTTCCCACCAAAAAATATCCCTCACTACCTATATATAAAATATATAAAAATAATAATTCCCTATAGGAACCTCAAAAAAAGATATTGGGCTGACGCCTCTACTAGGAGATCCATCTCTCTCTCCATAAGTATATAGATGAAGTGATGACTCACTAATATGTCTTATAATACAAAGGAAAGAGTATATTAAACACATATCATACCTCTAATCATATTTTGTGTCTATGGGTTGTATACCTCCATAGCCTACAGTTATCTACAGACCCAACTACTAGCTCCCTAAGCCTGACGTTGGCCAGCTGGTGGTGGTGGTGGAAGGATCACATAGCATTATCCACCACCCCTATCTTTTAATCTTGGAGCTCCACATACTCCTCTACCAGATCTACCTCCTAGGGGGCACCGTTCCCTTTCCTGGGTGATACCTAATATTGGTACTACCTCTGTCATTGTAGCCTGTCATCTATTTTTCGGTTCTCCTCAACATGTTTGGTTGGTAATTCATGCCCTATGTAACCTCTCCCATCACATTCATAGAACCTTCCCTCTCTATGATTCCTTGTTTTTTTTTGCATTTTCCCTAACTCCATGCCCAATAATAATATTGGTAACATCTCATCTGTCGAGATCCAATCGATAAATGTCTGTTAGCCATATCAGATGACTCAAATCTGTAATGTACAGTTCCATCTCCAACCACTTGGCATATCTCTAATAGTAAGAACTTTGTTTCCACCACTTACTCCAACACCCAGAGATAGGTGGGAATGCACAAGGGTACCAAAATGTAATTGATATCTCTTCATAGTCCCTACTCAGACATCTATTCTTTGAAGTATTCATCCAAGATCATATCAAGGGAGTACCATGTAAGGTATGTGAACCTCACTTCATACTCAACCACTATCATCCCTCCCTACTACAGCTCTAGAAACTCATGAATCTGAACCGAGTGCAAATAAGAGGGGTAATACTTATCATATAACGACTGTTGGATGTCAGGATACAAGAGTGTCGAATCATCATGCATCTGAGTAGAAAGACTCCACCAATTCCTCGTTGATCCATGGAAAAGGATAGATTCCAACATAACCATTTTATTTATTATTTTTTGGATAAGAATAAAAACAAAAACCACTAAATATATCCAATACTCTACAACCTAGGTATTTGTATTTCCATGGAACCTCAATAGCCTCTGGCACTAGAACTCATGGAGTACGCTAAGATTGAAAACATCCTCAACTGGACCAATTGGTATGATCTAATACTCAGTGGTTGGGGGTTATGTTACCTATTAAAAAGGAGGAATAATGTCATATGATAGAATATGAATTGAGGTCTCGTCACTCATCAGATCATCATGATGATCCAGAACTAGTAACCTGGATGGTTAGCATCATAGAGGGATCCAAAAAAATTAATCAAGATGTACCCCAGTTAGATGATCAAATATAAAAATATATAATGGAGAGTTGACTCAAAAAGTATAGTCACAGAATCAATCCTATATAATTCATGTACCATTTTTCCTTTCCAAAAATTCTCAGTATGTCATGTTGTCAAGAAGATAGTCAAGGTCCTGGTGAATGGATACATTGGTCATCACACCAACATGGAGTTCCCTATCCTAAGATCCACACTCAAAACACTTTGTAATTTTTTACCTAAATCCAAACCAAATTGTTGTGATGGGAGTACTCCAAACACTATCTTAAGGACTAAACCACTTATGGTACCAATATATCAAAACCCGACCCAACAAGGCTCATTCTTCAAATACACCAAGCCCTCCTCTATAGGCCAGGGGTTGGTGACTAGTGTCAAAAGGAATATCTAACATGGGAGGACTTTTCTTAATGTACCTATATAGAAACACATAACCATCTTAATGAATGTGAAAAAAATCCAGGGTGTACAACATTATTACTATGAAAAGTGAATAGAAAGGGTAGAAATACATTCCTAATAAGAAAGATGTCCCAAACTAACAAAACTGGAAAGTAAAAGAAATGTTGAGAGAGCCTAGATCCTAATATCCAAGCTCTGACTACCATACAAGGTCCAAAACACTAGGTACCCCTGAGATCCAACGTAGTCACCACCAACATTTTTTTATCTACATAAGATATGACATGTTTGGGAAAATCCCATTAGAGGTGAGTATAAACATACCTAGTAAGATACCTGAAATATGAAAAGGGAGTGGTAAGATACATAATAATAATATATAGACAGGTAACTCAACCCAAATCAGGAGAATAAATAGAATCCAACAACATGAATAAAGATATAAATATATATACATACATATATATATGTGTGTGTGATAAAACCAAAGAAACCCAAATGATATAGAAAAAGGGATCTCTATCACCCTACCCATCCTAAGAAAAGAGTTCCTTCATTTTCATAAGTCCATCATTGATGCTCAGCATCTTGAGCATCTATCTGGAGAGACATCCAATTCAATCCCCTCCTCACCACTATTTATCAAAGTTGATGGGACTCAATATCTAGGTAGAGTACCTATTTCTCTAGTACAATAGGAAGGTTCCACTTATTAGATAGCTAGAGGACCAATACCCAGACTTCGTAGGAGGGTTCCACTTGGGTAAATTGTAGAGGACCCATGCCCAACATAACTAGAGGGTTCTGCTATATTTTTCGATAGAGGATCCATTCTTAGATTAGACAGAGGGTTCCTCTCTAGTATTTTAGGATTTGTGCCTAGTCCTTGATGGGGGGGGGGGTTCTACTCTAGTAGTCGAGGGATCGTGCCCTTCTACAATAGGAGGGTGCCACACAAATAGTATATGGAGGACCCATTCCCTTACCAGCATGAGGGTTCCACTCCAATAGTTGGTCAAGGAACCAAGCCCTTCCTAGAAGGAGGGTTCCACTCGAAGTGCCATTCATGGACCAATGTCTGACCCAGCAGAAGGGTGCCACTAGAAGGGTCAGTCAAGGACCCATGCCCTACCCAGAAGGATGGTTCCACTCAAATAGTCGGTCAAGGACCCATTCTCTATCCATCATGATAGATTCACTCAAGGATTCAGTATAGTAACCATGCCCAGCCCAACTGGAGGGTGCCTCTCTATGGATATGTAGAGGATCCATGCCATATCCTAGTAGGAGGGTACTACTGTAGAATCCTCTGGTGATCCTTCCAATTTGTTGTCATCGTCTAGAATTCCCTAAATAAGTATCACACCTGGAAAATCTCTCATCTTATCTCAAAATCTACCATATAGGGCACTGTCACATTCTATGTGTAAAAAAAATCAGGATTTGCTACTTGTGGGCCAAAATCTAAAACTCTAATAAAAAAGATATGAGATGTTAAAGTTTCCTCACAAGGATGTAGGGGGTACATTACATATAAGGGGACCCACATGGTGTGTGGTCCCAATACATATCTGAGTCATGTTCCTATAGGTACACTTATTACTACCCATGTATCAATACACGACATGTAGGTGGACTATACAACATGCCTTATCCACCCAGGGTTCAGACTATGTTCTATGGACATGTTCATGCATCCTACTTGTCCCTGTGTACATTGGTAGATGGCATGTGCCTAGCCATGCACATGCTCGCGTACTACCAAAGTGCATGCTGACTCACCCGCACAAAGGTCACGTGTCTTGTAAGGGTCCCACATGGTGTGTGATCCTTATAATTTCATGAAACCCTAGTCATCACAGCTAAGGCCCTACATGTTGTGTGTTCTTAAGACTACACGACGTGTAGTAATATTTTTAAAATAAAATGATATTTGTCTCTATCGTTCCATATATGACCTCACCACCTCAAATCTCACCTAAATTCATCCTAAAATCAAAGTATATTTCCTCTATTTGACATTTTAAGCCATTTAGAGGATAAAATTTTAATTTTTATTTGGTTTATTACTTCCCATATGTACCTCACACGTAACCCATTTCATTCCTCCCCATTTTGGATTATGATCATTGAATCGATCACTTGAAACCCCAATATATCCTTGATTCATCATTCCATTCATCTCTTGAGGATTCATTGTGAATCTAGGGGTCTGATCGTGCTTGGTCCTACCTGGTAATGTTGAATCACGACCTTGTGGTCTAATGATAACAAGGGAAAATAATGAAGGAAGTAATGAATAAGAAATATAGGTTAAATGATCTTTGTACAAGTATTTTAAGAAAATCCATAAAGAATTGGGGTTCTAGGGTGAGAAAACACAATAAACAAATTCATTTCAATAAATGGGTGCATGAAATGGATATCAATTGGTGTAGATCAATATGTAACATGATCATGCTCAATAAATTTAATCAATATGTGAATAAACCATAAATTTACAAGTATTAATTGTTTTTTGGGTCATTCTTTAATTATGTGATCACCAATGATTGAGAGGGTTATTTGTATCCTCCACATCTCAATTTTCCTCAATCTGGAGTCTCATTTTCATTGGAATCTAATTCTCCAATGAGAGGAGGAATAAGGCCTCTTGATTACCCCAAGGTTTATGTGGAAAACATTGAAAATTGATATAATAAGGTATTAATAGGAAAATTTAGAATAAGTTTAATTAATTAAATAAATAAAATTATTTATTTATTTAATTAATAACACTCGCCTATAGCCACTTTTATCTGAACACTCTGTGCCAACCTATTTTAGGTCATTCCTAGGATAAATATTTCATTCCAGACTCAATTGTGGTCTTTTATTTCTGATATAAAATTATATATAATAGATATCCCATTTTTATTAAGCAGCTGTGTTCTCATGACTTAAAATATGTTTAATATTTTATAAAACTAATTTTGGGAATGTCAGGTCTCATAATCGCACGTCATCTCAATGTATGGATATGAAAATATATGTAGAAATTTTCTAATGTTTTATGAGGATAAAAAGTGTCTCTAAAAAACTGCATCACTTTCTCAATACTGAACCACTCTAGGCCACACCTTCAGCTTCCCTCAGGTTCCTATAGGTGATGACGTCCTGGTTGACTATCTTAGAAATAGTCATCATATGAAAAATGTTTACCTATGATCAAATATTATAACTGATACCATCCTAAAATTTCCTAAATCTGGAAAAAATTTCAAAATTAAGATTAATAAAAAAATGGTAGAGCTCTATGAAATGAGTGGAGTAGTCCATAATGGTTAATTCCCTTACCTCATATTCATAAACTCTCTATCTTGGTCAACCCTCAAATTCATAGGAAATAAATAATTATAGATTAGAAATCCCTCTAAAACATAACCTAATGTTGATCATACTAGGTCAAAACATTCCACCATATCTTTCCAGATCCTACAAGAATATAACTTTTGATCCTCACCCTCTTCTCTTGAGGTGTCTGTAAATTCTCCAAGATGGTAATCATAGCCTCTATCTATGACTCAACAACTCAAGGACTGCCTACCCCCAAAAATATTGGAGGGTACTACTTCTAGAACTCTCATGTCAAATCTGATATAGATGGTGCAAGCTCAAGATATACCTACATCAATTGTACTAACATTATAAACACTCTAAAGTCTGGGTAAATATTCCCAAACCAAGAACAACATGCAGTCCCACAGGTGGAACTATCAGAGGTATCATGTGTGGTTTAGGACCCACCACTTCTTGATCATGGTCATTGCAGCATTTCTAGAACACTACTCAAGTAAATTATGGTTGGATATTTCTACATTTATAAGTGCACACATCATAATATGATTTGATATTAGAATGATTGAAGACTAACCAATAGGATAGGTATGATCCATCCCATATAATGGTCAAAACCAATAATTTCTTGCTCCTAAATCTAGGTATTGGTAATTTATGAGACCATAAGTAACCCGAGATACACTCCCAACACCAACTACTAAGGTAATGTATGGATCAAGGCCTCATATATCATACTATAGTTTATGGTATATTGAGTTTCAATTTAAAATTATAGAGTAAAATTCACTTTAAGTTTCAATTTGAATCCCCATTTAAAGGAAAACATTTGATTTACCGATTTCATTTCAATGGTCTTATATACATATTTATGTGTAGTTCAATTAGTTTAATTATCATTCCCAAGTTAAAAATTCCTATGTTTTTTAAGTTGAAAATGGTTTTTCATGTATCTGCAACAAATTTACTATGTTTCATTCAGTTTTAGGTTGTAAAACTCTAAGTACAAGGTTCTATTTATATGGATCAATTATCCTAATTTATGAAGACCCAAACACTTTATAAATTGGAATTGGAATAAATTTAATTGTAAGAGATAACATCCAATCCATGAAACCAATTTTCCATGTCTCAAATGTGTCATAATTGGTTAGTTAAAGTATCAATATAAATATATATGAAAAAATTCCATTTAGGTTGATTCTAACACATTAATTATGTAATTATTTATCCTTTTATTACGTGAAATGTTAGAACAACTTCAACACAACAAACAAATCACTATAAATGTTATAGGTAATGAATCCCATTAAATAAATATGGCAAGGCACATACATGATATGGGAATTATTGGGTTCCTAATATGGTGCATGTGATATTACCTCCTTACCATATCGGACAAGGGTAATAGAAAATCCATATTAATAAAAATAATGGCACAAATAATGTGTGTCACCCAATTATTAAATCAGAAAAACTATAATAGGTGAAAAATATAACAACAAGCCCCATCCCAGGAAAATTGATTTTTTCCCTATACATGGGTTAGCTACTCCTATGAAAAACCTCATTCCCTAATTTTGAAACCTTACAATTCTTATATATAGCATACCAAAAAAATTACAAAAGGAAACAAGTGATCTTAGGCCACTTGTTGTGTCCTAGGCTTGGTTCATTGATAAGTAACAAGACTTGATATCTAACTGGCCTTAAGCATTCCTCCCCATATGCCAAGGGATGCTAACTAGAAGTGAGGGTTTGTGATGGTACGGTGGGGAGACTATTCCCTCATTATCAAAGTGGAACACTATGGTGATGAATGGATATATAAAGAGTAGAAATATATAAAAATATGGTAGTAGAAATAAATGAAAATCTTGGTAAATAAATAACTGACAGAAAATGTAGTATAAATAATAAACATTTCCATATAACTATCATATAAAAAATGATGTCATGATGCCATAAAAAATGAGGGAATACATAAATAAAAATATAAGAATTCTTATATTGTACATGTTATATAAAAATAAAAAAATGGACAAGATCTATTTGCAATAGCATCGTGAGCACTAACTCGATCCTATTTTCCCATACTCTACCATAGAATTAATGTCATGCATCCAGAGTTAGGAACTTCCCCTTATATGTACCCCCATCATTGAAGTCCACATGGATTCCAATTGGTGGCCCGAATAGGGTATGACTAAAACCTAATAGGCCACCACAAAAAGGAATCTGATATTATCCATTCATTGAATAAATAATGGAACCATGTCCAGGAATAATAAGTGAAAGCTGACAATGTTAATGAACCATGTCATATTAAGCTCCTCATGGGATGTTTGGCTGACTATACCTACATTATCTTATATTTAAATGTCTCTAAATAAGTTTTCATGTGATACTAATAATAACATATGGCATGTGGTGTAACCAAGGCGTTTGTGGCATTAAGAATTCAAGCCAATGCACAGTGGTACCGCATGCAGTCTACCTATAAGGTAATGAGTGTAATCCAGGGATAAACTCTAGGTAGTTCACTCTTTTAATGATATGTTTTCGAGACCTAGGAACAAGTCCCAATTAGCCTTGAGATATGCTTGATTGGATCCCATGGACATAATCTAAGGTGTTCTATGTCGTTAATACATCACGCCAAATCCAAGGAGATAATCCAAGGCATTCTAAATCTGATGTAATGTAACAAATGATTCTTCAGATATACTTTTATGTGGTCATAAATATATTACAATGAATGAGTCCAAGAGTGTTATAAACACATTGAAAATGCATCCAAAAATCAGGTGGCATCCTTTAGGTAGTAAAGGAAAACCCAAGAAAGAATCCAAGACCTATCCAAGGTAGGCCACCCTAAAACTCTATATAATGGTCATAATAATATCTAAGTTAAGTATAAACTATTTCAAATATCATCTAATCTCATTTAGTTTTAAGAATAATCCATCATTTAGAAAGTACCATGTAATAAATTTACACTATTTACATTTCCATTAAAACCTATTTAGTCATAGGCACAATTCAAATTTTAACATGGGTCAAGTGACATGGCCTTTCCATTCATTTCATTTAACATTTAAATTAATTTAATTTTCCCTTTTGGATCATAAATTTCAGTCCAAACCCACCATAGGGTGGGGTATGGTCATGTATACATGGAGAAAGTGTCAAGGAACAAAAAGAACACATCCAAAGGGGTGTCAATAGCTGAGGTGGACAACCTCCAACAACATCATGGGTCTATGAGGGCATATCATCAAGGTATAAACATTTTATTAAAAGAAAAAACAATTTTATGGATAATGTATAAAAATTATGGCATGGGGCACAACACTACACTTTATAAACATCATAAATTTTAGGTAAAAGCATTATTCCACCTAACATAAATTGGTATATGACTCCCCATAAAATAGTAGATTAATATTTGAAGTAGGATTGTAGAAATCAAGGAATTAAAAAAATCTTTTAAAATAGGGAATATTAGATTTCATGGATTAGAATTACATATAGCGAGAAAAATGGATAAAGAAATAAAGAGGATTGAAGGTCTTACTGATATGGATCTAGTGTGATGAATGAAACTCAAAATAGATGTCGGATAGATGAGGTATCTCAAACCCTATAGGTGAGGGAGGAGCTTCCAATGAAATGGAGAGGTTGATGTGTGATTTAGGGAAGAAAAATAAGGAAGAAAATTTAAATAAGGTAAGGGTATAAGGTAATTTTACCCTGTTTTAAAAGGGTACATGGTTGGCCATAATGTGTTCCAACCGTGTGTTCTCATCGTCCATAAGCCATCTCCCTTTATACAATTGGGTTCACGGTTAGAAAAACCATGTGCTAACCATGTATTTCATCACTAAGAATACATGCACCATTTTTCCCAGCCATGTAACTCCCATTACATGGTTTTTAAAACTATACTATTATACATTTGGTTTGCATAGTGTGAGTTGCACAGTTACTATAAACCATGATTGAACCTTTCACCTCAAACTGTTACTCTAAAAACCAGAGATTTGGTTTATGAACAAGATATAAACCCTCCTAAACACTTCCTTAAACATTTAATCTCATTTATTTGGATAAAATAATGTTTAAAATTAAAATTTAAATGATACTTACCTCATGAGAAAAACTAGTATGTTATACAAACTATAAGAACATCTAGGACAGTTTAACATACCTCTTTGTATTTATCAATTAATCTATGGGATGTTGAATAATATTTAAATAATCAAGAGTGGATTTGTGATATTAATGAGGAATTGAATCATGTTTAAAGAATGGTATATGGTAACCTATACCCAAACAAGAAAAAAATGTGATCATCACAAAATGGGTTTTTTGAAACAAGTTGAATTAAAAGGATGAAGTTATAAGAAATAAGTAAATGATATTTTTTAAATGATACCTATAGGTTGAGGTAATTTATTTTTATGAAACATTTACCCTAGTTAAAATACTTGAAACAATCAGAATCATTATTGATATCACTTTACAATTAAGATATAATTCACTCTAGATATACTTTAAGTTGTTTTTTCTCAATAGAGAGCTCGATAAAGATGTTTATATTGAGAAATCATGTGGCTTTAATCTTGATCAAGATGAAAGATATATGTGAAAGTTTAAAAAGGAATTCTATGGTTTGAATCAATATCTAATAACTTTTTACTATAAACTAGATACTTTTTTGAAGAAGATTAATTTCAACAAAGGAAGAGTTTCTAGAAACCTCTACATAAAAGAACATCAATTTGATTCCCTCATTGTGATTTTTTATTTTGATGATATCATATTCCCAAGGAATTATAAAGAAATGTGTTAAAATTTTACTAATGGGGTGAAGAATTTATTTTAAATTCTTTTTCTTGGATAATTGAAATTATTTCTTGGATAACAAATAACAAAAATGAAAATGTATATTTTCTAATATCAAGAGAAGTATGAAATCCTAAATAAATTTGGAATATAAGATTAAAAACCTATTTACATACCCATTTAAATGGGAATAAAGTATTCAAAATATGATAAAGGAAATTAGGTTGATTGTAATGGATTTAAGAAGTTGAATGGAATCCTGTTATATCTAATAGCTTCAAGTCCAAATCTAGTGTATATTGTTACACTTTGTTATAGGTATCACAGTGCATCAAAAGAGACTCTTCTTATGGACTGAAAAATATTACTCATATATATTAAAGGAAAAATTGATTTTTAAATAAAATATGGCATCATGGGAAATATTGAGTTTTTGGTTAAACAAGCAAATATTGGGATGGATGTGTTGATAATAGAAGATCCAAATTTGTTGTAGTTTTCTTTTTGGGATAAATATGTGCAAGTTTCCATACAGAAAAGAAAAATTAAGTGACTTAAAAATATATAATTTGACTAGTTAGCTACCACTCGATCTTCACTATAGTTAATGTTGAAAAATACATGGTTGGAATATTTTTTTTTAGTGTGATGTTTCTCATTATATTGGGTTGTGATAATAAAGAAATTATAAATCTTACTAATAATCAGGTGCAACATTCTAGATCTAAGAATATTGATATTAAATATAACTTTATCAAAGAGAATGTGGAACGAAATGAACTAATTCTGGAGTATATTCCTATAATGTAATCATTTATTGATTCCTTTACTAAAATATTATCAAAAGGAAAAATTTCATAATTTTGTGTTGGTTATGGGTGTACAACCACACTATCTTTAAAGATAAGGTGTGTGAAATTTTACCCCTATCTAATCCTGTATTTTTATAGTATTTTCAATGGGATAGAAAATATAAAATACAAATATATCTATTTATATGTGATTTACCTTTTATGGGAGATAATATACTAAGGGATGTTTTTAAAAGTGTTATGTTGTGATTTTATCATGTTTTATCATTTTAAATAGTTTTTTAAACTTGTTTTAAGAAATGTTTCTTACAGGTTGAGTCAATTTATTTTATAAAGATGTGTGAATAAAGAAGTTTGAAAATGATAATCAATCTATGTTTTATATACATCATGGTATTTTTGTTCAATTATTCTTGCTCCTTCACTAATTTTACTCACATAGACTTAGAATTATTCGATAGTGTGATTTTTTTCCTTGGTTAAAAAGAAAATCCTAACGGGAGGATTGTTGAGACCAGGAGCTGTTGAAGTTTGTTTGATCAAAAATAATGTTTTTCAGGTGTTTTTTTGTATTCATGAATCACATAAAAATGTTGCAACTTTTTATAAATGTGACGAAATGAAGTTTAATGGATATAGTTGACCAGATGGATGCACATAATTTCTATCTGATTATACTTACAGTTACACCGGGAAGAGATGAATAGACTGAGACAACAAGACAAAGTGTATTGAACTGATTTATAAAAACAAAAAAAAATGGATATGGTTCTTTGATCTTCAAATTTCAAAATATAATGTTTATAAAAATATATTCATGATTCTATCAAATTTTTTTACTGGAAGAAATTGGTGGAACATAGTGAAACTATGGTTCTTGGAAAAAGGTTTATGAATGATCAGATTAAGGATTCCTAAAATTTTCATTGTATAGAGAAAACATGTGAAGATCATCGGATAGTGAAGTTTTTTGGTATATTTGGATTAAAGGGAGTTTAAATTTTTTTATTAGACATATGTTTTCAAGAATAGTTTTTGGATTGAGAATTATGAATGCAGCCATCAGACAAAGGCTTCTGGATAGAGTCTCTTGGATGAAGAGTGTGTGTAGTTGTATGTGATAAATCTTTCCAAGAAGATCCATCAAATATAGTAACTCAAAGAGAACCAAGTATAAGTAACATGGAAGGTTTTTTAGAAATAAAAATATGTAGTCTACTAGATAGAGGGTGATTGGAAAAAGAAGAATCTAACAATGTTACTGGTTAGAGAAGTTCATGTGAAGATATATCATATAAAGTTGTAAGGATATTTAAAATGTTTTTGTAAATGCATTCAATGTGAATATGTTGAGAAATATATTTAATACATAAATAATCATGAGTGAAATATAGTGATTGGATCCCAGATTTCAGGAAGGTTTGAATAACATTGAAACTGATTTTTTAGGAAAGTATTTATGAAGACATTGACTCTTAATTTTCTAGAATTTTGAATGCATTCAAATGAATAAATACATGAGTTGGAATTCAAATTTAGAGTTGGAAGTGAAAATTTTATGTTCATTATTCTCCCTAATTTTTTAGAGAGTCGTTTCCTATATAAAGGATAAAAATTTCGATGTGAAATTTTTGATTGAGTTACTGTTTGTGGGTATATTACTAAAGAAGTGAGGTGATGAATGCATAGAATGGATGATTTTTTACAGAAGAACCAAATGAAGTAAAACCAAACTGAGGAGACTGGATACGGTAATACTAAAAAAAGGTTACCTAATAGTTGGTATTAGAGGAATAGGGTGATGAAGAAATCAGAATAATAGGGTATCGAACATAGTATATTGGATCAAATGTAATGAGTAAAGTGTATCAGATAGACAGGTTCAGATTAAGAAGTTGATATAGAATTTCGATCTTTCTATTTTTTATGAAATTGAACTGGGAAAGAATAACATAAAAGGAGGAAAGTTTTAATAAATTTCAAGTAGCACAATAAAAAAATATCAAATCCTATTAGTGAAGGTTTATCTTGTGGCTGAAAAACTATTATATCATATTATCTGTGTAAGGATAAAATTCATTGTTGAATGGAATATAGTGTTATGTAAGTTATGGACATTCCCTACTTGTTTTAAACCACCAAATTATTATTTTATAGTGGTTTTGTGGTCTTATATTATTTCCAACTCATGATAAGGAATACTTACTCTTATTGAGTAGAGAACCTTACAAATATCTGTGTTCTTATGGGTGCACTTATTTTCTATTTTCTAACAGAGTCAATTATCACTAACTGGAGGAGAATTTTGTTTCTTAATAAAAAATACATAAAAGGATAAGTCCATGGACTCACCCCTCCCACTCTTAGTGTTCACACATATCTTTATTGGTCCTTTCAATAGAGAATAGTATTTTCATAACAAGGAATTGACAATATCAATATAATATTTAAAAATTTATTTCCTTAGGTTTTAGAGTTTCCCGATTTCCCAACACATCATCAATCATCAATAAACACCCCAAGATAAACACAAAATATTATAATCAAGGAAAACATCATGTATTAATTCATTTCATATTCTATAATGACAAGGATTTAATTAGTCATTTATTTAATATAGAAACCATTACCTCTTATAGTTTCATATTCTTATATTTTCAATTCAATTCAAACAATATGAATACACAATGAATATATGCACATAAATATAACATAAATTAACATAAGAAATAATAATTACCTCATCACATCCTCAAAATACTAGTTCCAGTCATGGGAATAATCTTTGATGATGATGCATGGGTATTTCCTATGTTTCTACCCTATAATTAGTACACTTACATTTAGACATGTTCATTAGGATATCAAGGTTTTTACATCAGATCGTAGGGGACCTCTTAATCTTAATTTATCTCCCGAAACAACATCACATACTCAAATCAATGGCATTATTTACCTTACAATCAATGCAATCCTTATATGTTCCTAACTCCAGAACCTACCCAAAATCTCAAAAAAGGATTTGATACCTCTGTAGCATAACCCAAACCTATCGAGGCTCTTACTGAGTTAGTGATGAGGTTTATATTAGACCTCTTGACCCACCTCTAATAGTCCCTATGTGGGAATATATCACCAAGGGTGTAAACTTACAGTATAAGAAACATTTACCTTTTTAAAACCTAGGAAAATAATCAAAATACACCAAAGGATACAAGTTATAGTCATTCCTCTAAATACTCTGATCATTCACTAGACTCCACTCTATCTACCTAAATAATATATCCCAATCACCATTTCATCATTCAAAAAAATGACTCAAAACATAGCTATAGAGGGTGGGAAGTTAGGAGTTATTTTTGGGATCATATTCCAAAAAAATCACATTCAATATGAATGTAATATAAAATTATAATCATGTATTAAATAAACTAAATAAAATATAATAATCTATGAATAATAATATAATCGTAACCACTCAAATATCCACTGTACTATCAATAAAACATCTCTATTACCACATTTTTTGCACCATTATCCCTCCAAACTAATACTAAAATAAAAACCCACCAACATTACAAATACATATCCAATTATAACATCACCACCTTAGGGTATCTATGCCTTTAATGGTTATATCACTAACTAAAAAAACTACCTATCATCATAATTAGGACTATGAAAAAACAACAACAACAATAATTACATATAAATGATTAAGAAATTAATTAACTTTTAACCAATTCCAATCCATAAATAACATCAACTAAAAATAAATGAATTAAGTAACAACCTCAATAAAAATTTTCCAAAAGACAAAATAAGGATTATAGTAAACAATAGACCAAATAAAAATGTATAACGGTTCCAATCCAATACCATATATTTCCTACCATTCAAGTGGTGATCCCTCTTACTAGGTATATAGACTTAGTGAAACACCCCTCTCACTAACTGGTCTAAGAATGGGTGTAAAAATAAGAAGTAACAATACCAAAACCATCACCTCTTTATCTAACCACAAGTCCTCACCACATCATAAATTTTCACATCACCACTCTATGAAATTTATACTTCCACAATACGATCACATATCATTTCTATATTACAACCACCAAACTATATTCACAAGACAACTGCATCACGCCTTTCACATCAAAACTATATCAAAACTTTCAAAATACCACACAAAAATTAAATAACATATTTAAATAATATAATTTAAATATCATTCTCAATGTACCTCTTCACATATTTTCACATTAAAAAATAAAAATTAGAAAACATAACTTCAATATTATATCATCCTCTTTCCTTTAATTACCTAATTTTTCTACATCACTATAGCTCTATTTATTTTTTTCCCATTAACCCTAAAACTCATAAATAGTATGTTATATTCTAATAATATTGAAGAAACAAAGGAAAAACAAATCTATACTATCGTATAATCTCATCACCAAACTTAACTAACTCATAGAATAAGCCAAACTCCTTTATCAAGATATCAATATAAAAAAACATATTTTATTTTCACTTACAAACAAGAAACTTTAACATCAATTCCCTACCTCCTTAACACATAAAATATCATTAAACTAAATTTATTTTTTATCAATTTCTATATAGTAAAATAAAACCATAACTTTTCAATCCATAAGAAATTATTAACTCCCCAAAAAATCACCCCAAAGAATCATAGTAATATAAATAGAATAATGATACATAATACTATAAGGAAATAAATCATAAGGAAGACACTCAATAATAATTAAATTAATCAATGTATAAATGATAATGAATGTAACATTGGAAGAAAAACATTACATTGAAACAAGTTCTCATTAATTCCATTTGATAGGTTCTGGAATCATATACCATAAATAAAAGTACAAATCCTTTTTAAATGGTCTCTAAATGTACTACTATCTGATTTTCATATTAGAAAAATCTTTGATTTGAGCTTTTAAAGGTATGAGTTCAATACATTATAAAGGAAAACACCAAAGGTCACCTAGAAAGTCCCCGATATTTCCAAAAAATTTCTAAATAAAAACAAACCCAAACTAGGAGATAAAGATATACAAAAATTTATAAATAAATGAGAGAACTATAAATCATGATTTAATGGGTCAAATTATATTGAAATATAGGTTAACCAGATTAAAATATACAAATCATAGTACAAACCTCCTTATCCTCCCCCAAATTTCTTTATCCACTGGACTTCAAATTTAATGATATATAGGGAATTATGGTTATATATATATCATTATTTTGCAACCCCTGATAAAAAATAACTAGTTCAAGAGTCATTGTACATCCTAAATTATCCTAATAATATTAAAATATTTCCCACATAAATTTTCATAGGCATAAAATGAATCATGTAACAACTAACAAAATCATTGAAAAAAAAGAATGTTCTTAGGAAATCACAGCCTAGACCTACAACCTTGCCACCACTATATAATGATCATTTGTAACACCAAATCACTTCCATATTTATCTTAAGGACATAATATAAGAAATTATATCATAATGTTGAGAAGAATAATATAATTCCTAGGTCATAATGGAAAATAGTGACACCTAATTTTAGTATCAACACTTGAAAAATATATTATACCCCTAAAATAAATCATCAGGAAATGTGGACCATTATAATTTGATTTCTATAAAGCCAAATTTTTTAGTTTAACCCCCAAAATTAACTTCCAAGATTAATCCTTCCTCATTAAATACTAAGAAATTCATAAAGTATAGGAATAGTGAAACCCATACCTCTACACATGTGATTAAAGTTGTATACTCTATTATAATGATTTTTCTAAACAAGTAATAATAAATATTTAGAATATTTTATTTAAAAAAATCAAATGGAATTCATTTTTACCCCATGAATTTATTTTACTATTTATAAAATGTGGAATAATAAATTTTTTATCAGAAACATTATTTTGTAGATTTTCTACCAAAACAAGATTTCATGATTTTATTTGTTTTTGTTAATACAAAATTTATTATATATCTTGATCAAAAAGAAAAAATAAATTAAATATTCAATAATTCTCAACCTACTAAGAAAATATTTTCATTCATTGATCATTGTAATGTCCCAACCTAGGTACTCATTCACTATCCTGAGAAAGAATATTATATAACCTCATTTTCACCTCCTCTAACACTGGATACTATCTATTAGCAATGAAAGTTAGATAATGTACCATGGGAAGAGTATAACCTTGATAGTATAACTATAGAAAAACAAAAAAATTATAGAAACATAAATTTAATAGATAACAATTACTATCATATGAAATGAAACTATTTAACAAACGATAATAAATAACATACACCGTATTGAAAAAAAAAGAGATCTATGGTATAACTTGAAAGTAATACATCATAAAAAGGATCTCCTAATGGATGATGAAATACATGACATAAAAAAACAACAAAATAAAAAATACATACTAATATAAAGTATCTAGGAATCTTCTTAGTTTTGTTTATATATCCCCATCGAGCTACCCCACATAGCTCACAGATACTAGGGCTCTTTCCCTGTCATGCATGTCAAATAAATTGTTTCCACATCCACCAAGGTACATGTGTATGGTATGGGTATAAAATTTGGTAAGAAACCACCAAAAATTACCAAAATAATTTAATATATATGATCATGCATATATAGTATGAAAATAAAGTAGTAAATGAACCTAACTAGTAAACAAGTTATATCATAGAGTGATTGTGTGTCCACCTTAATGATTAAAATTACCATTTTCCCCTTAGTTGGTAAATGTGTTGGTAATTATAAGGTCATGTAATCATTTCATATAAGGTAGTTTCAGTATTATTAATCAACTTGTGGTATAGGTCGAAACTGATATTGAAAGGCTAGGAAACCTTGGTCATCCTATGGAGTAGGGATATATTATTTTGAGAAATACGGTAAGCTCAAGTATATCCTTGGTCAAAAAATAGTGCAGGGAGATGATATCCTAAGAGATATGGTTAGATAACATAACCTAGGTCTACTAAACAAGTAGGTACATGATATTCTAATAAATAAAACATTCTCCCAAAGCCTTATTCAACCTTTGGTGTAGGACATACTATTTAGGAAGTTTTAATAGGTTTTATAATATCCTAGATCCTTCCATACCATTCCTTTTCATTTTCCCTAAATCATGAAGGTGTATTAACAGAGTTTATTTGAATATTAGAAGCTTGTTAAGAGGATTTTAAATCTTTAATATCACCACATCGTATTTTTTAGCATGGTTCTATCTTTTTTTAGTGTCTTAGACCTCTAAGAGAAGTTTGGCCATTTGGTGGTGGCCATCGGGTTAGTTTTGTTGTATTGGGGTGAACCATAGAAAAATTCAGCTAAATGTTTCACCTATGTAAAATATGATTAAGGAAAAAACCCAAGGAATTGGTTGTGTTGATTTGTGAGGGAGTGTTGAAGATGAGAAGGTGAGTGAGAGATGAAATGGATAGTAGGGGGTCTCTATGTAGTGGTCTTCGGTATGGTATGTCAAATTGCCTAGAGTCCTTACACTATTCCATAGTGTTAGTTGGGTGTGTTTTCTAAAATTTCGTAATGGTAGCAGGATAGTATCAATATCACATAACACTACTAAAAAATAGGCCTTTATTAATATGATAATTGACCCTTTTTAGTTTAAAAAATCATTGACTACCATAGAGCGGTTAAAATCCCTAAGCACTGATTAAGTGGCATATTTCAGTGTCCTACTAAATTCATAGCACACTACAACACTATAAACATCATCGGTATAATACATATAGATCCAAAAATAGATGAAATTTAAAATACATATTATAAATGAAATAAATTTTACAGAAAAAATACAAGAAAAAATATTGTATTATAGAAATTTCAAACATTGGTTTATTCAATTACATGAGTAAGTACATGTTATCATGGACATTCAAAAACATCAATGTTCCTTTTTCTTTGTCCCCTAACCCCCACTCATGTTATTTCCAAAAGAACCATCCCAGGTAATGAAAAATAATGAACCTATATGAGAAAAAAATCTTATGTTAGTAATATTATAAAGAAATAAATTAAACATAAAGTGTTAATTTTAAACTAACCTTTTATTCATAATAGGAACATTATGTATCAAATGGACTTTTGGTTGATTCATGCATGTCACCACTTTTCTTGATTATCGTTAAGAATTATCAATGTAAAAAATTTACTAAAAAATTATAAGATAAAAATGATATGGAAATTAATTAATTAATGGAACATAATTTGATTAGAAAACAATATGAGCTTGTTTGCTCAGTTTTGGCGATGGGACACATGTTGTAAGCTAAAATAGAACTTGTATATTGAAAACATTCACTTAGAGTCATACTGGTAAAACCATGCATCTGATTGAGGTGAGGCTGATTCCTACATATCCAAAATTATTTATAGGTCATTTTCCTAAAGTATCAAAACAGTTCGAATTTGTTTGCTCAATTTTGAGTATGTCACTTGTGTTTTTTACTAAAATGTCATTTTAAATTGGGAACATGCACTTTGAGTCATACTAGTCACATCATGAATTGGTTTGATATGAGAAAGATTCTTACATGTCCAAAATGACTTAGTAATCACTGTCCTAAATTATCAATACAATTCTAGTGCATTTTCTTGATTTTCAGTGAGGGAAACTTTTTCAAATAAAATGTCAATATTAAACTAATAATGGGCACTTTGAGTCATACCAGTCATATCATGTAATAGATTGGGGTGAGGCCAATTACAACACATAAAAAATTACTTATTGATCATTTTCCAAGTATCAAAGTAATACATTTTCATTTTATCTATTTTCAGTATGTTAGTTTTCATTTTTACTAAAATTAATGTCAATTTTAAGTAATAAGACACACTTTGAGTCATAATGGTCATGTCATGCATTGGATTGAGGTGAGGATGATTCTTACACATCCCAATTTACTTATAGATTATTTTAATAAATTATCAAAAAAGTACAAATGTTTTTTTCTTGGTTTTGAGTATGTCACTTCTCTTTTTCACAAAAATGACATTTTAAATTAAAAATACGCACTTTGAGGTATATCGGTCACATCATGTGCCAATTTGATTTGATACTTATTCATAAACATGAAAAATAAATTATGAATCATTTTCCAAAATTATTAAGACAATTTGAGTGTTTTTTCTCATTTTTCAGTGAGTGAAACTTTTTGAACTAAAATGTCAATTTTAAACGGATAATGGACACTTTGAGCCATATCAGATACAATGTGTGTTGGATTGATTTTAGAATAAATCATACACATAAAAAAGGACTTGCGGTTAATTTTACTAAAGTATCAAAACAATCTAAATGATTTATATTAGTTTTGAGTATGTCAGTTCCCTTTTTTTACTAAAATAAATGTCAATTTTAAATAAAAAGACAATGTTGGAGTCATACCAGTCACACCATGAATTAGAATGAGGTGTGAATGAATCCTACATGTCTCAAATTAATTATGGATCATTTTAATAAATTATAAAAACAATATGATTGTGTTTTCTTGATTTGGAGTATGTCACTTTTGTTTTTTACTAAAATGTAATTTTAAAATGGAAACATGAAATTTGAGTCATACCAGTCACATCATGTGTCATTTTCATAGGAGACTAATTTTTACAAGTCAAAAAGGAATTTTGAATAATTTTCCTAAATTATCAAGACAATTTGATATAATTTGAAAAGTTTTCATTGAGTGGAAATTTTTGAACTCAAATGTCTATTTTAAACTGATAAAGGAAACTTGGGTCCTACCGGCCACATTATGCTTATAATTGAGGTGCAGCTAATTCCTACACATAATAAACTACGTATCAATAATTTTTCTAAAGAATAGAAATAATTAGAATTTTCTTTCTTAGTTTTTGGTATGTCATTTTTCTTTTTTATTAAAATTAATGTCAATTTTAAATAAAAAAAAGACAAACTTTGTGTAAAATCAGTCACATCGTGCATCAAATTGAGGTGAAGTTGATTCCTACAGGATAAAAATGACATATAGAACATTTCACTAAAGTACTAAAACAATATGAATGTTTTTTCTTAGTTTTTATTATATCAATTTTGTTTTTAAAAAAAATCATTTTCAATTCAAAACACGCACATTGAGTCATACCAGTCGCATCTTGTGTTGAGTTAACCTGAGACTAATTCTTACACATCAAAAACGACTTATGTGTAATTTTTATAAATTATCCCGAAAATCTGAGATTATTTTATTATTTTTCAGTCACTAACACTTTTTTAACTCAAATGTCAATTTTAAATTAGTAAAAAGACACTTTGAGTCATACTGGTATCGAATTGAGGTGAGGTTCATTCCTAAACATCAAAAATGACTTATGGATATTTTTACAAAAGTATAAAAATAAGATGAATGAATTTTCTTGGTTTTCAGTATGTTAGTTGTCTTTTTTACTAAAAATTAATGTTTATTTTAAATAAAAAGATAGACTTGGGGTCAAACTAGCTACATTGTGCATCGGATTATGGTGCAGTTGATTCATACATGTAAAAAATGACTTATGGATAATTTTCCTAAAGTATAAAAACAATATGAATGTGTCTTATTAGTTTTTGAGTATGTCAACTTTGTTTTTTACTAAAATTTCATTTTAAATTGGAAAGATGCACTTTGAGTCATAATAGTCACGTCATGTGTGGGATTGACATGAGATGAATTCCTACATATCAAAAATGACTTATGAATAATTTTCAAATATTTCCACGAAAAAAATATATAATTTTCTCAGTTTTCAGTGAGTGACACTTTTTGAACTAAAATGCCAATTTTAAATTGATAACGTTCATTTTGAATCATACCAATCACATCATGTATCATACTGAGGTTCAGTTGATTCCAACATGTTAAAATTACTTATGAATTATTTTTAAAAAGATATAAAAATAATCTGAATGTGTTTTCTTGGTTTTGATTATGTCAATTGTATTTTTTATTGAAATTAATGTAAATTTTAAATAAAAATACACACTTGGAGTCATAATGGTCCCAGAGTGTAATATATTGAGGTGAGGTTGATTTGTACATGTCACAAATGATTGATGGATAATTTTACTAATGTTTCAAAACAATATGATTTCATTTAATGATTTTTGATTATGTCACTTTTCTTTTTTACTAAAATGTTATTTTAAAC
The DNA here is from genome assembly GCA_963277665.1 of Viscum album. Taxonomy (NCBI): domain Eukaryota; kingdom Viridiplantae; phylum Streptophyta; class Magnoliopsida; order Santalales; family Viscaceae; genus Viscum; species Viscum album. The sequence goes on along the minus strand of OY728135.1, from coordinate 1,424,799,668 downwards.
TAGAAATATGAAATTTGAGTCATATTGGTCACATCATGTGTTAGTTTTATGTGAGAATGATTCAAACATGTCAAAAATGACTTATCAATAATTTTCTAAAATTATAAAGACAATCTAAGCATGTTTTCTTGGTTTTTGGTGAGTGGAAATTTTTGAACTAAAATGTCAATTTTAAACTAATAACAGACACTTTGAGTCATACTTCGCATATCATGAATCATATTGATTTCTCTTATTCCTACACATATAAAATGGATTGTGGATCATTTTCTTAATCTATAAAAACAATCTAAATGTGTTTTCATGGTTTTTAGTATGTTAGTTGTCTTCTTTACTAAAATTGATGTCAATTTTAAATAAAAAGACACACATTGAGTCATACTAGTTACACTTCATGTCAGATTGAGGTGATTCTAATTCCTACACCTCCAAAATGAATTGGGGATTTTTTCCTAGATTGTAAAAATAATAAATATATGTTTTCTCAATTTTGAGTATATCACTTGTCTTTTTTACTAACATTTCTTTTTCAACTGGAAACACACACTTTGAGTCATACATGTTCCATAATTATCATTTTGACATGAGACTAATTCCTACAAATAATAAATGACTTATAAATAATTTTCTTAAATTATCAAAACAATCTGAGTGTGTTTCCTTATTTCTCAATGAGTGACACTTTTTGAACTAAAATATAAATTTTAAATTGATAACAGACACTTTGTGTCATACCAAGTACATCATGTATCAAATTGAGGTTCGTCTAATTACTACATGTCAAAAATGACATATGAACCTTTTTTCTAAAGTATAAAATCAATAATAATGTGTTTTCTCTATTTTGAGTATTTCACTTGTCTTTATTATAAATATAAATGTCAATTTTAAATTAAAAGACACAATTGGAGTCATAATAGTCATATCATGCATCATATTGAGGTATTAATGATTCCTACACATCAAAAATTAATAATGTATTATTTTCCTAAAGTATTAGAATAATCTGAATATGTTTTCTCATTTTTGAGTATGTTATTTTTCTATTTTACTAAAATATCATTTGAAACTGGAAACACACACTTTGAGTCATACCAGTCACATAGTGTATCAGTTTTATGTGATATTTATTCCTAAATGACACAAATAACTTATGAATCAATATACTAAACTATCATTATAATCTGAGTTAATTTTCTCAATTTTCAGTGAGTGACACTTTTTGGAAAAAAATATCAATTTTATGTTGATAATGGACACTTTGTGTCATATCAGGCACATCATGTATCAGATTAAGGTTTATTAGATTCCTACACATCAAAAATGACTTTCCAATAATTTTCCTAAAGTATCAAAACAATATGAATGCATTTTCTTATTTTTGAGTATATCAGTTTACTATTTTACTAAAGTTAATGAAAATTTTAAATAAAAAGACACACACTGAGTCATGTCGGTCACAATGTGTGCCATATTTTGTTAAGTATGATTCCTACATGTTTCAATGTACTTATGTATCATTTTCCAAAATTATAACAAAAAAATAAGAATGTTTTTTCTTCGTTTTGATTATGTTACTTGTGTTTTTCACTAAAATATCATTTTAAACTGGAAACACTTACTTTGAGTTATACCGGTCACATAATGTATTTTTTTGATGTGATACTAATTAATACACATCAAAAATTACTTATGAATCATTTTCTTAAATTAACAATACAATACAAGTGTGTTTTATTGGTTTTCAGTGAGTGACACTTTTTGAACTAATATATCAATTTTAAATTGATAACAGACACTTTGATTCATACTAGGTATATCATTTATCGAATTGAGGTGAGGTTGCTTCAAACAGATAAAAAATGAATTATATATAATTTTAATAAATCATCAAAACAATATGAATTCAACTTCTTGATTTTGAGTATGTTAGTTATTTTTTTAATAAAATTAATGTCACTTTTAAATAAAAAGATACACGCTGAGTTATAATGGTTACACCATGAATCATATTGATGTGGAAATGATTCCTAAACATAAAAAAACACTTATGGATCATTTTATAAAAGTATTAAAATAATCTAAATGTGTTTTCTTGGTTTTGGGTATGTCTCTTGTGTTTTTTACTAAAATGTCATTTTAAAATGGAAACACATACTTTGTGTCATAACGGTCACATCATGTGTCGGTTTAGAATGAGACAAATTACTAAACATGAAAAATGAATTATGAATTGTTTTCCTAAATTATTAACAATACCAAAGTGTGTTTGCATAGTTTTTAGTGAGTGATAATTTTTGAACTAAAATAACAATTTTAAACTCATAACAGACACTTTGATTCATACTGGGTACATCATGTATTAGATTGAGGTGAGGATAATTAAAATAGATCAAAAATGACTTGTGGATCATTTTCCTAAATTATAAAAACAATATTAACGAGTTTTATTAATTTTGAGTATGTTAGTTGTCTTCTTTACTAAAATTAATGTTAATTTTAAATAATAATACACACTTGGAGTAATATTGGTCACACAATGTATCATACTGAGTCATAGATGATTCATAAACATCATAAATAACTTATGGATCATTATAATAAATTATTAAAATAATATTAATTCGTTTTATCATTTTTAAATATGTCACTTGTTTTTTTAATAAAATGACATTTTAAACTGGAAACACACACTTTGAGTCATAATGGTCACATTATGTGTCAGATCAATGTGAAAATGATTCATAAAAATAAAAAATTATTAATAATTTTCCCAAATTATCAAGATAATCTTAGTGAATTTTCATGAATTTCAATGTGCGACACTTTTTTTAACTCAAATGTCAATTTTAAATTGATAAAAGACCCTTTGAATCATACTATAAACATTGTGTATCATATTGAGGTGAATATGATTATTAAATGTCAAAAAATGACTTATTTTTAATTTTCCTAAAATATAAATACAATAGAAATACATTTTATTAGTTTTGTGTATGTCACTTGTATTTTTTACTCAAATTAATGTCAAATTTAAATAAAAATACACACTTGGATTAATACTGGTCACACCGTGCGTCAGATTGAGGTGTAGTTGATTCCTATAAGTCAAAAAATGGCTTATAGATCATTTTTAAAGATTATAAAAACAATATGAATGTTTTTACTTAGTTTTGAGTATGTCACTTGTATTTTTTACTAAAATGTCATTTTAAATTGGAAACACGCACTTTGAGTCATACCAGACACGTCATATGTCTGTTTTAAATGAAATTAATTCCTACACATCAAAAATGACTTAATAATTTTTTTTCTAAATTATCAAAACAATCAAATTGAATTTTATTTTTTTAGTGAGTGACACATTTTCAAATAAATTGTCAATTTTACACTGATAACGGACACTTTGAGTCATATTGGGAACATCATGTGTCAGATTGAGTTGAGTATAATTTATACACATCAAAAATGAATTGTGGATCATTCTCATAAACTATAAAAACAATATTAATTATTTTCTCACTTTTGAGTATGCCCCTTGTATTTTTTTACTTTAATTAAATTCAATTATAAATAACAAGACCAACTTGGAATCATACTAGTCACACCATCATCAGATTGTGATGGGTCTAATTCATACACATCAAAAATAACTTATGGGTCATTTTAAAAAATTTAAAAACAATCTAACTATGCATTTTTTAGTATGTGAATTTTTGTTTTTAAAAACCTGTTATCTTAAACTAGAAAATGCACTTTGAGTCATACCAGCCACATTGTGTGTTATTTTGATGTGGGAATAATTCCTATGTGTCATAAATAGATTATTAATATTTTTCCAAAATTATCAAGAAAATCCAAGTGAGTTTTTTTGTTTTCATTGGGTGACACCTTTTGAACTAAAATGATAGTTTTAAATTGATAAAAGACACTTTGAGTCATACTGGGATCATAGAGTAAGGTGAGTCTAATTCCTACACATCACATATTAATTATGGATAATTTTCATAAAGTATCAAAATAATATGAATATGTTTTATTAGTTTTGAGTATGAATGTTTCCTTTTTACTAATATTTATTTCATTTTTAAATGAAAAGATGAACTTGGAGTCATACAGATCACACTGTGCATTAGATTGAGTTGAGATTGATTCTTACACATTGAAAATGATGTATGGATAGTTTTATTAAAGTATCCTAATAATAAAAATGAATTTTCTCAGTTTTGAGTATGTCCCTTGTGTTTTTTACAAAAAAATTATTTTAAATTGGATACAAGAACCTTGAGTCCTACGAGTCACATCGTTTTTCGATTTCACATGAGACTATTTCAAACAAATAAAAAATTACTTATGAAATATGTTCCTAAATTATCAAGATAATCAAAGAATTTTCATTGGTTTTCAGTGATTGACACTTGTTTTGAACTAAATTTTCAATTTTCAACTGATAAGGGATACATTGAGTCATACCGGGCACAATGTGTATTAGATTGAGGTGTGGATGATTCTTACAAGTCAAAAATGACTTATGGATCATTTTACTAAGGTATAGAAATAAAATTAATATGTTTTCTTAGCTTATATTATATCAGTTCTCTTTGTTACTAAAATTAAAGTCAATTTTAAATAAAAAGACACACATGGATCTATACCGGCCACATCGTGTGTCAAATTGAGGTGGAACTAATTCCTATAAATCAAAAATGACTTATGGATTGTTTTTATAAAGTATCAAACCAATATTAATTACTTTTTTACTTTTTGAGTAGGTGATTTGTTCTTTGAACTACCATTTAAATTGTAAAAAACACATATTCTGAGTCATACTAAGCACATTGGGTATCGGATTGAGGTGTGGATAATTGAGTATGTGATATTTGTTTTTCTTTAAACTACCTAAAAAATATATAAAATATATAACATGTTCCATTATTATGGAAGTGTAAACCTCTTACCATCTCAAACACTTTACATTTCAGGAAACATGGGGTTTCCTCTTCCATCATAAAGGAACATGTTCTTTATTTTATTCCATGTTGTAGATAGTTGAAAGAGAAATATGTCTTTGAAAAATATCTATGAAAACAACTAAATAAGTATTAGATAAAAATTATAAGGAAATAACCTTTTAAATATTAGATAAAAATATGAAAAAAATAATTAAATAACTGGTACAAATTTACCTTTTACTGATGGTTATATACATTCTTGAACCATTTTCTTATGTTTATTATCTCAGCTACAACCACGAAGTCCAATATATCTTGATAATGATTAGCTTTTAACAAAACACCACATCTTGAGCAAAATAATTCACTTGTATAAGAAAAAAATTCTTATGTTAGTATTACTATAAAGAAATAAATTAAAAATAAATATGAAACAATGCATTACTATTCCCATTATTTTAAACTATTATTACAAACTATGACATTTTAGATTCACCTAATGTGGATACAAATTGGATATTTTAGAATCCCAATCCCAATAACAGGATATATTTAAGAACTTTGAAATAATATAATACTCACGTTTTACACAAAATTCCCATAAAATTTTTTATTCATTTTTGTTGGTATAAAACTGATATATAAATAGTTTCATTATTATTTTATACAAAATACTAGTATAACATATTATATTTTCCTATATTATACTACACATAAGTGTATCAATTTATTTATTTCTAGTAAATATTAACCATTACTATAAACTTTTTATTGTTCATTGATTGAACTAAAATAAATATTTACATTTTATATTTTATGAAACATAATAAAATATTTCTTTCACTTTCGCTAAATATATACTACATACTCCGTGATAAACTATTTACCTTATTTGATAGAAGAAACTTCAGTGTGACCCATTCTGTATTTCAGAAGACACTAAACACTATAATAAATTTTTTACCCCTTTTAGAAGGTATTAAACATCAGTATGTCCCTCTATAGCATCGAAATGACACTAAAATATAGAACATACATTATGTATTCTTGGATTTTGCTATATATTAGTATATCCTTTTCAATATTCCAGGTGATGATAAATTCAAACATAACAACGTGAATTTTTTTCATCAAAATGGGAACATCTATATTCTCATTTATTCTTTATTGATAAAGATGATTATTTTTTATTAATGTGGTTTTTAACATGGATAATTTTACATAATTAATGTGAATATGCATATTAGTGATGAACCATTGGGCATTTTTTATGGTGATCTAGTGAAAACATATCTATATGCATAATAGGATAGGTTAAACACCTCTACTAATGTAACGATTATGAGATTCTTTGTGATATATTTTTGGGATGATTTAATTTCACGTCATGTGCATTGAAAAGAATTAGTTTTAGTCAATACATTTCACTAATGTAAAATTCGTGTGTTACATGTATGGATTTCACTAGAATTTGTGATATTTTATAATGTATTTAATTAATGATTTAATAGCACAAATAATTCCACCACCCACCAATGTGAAACCTCAATATTTTTATTTTATTATATAATTTACCAACATCCATGATGGACCCCTAAAGAGTGAATTTGTCTGATTTTATTCTAAAAATGATAAGAAAAATAAATACAAAAGTAGATAAAATGATGACAAAATTAACTGAATAAGTAGTATGAAATAACCTCTTCATGATTCATGTGTACATTTTGATACCATGTTTTCTGATCATTTTTAAAAAATATTGATTTCCTCCATTATACTCCTCCATGAAAATAGATCAAAATTAATATATATTCATTATGATACTAATGATGTAGACCCCAAATATATTTTTAAGGTTATAGCCCATACTATATCACAAACATTGAAGGTAATCAACTAAAATTGTAATCAGAAAAATAACTTGACACCATGTATGTTTCCCACTCATCTCTAAAACAATTTAATTATTATTTTGAGTATAAAGGTTATTGGAAATCTTGGCATTACTAATAAAATATGGAAAAATTATTGAGTAATAGTTTGGATGAAATTGTAATTACCTTTGGAAATTACTTGTTCGGGGATGCTGGTCGTTTCATGGTTCATGATCTCTCCCATAAATTTTCAAACATATATCGATAATTATTTTCATTTTATTTCTTTAGAAACTGCAAAAAAATTAACCAAAGTTCATAAACTATTTTGAAATATGTTTTTATAGTTAAATACTTCTATATATACCTTAATATGTTTCCATTTTAAGTAATCCATGGGATTTTTATGTTCAATCACTGACTTCATGCCATGATTTACCCTATGTTTAGCGATCACACTATCATAAAAAAATTGTTAAAACATCTATTGAAACATTTAATTAAACTTTAATCTATAAAATATTGATTTTGTTGTGTTTTAACTTCAAAATACACATCATGTGTGGTAGGTTTGTTGGATATTCATACATTTAATCCAAAAAATAAATATTTTTGGTATCAAGATTGAGTTTGATCGGCTTCTAGTGCTTACCTGAAAAACAAAATTAAATAAGTAATGAAAAATAATATATTTTAGGGGATTAGATTGTATAATTTTACCCTTGCATTGTAAGAATCCTAAATAGTATGTCATCTATGATTTTTTTTCTCAAATTATTCTTATATCTCATATTTTTTCTTATCAATCTCTTCTTTCTCCAAAACAAATTCATAGAAATGATAGAGGGATTAATGAATCCAAATCATTCTTCACACGATTTTCCTTATATATAGTAGTAATATAAATTCTTATATAAAATTTGAATCATTATTAAATTAAATAAACTTATTAGATTACCATTTGGATAGACATATTATGAAAATATACCTTATGTATGTATTCAAAACTAAGGATCCCAATCATTCAAACATGAGAATCTCATTCACACTCTCATGACTAACTAGTTTTATAATTAAAATTCAAAATATTTCTTCTGCATATGGAATGTAATACATTTTTTCATCTTTAAATGTTGTCTCTGCATGAATTTTTAATGATAATAAATGTTGATGTGTAACTAGTAGGTAGAAGGTACTCCCTAAAGGTCCTTTTGATTTCTTGATCGATTCATGAGATTGTATTGATCCAGACTTTTGTTTCCCCATCGCTTTATCCGCCTATTATATTGTACCTCACTTTAGACCTTTTTTCATCAGCTGTTATAGATTTTCATAAGAAATGTTTTTAAAGACAATCATAATGTTCTATTATAAGATTACACAATCATGTTATGAAAGTTCTAATAGAATAATTGATCGTTGTAATGGCTAGATCATCAAGTGGAGCAAGGAACTCCATGATCGGATCTTGAGCTACCTCAATCTCTTCTCTCTTGTGATATTTTTGGAGTTATTTATTGTGTATATTATCTTTAAGGATATTATATTTCATACCCCTCACTATAAAGAGGTACGTGGGGGTTTATATATTGAAATTACATACAAATTTATCCTATATAATTTTAGTAATATAAAGTTATCGGAAGTTGTTCTAATTACATTTAGAAGAAAAATTAATAAAAAAATTGATTACCTTGGGTAAGGTATGAAGTTGAGGGGAATCACTAGCCATAAAGCTAGTGGGTTCATTTGGTTCTTCATGTAAAGATCTTTATTACATTGTCAATTATCTTTGATCCTTTCTCATATATTGATATTCAAAACCAGAATGGAAAATAATATATTGAAAATAATTAATTTTTTCCTACAATACTTTCATCATCTTATATGTATCTTCTTGTGGTTTTACCTTCTCAAAATATGTTCAAGGATACACTCCAAAACCAACACCTCTAATGTGACCATATTGTCCTGAGTGCTTTAAACAACTGAAAGTAGTTTTTCTTCCGGAATGGTCACCATTGGTTCTTTTGCCTAAAACATATAAAAAGAATATGAACATAAATAAATATTTTATGTAATGCTATTATAAATCATAATGAATTACTATTATGTCATTATTACACATGTTTCTCATACTGATTTTGTGTTTTTATGAACTTGTTTACCCTCCTTCTTTATGTGAGCCTCCTTCCATTGTACATGACATGGGATGGAAGTGGATTCATATTTTGATTCATCAATTTGTATATAAAAAAGGGAAATATATTGTTTCATATCACATAGAACTTTTATTATTGATTTAAAATACATACCAATTTCTTCTCTAGTGAATCATACCTAATCTTTTCTTTGTGATAGGGGTACATTAGTTTTTTTTGTACATTATTTATTTTCAAAACACATTTTTTGTTTAATAAATTAAATTTTTTGAATCAAAATAGATAAAATAAATAAATTCAAATAATATATTATCTACTATAGTGAACTTGAAATGATTTATCATCATTATGATGGATGAAATAATTCGATTTTTCCTGATTTATAATGTGTGCATAACTAACTTGTGGGTGGGGATTTAATTTTTCTTTATTATCCTTAAGATTTACAGAATGAATAACCATTTATTACAAAACTACTGTAATATATTACATTATCATTTCATCCCCTAGCTATCCATCAAAGTCGTTTGGAAATTAAATTCATATTTTTATATAAATCATTATAAATTTGATCTCAGAACTATCCTATAAACCATTTATTATTTATATTTTACATCCATACTTCATCCCTTGATGGATTCAAATCTATAATAATTTCATTATGGGATTCCATGTATGGATCAACATCTTCACTAATTTGTATAATTAAAACGTATGCTTTCCCCCACTCTGTGATGGTAATTGTAACAACATATATTCTAGAAAATCTTTCTTCCATAAGGAATCCACTATGATGAGAATTTAGGAGATTGATTATATCAACATCTGATAGGTAATAAATACATAATTCAATAGCTTCTTCAATAATATATTGTTCTTATCGACTTCGATTCTTAACATACCCTTTCAAAATATTTATATGAAATTCAATGGGGTACATCCATCTATAATGGTTAGGAAAACATATTTGAACCTCTCCAACCATGTGAACCATCGGGTGGGCCATTATATCAAATATTTATGGTGGAAATAAAATCTCTAATTCACATAATATGACTACAACCTCCGTATTTGTGATTGGAAGCTTCACCGGGTCTATAAATTTACTACATATCTCATTGAAAAAGAATAAGATATTTGTTAATATATGACGTACGTGATTAGGAAGGATGTAACATAATAAAATAGGCATAAAATTTTGCATCAAAATAAGATAGTCATGTGATTTTATTCCATGTAACTTCAAATTATACATTGGCATGAAATTTCTTATATTTAATGAATACCCCTCAAAAACTTTTAAACCAGTAATGAAAATGAAAATTTTCAATTTTTACTATCTAGATAGAGTGTAAACTATTATGGTAAGAAAAGTATTCCCTTTACTATTCACTGATGCCAAGTCTTCTCATATCCCCATGTCAATCATGTCCAACCTTTCCTTGAATTCATCTTTTTCAGTAACATTTTGTAACATTCCAGTAACACTATCGAATACATTTTTTATACATGCATGAAATCCAGAAAATGTATGACGTAAAAACAATTCAAATACATTAATTAAAAGAAAATTGATCACTTTTTCCAAAATGATTTTGTATGGTTTTTTTAAAATGGTTTACAGAAAAAAAAATTACAATATATTTCACATTATCAAACATTTGATCACCCATTAATGGAGTCGATGTTGTACCTTGTTTGGTATTCCCATTGAATATTGTTTTCCAAGATAAATATTTATGATGTCGAGGTAAAACATTCCAATTTCCTAAAAACATGGTCTTCAAGGAATGTTTCAACCAAACTGAGTGTTTGTATTCTTTACAAATAGGAAACCCCAACATTTATTTAATGACATTATGTGGAAAATTTCCATGAGCAGAAACGTCTTTTATTATCCCATCCAACATGGCCCTCAATGTGAATTCTTCACTTCTATGAGAATTATAAATTATAACACATGTATCCCACATCAATTTTAGATCTTTGATCAATGGATCTAAAATGACATCAATATCATTATTGGGTTTCTTTGGTCTAGATATAAGCAGAGACCACATAACGTATATTTTCTTCATGAATAACCATGGAAAAATGTTATAATTTACTAAAATGGCATTCCATTTACTGTGAGTACTACTATGCACACCAAAAGAATTTATTCCATCTATAGGTAATTCAAAATGATAATTTTTGGCTCATTTCTAAAATTAGGATACTCATAATAAATTTTCTTTCACTGAGGAGAATCTTTTGGATGAATAGGTTCCCATCTTTAATTATTATATCTATATTCTGGTCAATTGTATAATGCTTTATTGAAATATATAGAGTCTACTAAACAATGTAACTATAAAGACCCAGCTTTAGAACATTACATATTATTAATTTTTAGACAACAAGACACATTATTACACATTGAGGATCTTTTTAGGTTTATAGTTTTAGATAATTAGGACATAAAACATACATTGCATCCCAGAATCATAGATGATGATACTAATAAAATAGTATCCATTTATTCCAAAATATAAAACTTTTTAAATAAAGCATGATTTCTTTGAAAAAAATTCATAAAAATAAACCTGAAATCATTATTTATCTTACACATCCATATAACCTATTAAAAAAATTAAAAAACATAGGATGAGAGAAAAACCTTAGAAATGGATATACAAAGATATTGTTAGTCAAGTGGAAACATTAAAACCCAATAAAACCCATTTCATAAAAATACATTAATATGTATATAAAAATCATGTACTTACCTTGGCAAATATTTAACATATCACACTTACAATAACCCTTAAACATAGAATAACCATTCGTTCAACTTCTATTTCCAGAGTATCCAATGCATTGGAGAGCTATAATGGGGCTCACTAGTCATATCTTGAGTTATAATGGGCTCAACCCAACATATCTTGAGATATAATGGGATAAAATTGACATATCTTGAGCTATAATGGGATCAAACCAACATAACTATGTCCAGGGAACATAACATAGTAATAAAGAATCATAAAATTAAAAGAAACCACTCATTCCATATATATATAAAAATAATATTATTTTAATTTCATTAAAGAGACTTTTAAAAGAATTTTAAAAGGAAAGTACCTTACAAATATAATTGGAGTGGGAATAAATAAAATGGAATTGATATGTGTATAAATTGTAAATACACATAATACAGCATAATATATACAAAAAATCATCACAGAAAAAATTTTAATACCACATAATGAATAAACTAGAAGGTTAACCTAAAGAATGGAAATTGGGTTAAGAATTACCTTCTCTTGAGATCATCCTACATCAAACATGATTAAAAATATTGTATAATGGTTAAAATAGTGTTATTAATACTTTAAATAAGAATAATAATTTTTATAACACCTTTTATGATCATTTTATAACATCATTCTATGCATTTATTAATAATATTTTGTTATTTACATTATTTTGGGTGCGTTCTTTACAATGTTTCCATGGTCGATTCGTAAAGGATTTCCTTATTGAATGGATAAAAAACCTTATAGGTGAAATTAAATTATATTAAAAAATTCCCAAAATATTAAATGATTCCGTAAATCATTTTAGTTATATGGTTTCAGGATGAATCATTAGATAAATCATTGGTGATTACCATTAGTTTATTTTTGGTGAATTTTGATCATTACAAAGCATATTGGATTAATTAATTAAAAGTATGCATAAACACTAGTTACAGAACATAATATATCATATAATATAAATAATGCAATATCATTTAACCATATTAATTGTTTTATGACCATATTTGATGGAAGTAAATGAAATTGAAGACACATTGTCAACGATGTCGGTAAATTGACACATCACAGATGGTGTTTTGTTTCTATAATAAGGGGAGGAGAAGAAGTAAGTTGATAAATTATTCCATAAACATGATAAAATTATAGTACATATAATATACTATATATTTCATGCCTCTTGGATAAGGGGTTGGGATTATTGTATAAGAAAATAAAATAATTGAAAAGAAAACCCAAGAAATTGAAAGAGGATTTTTACCTCTTGGTCTCTTCTCATTGAGATCCTTATTAAGGCCTTTGGTATTGGAATTTTGCTGAGACCAGAAGATCTTGGATGTGGGGAAGATCATTGTTAATAATATTGGGAAAAGTTTAGGAAATGATAAAATCTTGAGAGGTGTGAGAGCAAGAAGGGGTGAGGGTGGTATTTATAGTGGAGGAGGGGAGGGGTGTTCCATTATTTTATTCATTAGTTTAATATTTTTCTCTCAAGAATATGAATATTATTGATTCTTGTGACCAACAATAGTAATAATTTCATGTGAGTTTGAACCAATTTCAATTTACATCATCCTTGACCGAAGCATGATGCATAAATTCATTTATTTTTCACATTTCATAAATTATCAAATTTCACTATTCACCAAAAATTCAAGTATTTCAGAAAAAACCCAAAAAATCACCCCAAACATTTTTGGATGTGTAGAATTAAAAAAATTTAACTCCATTTTATCAAAATAATTTTATAAATATGAGAAATTTAATTCTTAATTAAAAACTTAATTTATTCGTAAAATAATAATTTTTAGACTATAACTCATTTTATAACACCTTAAAAATTAATCAAGGTCTCATAAAATTATATTGTAACCAAAAAAAATAAAAAATAAAAATTTATGATTACATTTTATTAAAATAAACTTTCATTTAAATTATTTAATTAAATATAAAATAATAATTAAATACTGATGAATTACAGAAATAGCAACACTTATATAATGATCATGTTATCACTTATAAGATGCATTTTGTTAATATACATTCATGGGTAAGGTTACTATACATTTGGATAATTTAATATTCATAAGGTTCATATTACTATTCATAACAGTATGTTATTGTTCACTAAAAATTATGTTGGTCCCATGAGACTCTTAATAACTTATTTATTGCAACTGTGTATGTCTTTTCTTTTTAAATTCAAAATAGAGAAGTGGACAAATTATGTTTACCAGCTAGTGTATAACTATCTACATAAAACAAAGTGTCATTATGTAGTATCTTAATTATTTATGCATTAAATTAAATTTATTTGAAAAACCTTGGTGTGTTAAATTATCCCCACCTTCTAAAAATTGCATCCTCATAATTTTTATTTAATTATTAAACAATTGAGGGTACTTTTACATCCTAGCATTTTCATATTCTCATGTTTCTTCTTCAACCATGTGGTTTCTCCAAAAAACCTTTACATGGTGGATTACCTTATTCCACAATACTTACTCTCTATGTTCAAGACTCTGAACAGGTCTCTCTTCATAAGAAAGGTTCTCTTCCAGCTGAACTACTGCTAGGCTCAAAAAAAGAGATGAATATGGAATATACTTCCTCAACATATAAATATGAAAAACATTGTTTACCTAAGATAAAATCAGAGGTAAATCTACCCAGTAGGTGACCGGTCCAAATTTCACTAGTATGTCATATGGTCCAATGAACCGTGGACATAGATTTTCATTTTTACCAAAATACATAACAATTTTCCAAGGAGATATTTTTAGGACAACATGATCACCTACCTCAAATGAAATTTCTTTCCTCCTATTATCTTCATAACTTTTCTACCTATTTTGAGATATCCTCATGTGTTGCTAAATCATCTAAAATTTTTCTACAACTTCATATACTAATTATGGTCCCATTAACTTTCTTTCCCCAACTTCATCCCAAAATGATGGAGTTCTACACCGCTTTCTATAAAATGACATGAAAGGTTCCATCTGTATACTAGAATGAAAACTATTTTTATAAGAAAACTATACTAAACAAAAATGTTGATCCCAACATCCCTGGTATTCCATTGAAAATTATCAAAGCATATCCTCTAATGTATGAATTTTTCTCTTGGTTTTTACAACAAATTGAGGATGAAAATTCATGCTAAAATGTAATTCTATGCCCAAATATTTCTAAAGGACTTTCCAAAATTTATAAGTGAACCTGAGATCATGATAAGATATAATTGAAATAGGAACACCATGTAATCTGAAAATATATTTATGGTACAATCGAGAAAGATGATCAAAATAAATGGTATCTCTAATAGGAAGGAAATGTGCAGATTTAGTCAAATGATCAACAATAACCTAGATTTCTTTGTTACCTGAAGATGTTTATGGTAGTCTCACAACAAAGTCTATGGATATATTTTCCCATTTCCACTCTAGAATTAGTTAAGGTTGAATCATCCCTTTAATTAACTTCTTCTATAATTTAACATGTTGACATGCTAAACATTTCATGGTAAAATCAAAAATATCTTTTTTATTCCATCCCACTAGTAATACTCTTGAAGATCTTTGTACATCTTTGTGCTTCTAGGATGAACTAAAAATGGAGAACTGTGATCTTCACATAATAATTCTTTCTTCAAATAATAATCACAAATAACACATAATCTCTTCCCAAACTACAAAATTCAATCCTTATCAAGGTTAAATTCTAGAAACATGCCTATTTTAACCAATACTACCTTTTTCTGTAACTCGCCTTCTTCTTTTTGCCCTTGAATAATTATGTCTGACAGAAATGACTGCACTGAAACCTAAAACAAAAAAGTGAAATTTCCTACACCAAAAAAATCGAAGAAAATTTTTATCAAATCATTCACCAAAGGGTCACATTCTAAATGTATCATGGTTAATGTAGTATTACTTTTCTGACTCAATGCATTAGCCACTCTATTGTATTTTCCATTATGGTAATGAATCACTCAATCATAATCCTTGATTAGTTCTATCCAACTTCTATACCTCGTGATTAATTCCTTCTAAGTAAATATATACTTAAAAATTTTATGGTAGGTATATATTTCACATTTTACTCCAGACAGATGATGCCTCCAAATTTTTAATGAAAAAAAACATCATCTAATTTCAAATCATGTGTACGGTAATTTAACTCATGAGGTTTTAACTGATGTGAAGGATAAGTAATTACCAGATCATTCTATATTAGAACACAATCAGGTCCCTTCAAATAAGAATCACTATAGATGAAAAAATCACCACTCCTAGAAGGTAGGTTCAGAACTAGAGCATTCACCAGTCTCTTTTTCAATTCCTAAAAACAATCACCACATTCTTTTGTCCATATTAATTTGACTCCCTTTTAGTTATCTTTGTCTTTATTCTATATAACCATGAAACGTTTTCAAAAAACATCTAGTAATATGCTTCCAATCCAAGAAAACTATGAATCTTAGTTATATTTTTGGGTCTTGTCCATTCTTTAACAACTTTTGTTATAGTAGGATCAATAGTTATGCCATCTTTAGAAACAATGTGACCAAGGAAATAAATTTTTTGTAACCAAAAATCATAATCGATGAATTTTACATACATTTTATTTTATTTTATGGTTTTAAAATCAATCCTTCGATGTTTTTCATACTCCAATTTACTTTTAGAATATACAAGAATTTCATCAATAAACATAACCAAAAACTTATCCAAGAAGTCATGAAATATTTTATTCATAAGATCTATGAATACAGTTGGTGAATTAGTTAACCCAAATAGAATAACTACAAATTCATAATGACCATATCTAGTATGGAACACAGTCTTCAAAATTTCTACATCCTATACTTTCAACTGATGGTACCCCGACCCTAGGTCATCCTTCAAAAAATATTGTTCTCTCAAGAGTTAGTCAAAAAAATCATTGATATGAGGCAAAGGATACTTTTTTTAATAGTTATGTTATTCAAGGCACTATAATCAATGAAAAGTATAATTGAACCATTTTTCTTTTTAACAAAAAAGACAAGAGAACCCCATGGAGAAGTATTGGGTCGAATGAATCCTTTATCTAATAATTCCTAAAAATTAATTTTTAATTCCATAAGTTCCATTTGAGCCACTTGATAAGGGGGTTTATAAATTTGATTAGCATCAGGAACTAATTCAATGGTAAACTCAACCTCTCGATCAAGAATAACAACAGGAAAATTATTAGAAAAAACATCCAAGTATTCATTTACCACTTAGATATCATTAATCTGGATAGTTCCCTAATCTGCAAATATATGAGCAAGATAACTTTAATTCCATATTTTATCATTTTCATAGCTTTCTAATATGTAATCAGTGGTATGGGTTCATTCTTGTATAGAAAATAAAACACTTTCTAAAAAAACTTTTTTTCCCCTATAATCTATCTTAACATGATAAAAAGAAAGCCTATCCATACACAGAATAACATCAAACTCCACTATAAGAAATAAAATAAGGTTTCAAGTAAAAACATTCCATATAAAAATATAGGTAGATTATTATAATTTTATGTTTCCCCAATATTTCCTCCATGTGTTTTTACCATGAGTTTTGGTTTCATTTAATGAGGTGGAATTCCTGATTTTGTAGAAAATTTCTCATAAATGAAAGAATGTGTTCACCTAGAATCAAACATCACATTTGAAAAATCTATACAAATAAGAAATTCTCCTAGTTCCACCTCATTTGATGGCTCAACATCTACTTAAGTGGTTGCAAATTATTTTTACACACCCTTATTCTTCCAATCTTATTGATTTCCTCCCTAAGTGACTATCTTCAAACATACATTAGAAAAATGACCAAATTCCTTATAGTTAAATCATCTCACCATAGGATTATCATTAATTTTTTTATCATTTTTGTGAAATTACAGGATATGTACCCAAACCTTCCACATCAGTAGCATTTCCTAGAATTCACGAGACAATCACCAGGATGATTTTGACCCCACTTTCACAAGAAGAGATATTGATTTTCTTACCTATAGATTTATTTGATGAATTCTTCCCCAATACCTGCCAACCAGAATGCTTCTTATTCTTATCATAATGATTCATATTCATGTTAGTAAACTCCATCTAAAAATTTTCATCATGACAAACAAGTTTATCATAGCTTCTAAAATGTTTTTAATCAAAAGATATTCATAAAAAATGGTTTCAAACCAGAGTAATATCTATTAATTCTACTATCAAAGTCCCAAATAAAATTTGGTACATACCTGGACAGTCTTGTAAAATTTTCTTCATATGCTACCATAGAATCATCATCATTTTGATTCAGTTACAAGAATTTTTTCTCCATTCTGATTCAAACTATTTTAAGAAAATATGTTTCCAAAAAAGACTCTTAAAATATTCTCATTCCAAACTATCATGATCATCTTGTTATCTCGTATTCTTAACTACAGACCACCATTGATCAGCATAACCTTTAAAATGATAAATTTATAGTATTAACTTTTCATGTTCCAAACATCCCATGACATCAAATATCTTTTTTAGAACATTGATCCATCCTTCAGCTATCACTAGATATGTGGTTCCACTGAATGCTGGAGGAATTTTCCTCAAAAAATGATCCATTAAAGACTTGTTTCTTCATGGTAGATTGGTTTATTATCTATCATGAATACCACCACCATTTATCACCTGATTCAGCTGAGTCATTACTGTCACAAACTGCTCAGTTCTAATTCCCATCATTCCAAATTTTAGATTCAGACAGATATTAGCCTCTTGGTGCCTTCCTACTTCATCTTCCATGTTTCTTCTATGAAACAACTTTCTGAACAGACATATATTATATGAATAAAAATGGTAATTTTTAAATTATATATCATTTAAAATTAAACATAACATAAAAATAATTTATGTTATTCTATTAACATCATCATATCCCCTATAGTTATCTAAATCATCCTTTGATACCAACTATAAGGAAACATCCTTAAAACATTACATATTCTTGAGTTTTAGACAATAACATACATTCTTACACATTTATGATATTTTTAGGTTTATATTTTTAGAGAATTAGGATATAAAACATACATAACATCCCAAAATCAAACATGAGGATACAACTAAAATAGTATCCATTTCTTCCAAAATATAAAACTTTTTAAATAAAAAATGATTTATTTGAAAAATATTCATAAATATTAAATTGAATTCCTAATTTCTCTTAAACATCCTTATAACCTATGAAAAACCTTTAAAAACATATTATGAGAACAAAAATCTCAGTAAGGGATATACAAAAATAAATCATTATTCAAGTGATAACATAAAAACCCAATAAAACCTATTTCATAAAAACTAGTTAACATGCATAGAAACATAATGTAGTTGACTTGGGAAATATTTACCATATCAATCTTACATTAAACCTTACACATAGAATAACCATTCAGTCAAATTCCATCTCCAAAGTACCCAATGAATTGGAGAGCTATAATGGGGCCCACTCATCATATCTTGTGCTATAATAGGCTCAACCTAACATATCTTGAGCTATAATGGGCTCAACCCAACTTATATTGAGCTAAAATAGGATAAAAACAACATAACAATTTCCAAGGAATATATCATAGTAATAATTAATTGTAAAAGTAGGATAAACCAATCATTCCATATATATATATAAACAACCTTTTTTTGAATTTCATTAAAGAGACTTTTAAAAGTATTTTAAAAGGAAAGTACCTTATAAATATAATTTTACTGAGAATAAATATAATGGAATAGATATGTGTATACACTATAAATAAACATAATACAACATAATATAAACAAAAATTAATCACACAAATAATCTTAATACCACATAATGAATAAACTATAAGGTTAACCCAAAGAATGGAAATCTGGTTAAGAATTCCATTACCTCAGGTTCTCCCTACTTTAAACAATATTAAACCTCCAATATAATGGTTAAAAGTGTTTTATTAATACTTTAAAAAAGAATAATTATTTTTATAATGCCTTATATGATCATTTTATAACATCATTCCACACATTTATTATAATTATTTTTATATTTACATTGTTTCGGGTGCGTTCTTCACATAGTTTCCATGGTCGGTTCATAAAGGATTTCCCTATAGAATGGAAGAGAAACTCCAGAAGTGAAAGGATTTGTTATTAATTTTTTTTAATATTATTAAATTATTCTATAAATCATTTTGTTTATTTGGTTTTAGGAAGAATCATTAGATAAATCATTAGTGATAATCATTAGCTTATTTTTGGTGAATTTTGATCATTACAAACCAATTTTATTTTACTAATATATAGTATGCATAAACACTGGTTCCATAACACAATATATCATTTAATATGAATAATAAAATATTATTTAACCATATTAATCATTTAATGACCATATTTTAGGGATTTTAATGAAATTGAAGACACATCGTCCACAATATCGATAAATAGACACATCACGGATGGTGCATTTGTTTTTAGAATTAGAGGGAGAGGAGAAGAAGTAAGTTGATGAATTCTTCCATAAACATGATAGAAATAAATTATATATAAGATACTATAGCTTTAATTAATCTTGTATAGGGTTATGGGAATATAGTATACGAAAAGAAAATAATTTAAAAGAAAACACAGGAAATTGAAAAATGATTCTTACCTCTTGATCTCTTCTCCTTGACATCCCCCTTAAGGCCTTTTTTATTGGACTTTTGGTGAGAACATCATGTCTTTTATTTGTTGTATTTACTTGGTAAGAATATTGTACATAATTTATACAATTATCAAATCTTGAGAGGTGTTATAGGAACTGTGGGTGAGGATGGTATTTATAGTGGAGGAGATGAGGGGTTTTCCATTATTTTATTCATTAGTTCAACATTTTTGCTCAAGACTATGAATATTATTGATTTTTGGGACCAAACGTATTAATAATTGCAAGTGAGTTCGAATCAATTTCCATTTACATCATTCATGACTCAAGCATGATGCAGAAAATCATTTATTTTCTACATTTCTTAAATTATCGAATTTCACAATTCACAAAATATTCAAGTATTTTAGAAAAACCCCCAAAATTTACCACAACAATTTTTTGATGTGTATAATTCAAAAATTAACTCCATTATATCAAAATAATTTTATAAATATTATAAATTTAATTTTTAATTAAAATCATAATTTTTTCGAAAAATAATAATTTTAAAACTATAATTTTAAAATTTCTATTAAATAGTTTCTCTTTAAATCCACCTATTTAAAAAAAGTTAAACTGTAGTGAATTTATACAGAGTTTAGATGTTCAATTAGTTTCTCAAAGATTTATTAGGTCTCAGTTAATTTAATCTGAAGATTAAATTGACTTTGGAAACTAACTTACCGGTTTACAATAAGTATAAGCACTTGCTAATTTAACATTCAAAGTAACTTTAAAATAGTTTTTTATTTCAAATCAATAGCAGCAGAATATGAAATATAAGATATAATTATGACTTAAACATAAAATGCACAGCATATGTAACCAAGAGGTTCAGTCTCCAGCTGAGACTTAATCCTCTCAAACAATTTATATAAATTGATCCACACCCTGGATCGAGTTAAACAACAGTGAACACACTGTCCAGGTACAAAGACCTCTACCACAGTTCTATGTGGGAAAAAAACAACAGTTCACAACTGTCCAGTTCTTACTTGACCTCTACCACTATCCATAGTGGGATACAAGGAGTTATAGAGTTTGAATGAGGGTTTAATATTCCTCCAGCTTAGCTCAGGAGACAGTGTGTGTGTAAAATAAACAGGGTACACACACTGCTTGAAATGTAAATGAAAAAATCACTAAAGAAAGTATGAATGAGTTTAGAAAAGCTTTAGTGATTTTCAGTTCATCTTTGGACTCATTTGATTGGTTATAAAAGCTTCTTAGTCCTTCTATGGTTTTTGTCTTAAAAACAGAGTGTTGTTTTCTTCCTTGGTTTCAGGTTCAGCTTATCAGCCTGAGTGCATGAAGTATTTTTTGTAGTTATTCACTCAAAATGAAGCTTGTGTTCTCATCTAGAATGAGTGGCTTCGTGTATGTCCAGTGTTCTTGTAGTATGGATTTAGCCTTGTGTGAATGCACCACGTTTGAATGCGGTTGAACCTTTTTATTTTCCACCCTTCCTCTGCCTTCTTAGTTCCTTGATTATCTCTCTTTCATTCGATATCTGTGTTCACCTCATGTCTCACTCTGTTAGGTATTTATCTTCCCATTTATAGATTTCAGTTCTGGTAAATGGGAATGATTAAATTTTGCATGGTTACTAGGTATGGTTCCCTGACATGGCAACAAAAATCATTAAATAACATTAACTGCAATAAAAACATCAAATGCAACTGTTAGCTTAATAAACAAATAGTATTGAGAGTATAGAGTTTGACTGGTTATTTAATCATTAGTATCCTTCTATTGGTAGATGTGTACGGTGGACTTTGTGTAACAGTGACCGTCCATTGATAATTCATTGAACTTGTATCGGTAGCTCTTTTCATTGGTAGCTCTTGATATCGATAACTATTGATATCGTTATCTCTTACTCTATGTATCGGTAGCTCTGTACATATCGGTATCTCCTTTTATCGGTAGCTCAGTAGACTTGTTCTATCGGTAGCTATCTACATCGGTGACCTTGTTCTATCGGTGACTCTGTCTATCGGTAGCTCTTGGTCTATTGGTATCTCTACTTTTTATTGGTATCTCTTGGTTAATTCCAGTGATTATGTGTATCAGTAGACTTGTGCACATCGGTAGCTCCATTCTGAACTATCGGAAGACTTGTTCTCTTGGTAACTCTGTATCGGTAGCTTGTTCTATACATACTAGTAGATTTGTACATATTGGTAGCTCTTCGTATCGGTGACCTTAGCTTATCGGTAACTCTATCTATCGGTAGACTAAGTCTATCGGTAGACTAAGTACCGGTAGCTCTGTACCAGTAGCTATACACAGATCAGTGACTAACACTTATCTGTTTTAACCAAAACTTATCCGATTGGATTAGAAATACTTCAAAACTTATATAAACAAAGATAAAGATTTATTAACATATTTCAAGGACTATTTTAATATTATTATCACCTTGATAAGAGAATATCATAGATTCAGTGAATTTGAATATAGATAAACATTAATTGGGATTATCAAAGTATGTGAAAGAATAATTGGGATTATCAAATTATGTGAAAGCATAATTGGGATTATCAAAACAGGTGAGGTCAATAGACAGCCATGTATTTTTTAATAGATCTGTAACATTTAATACATAATTCATTTAGAATCATATATTTGACAAAGAAGTTATTTTTCTTCTGGTAGTATATCATTAAGGAGACCAAGTAGTTATGTAAAGCCGGTGTCGCTCCATCCACCGCCATCATTCAAATTATATAACATCAATACAGATGATAATGTTTTTTATTTATACAACTGGTATACAATGGTCTCTTATAATAGAAATTTAACTTCTCAAATAACTTTAGACAATCACAAAGGTCATGTTCAATTGTTTTATTCAATTATTCCATGCGATCTACATCATCATTTACACTATTATTCATATATAATGTTCCATAAACCACAGTATCATCCCAATTAGTGTGAACATTTAGTTTTTTTCAAGTTTATTCTAACATTTATAGATTTTATCTATTCCATGGTAAATAGAATGTTCTTCCAACTCTTCCAAACTAATATTTCTTGAATAAAAACAATGTAAACATGGATAAAGGATTTGAGATGGGTTGTATGCATTCTCTATAGAAAACTTGATAAACTATTTAGCTTCATATTCATAATATTTTGTCATACGATTAACATTAATCCATTTTCAATTCATATCCATCCTATTAGGTTCATAAAATATTCATTTTGTAGAAAAAAATAAATAAATAAACATAAGATATTCAATATCAAAGTTTAAAGTTATAGATAATTATAATAAGGGTAACACAAAATTTGATTATTTCAAATAATTTTAGTATTATTTAAAGGAGATTGGTAATATAATTTAAGAAAATAATTACCTTATTATGGTAGGTGTTATCCTATAAATTAATCCAAAATGATCAATGGTTCCTGTTATGGGATGAGTACAACTTAGAGAAGTTTAAGAAGCATAGGTGTATGTCTATAAGAGATGGGGGATGAGTATCAAGAAAAAAATAAAATAATAATTATTTGAGAGATGAAGCTGATGAGGATGATAGTTATCTCCTTAAATGTAAATGTTCTTGAGTTAGGCGTTGGTGAAGCATCAAACAACATTTCTTAGTTTACTTCCTAAATCTAAAAATATTCTCAGGCACATAATGGTTTGACATATCAGTTGATCATACAATACATATTCACAGTGACCTTAACCTTTTCCACCCCATTCCCCATTCCCAGTGTATTGAGATACATGATCACCATGTCATGAGTATACAATAACCATTATCCCTTGAATAGAAAGATAATTTCACCAAGACTATAATATACCTGAGGTTCTAATGGGATTCTTTCATAATTCAATCAATGAAGTATTCATTTATCAAAAACTAGTTTCATCAAATATCACAAAACAAGCCACAAATCCAAGCTTTCACATTCCATAAAATTTATTCAAGAATCAATATCAAGAATGTTTTATAAATATTAATAACATTGAAAACTATTTTTTAAAAGATCATGAGGTGCTAGATAGAGTCTGTGTGTAATATTAGGATTATGTTTGATTGGAATTTATCTGAGTGTGAGAAAAATTAGAGATGATCTAGTACCCAGTGTGAGAGAATGATAACATATTTAGTTTTTTTTTGTCAAGTAACCAACCATGATGTTACAAAAAGTTTCTATTTTTAACATTTTTGTTCATTTTTATAAGAAAATGTTATGATTTTGGATATTTAATATCTACGACACAATGATGACATAGCACATCGATGGGTGAAATTGAGAATTTTTAGTAAACATTTAGCCAAAGGAGGACCAAATAATGGTTTTCATGAGATTGGGTTTGTTGATATGGAAACAACATCACATGTGATGTTCAAATTATATATTTATGCTTGGTTTATTATGTAAATTTTTTTAAATATGTTTACTTGTTTTAAAATTATTAACACTAAGAAATGTTTGGACTTGTGTTCATTAATTATTTACATTATTTAATTTATTAAAGTTCATTATTATAAATTTTATAAGCTCCAAATCATTTTATGATATATAAAGTAATGTATATATCATATTTTTGGGTTATGTTAACTCACTTTATTTTGATAGAGAAACCTGGATATTCACATGTCTTAGACCTTTATTCAGAAAAGGAAATTACTATTTGGTATATATTTATGTTCTAATATCTTGATTACTTTTATTAAACTGTAATTTAGTATTAAATCATGATTTTAAATTGTATGAATATACTTAGTTAAGTATTCTCTTTTATACCTTATCTTGTATTACAAATAAATCTATTTCCTTTCACTATAACCTAATTGAATTATAAGTCATTGAACAATATTTAAACATGATTTAGTGATCACATTATTGATGAGATAATGGTTGGGTTGATTAAGTGGGAAGAAGTAATTAGTTATAGTAACTTATTAAGTATCGTCAAATTTTTTCATTTTTGAAACTAAATAAAAAACTTTCTAAGTACTAAATGTGTTAGGTTTTTTAAATAATTATGTACAGATTTGGTTTTATATAAATACATTAAATAAATAGTTTGTTTTTTTGAAACTTTATCCTTAATTATTTTCATTATTTAAAAAAATTACTAAAACATAATTTTACATTACTAACAAGACATGTAATTCTAGAAGTTAAAGAACAATGGTATCAAATTTTATATAATTGGGATTGATATCTCCCTTTAATAACATTAAAATAGCACTATAAATGTTTCTGTGGATCCATAATGGTGTGTATATACATTATAAATCCATGGATATAATCTAAATAGATAAAAATAAATAATCAAAAAATTATTTATAATAAAATTAACTAAAAACTCACTTATTATATAAAACATCAGAGTAATACATAATTAGGTCTCTTTATAAAGGAAACTAAAATTCAAATACATAAGATTTTAAAATTCTCCAATTAAAGAATATCCTAAAATAAACTAACAACTGAGCCAAAAATTGAACATCTCCATGTGACCCATGGTCACTTACCTCCACTAAAATTTACATAAATGTACTATGTAAATTACATCCAAATTGAGAAAATAAACTCGGAACATATATAAAAGTATAAAATCTATATATACCCATATTTTTGTGTGTGTAGGGTATGAGCTAAATAGTCCTTGTAATATTTCACTAAATATTAAATTTAATTTAATTTATAGACCATTTCACAAAAAAAATAGTTGGAACTCCATTTAAAAAAATTAAAAAACAAAAGTATAATAGAATGAAATATCATACATTTATCTCTGTTTGAAATCCAAAGGTAAAACCTTTTGGAAAATAAAATACAACCATGATTAAGATCAATATATTTATACTCATGTAGATAAAAAATAATTTAAAAAATTCAATCAAAATCCAATTTTTACCAACCAATGGATGGAATCATACATTTAAACGTGAAAACAGTTTAAAATATTAAAATTCCAGACTTAGGGGCTTATGAAAATAAATAAAAAACAATTTTAATCATTTAAAAAAATTCTAAAAACACATTTTTAATAAAAAAAATATAAACTTAACCCCAAATTAAATATATAATATAGATCAAATGAGATCCATTATAACAATGATGTATAATAAGAGTAATAAAAATAATTCTGTAACATGTCCATGAAATGTAAAAAGGAATGAAATAAATACATGTAATGGGGATCTCTAATAAAATATCATCAAAAGAAAAAACATCAAGGGAATCACACTAGGTTCTAGGGTGTGACATTTTTAAACATATACTATTAGAACCAATATCCCAAGGGTTCCCATCTATAACAACACGATTGGTAATGAAATAAGTCTATCACATCCCTAACACTATAGATGAAGCAACATGGATATTACATCACTAACGGTATGGGAAAATCAATAAGGATGTCATTTATAAACACTATGACACAAAACATATCACTGACATGGTTACCTTGGGTTCCCATGGCATTGTGAAATTAAATGTGAGAAAAAAATATTAACATGATCAATTTATAAATCAATAATAAAATGTAAACAATAATCCACATCTTGCCTCTAACACCCTCTCAAGATATATCCACCTATCACATCATAAAAGAATCAAATGATAATAATCAATACACATCCAATAAAATAAAAATATCTTATAGAAAACACTAAACCAAATTTTTTTTAATAACGGTGAAAAAATCATAATGAAACTTTTTAAAATAAAGTGACAACAGGCCTTTAATA
This sequence comes from Viscum album, assembly GCA_963277665.1. NCBI lineage: Eukaryota > Viridiplantae > Streptophyta > Magnoliopsida > Santalales > Viscaceae > Viscum > Viscum album. Next base: position 1,424,772,413 of record OY728135.1, on the reverse strand, counting down.
ACTAGATCGATGAAAATATTGTTACAAAACCATCATTATTATAAACTAAGGAAATCATTTATCAATTACCAAAATGCCTAAAAATAATCATGTAAAACCATGTTATAAATATCATTTAAAAACATAATAGGTAACAACACATTGAAAACAAATCATTCCTCTCATTGCAGTCAACTAATAATCATACAAATTCCTTTTTAACCCTTAAACCATTTGTTCCATCCTTGGAAACTCAAAATAGGGCCCAAATTTTTTTTATTCATCTTATTCAATTAAAACATCCTCTTATTCATTTTAAAAAACATGTAAAAATCATAAATCAATAGTTTTATAAATATGGTTTCAATCCCCATGAAAACCCTTTTTACCTCGCATAGTAAGCATCAAAAAAATTATGAACACATAATGGGTATATATTAATAATTTTCCTTTGAAAATAAATTTAAATCTATGGGAGGAATACATATAGAAATTGATAAAACAAATAGAGGAAGATAGAAGAGATCTCTTCTATATTGGTAATGTGATATACGGTGTAGAGGTGATTCAAATTGAGTTAAATCAAGTGTAATAAATTAAAAAGTGGTTGTTGAAGAATAAGGGAAAGTAGAGCATATATTAAAGTAGTATAATTGAATTGATATTTCTTAAAATGGAACCACAGTGGAAAAAAGTCAATGAATAAAGTGAGATAATTAACAAAAGATTACAAAATAACATGAAAACAGTGAAACTCCTAAATCACCTGACTGGTGGGAAATATATAGACAAAATATCATTATGGGAACCCAAAAAAGCAATAAGTGAGTATGGAGGAGGATAAAATAAACATACCTTGGATTTGAATCTTTATTTGTCTAAGAGAAAGTAGAGATATCGCAAAATATTGGATTCATTTGAGCCCTGAAATCATTTAATCTTTGATTTGAGCCTTGGATTTGTTCGAGTCGTGATTCGATCCTTGGATTTGTGGAGGAGGAGCGCTATAAAATGGGGACATCCATTAAAGGTTGAGATATTGTGATTGAAATCAGTTCATTATTGTTCTTTAAATAGATTGGGGATATTTTTATCAGTGCTTCCAAAAAACACTGATAAAGATACATTTTATTAGCGCTAAATCAATAAGCAATGATAAAAGATAATTTTATCACTGCTAAAGAAGTGCTGATAAAATGTATCTTTATCAATGTTAAAATTTATCACTAATAAAGGATTTATAATTATATTAACAAATAAAAAATTAGTCAATATATTTATAAATATTTGAACTTGATTATAAATGTATTTATATATTTATATATATTTATATAATTATATATATTAAATATATTCATTATTTAAATATATTTAAAAAATATATAATTATTTATTTATAATTATCTAAATACTTTTAAAAAAATTGTTTTTACTTATAATTATAAATATATAATATTAAAAATATAATAAATATACATTTATAAATATATTTATAAAGAAATATATTAGTAAATATACTTATGATTATTTATTCAAAATTATCAATATATTAATATCAATATATATATTGGTATAATTATGTATTTATTTATTTTAATTTTATCATTATTAAAGTATATAATTATTTATTTATAATTATATAAATAATTTTTTTAAAAAGTATATATTTTTTATTTATAATTATATAAATAATTTTTTTAAAAAGTATATATTTTTTATTTATAATTATAAAAATATAATTTTCAAAATATAGTAAATATATGTTTATAAATATATATTTATAATTAAATATATTTTTAAATAACCTTATAATTCTTTTTTTACAATTATAAATATATTTCTATCATTATATATATTTATATAATTATTTATACTTATATACTTACATTTACTTAATAAATAAATATAAATATAAATATGGTAAATATATTCATTACTTAAATATATTTATTATAATTTTATAATTATAAATATATTTATATATTTATATATATTTATATAATTATATATACATATACATATATATATATAGTAACTAAATTAATTATTTAAATATAATTATTATAATTTTATAATTATTTAAATATATAATTATTTATTTATAATTATATAAATACTTTTAAAAATAGTATTTATAAATTTATATCATTATATTTATTTATATAATTAAATATATATATATATATATATATATATAATATATGTATGTAAATGTAAATCGAGTAAATATATCCATTGTTTAAAATAATTTATTATAATTTTATAAATACATTAATATATATGTTTATTTATTTATAATTATAAAAATTGTATTTTAAAAAATATTATTTATTTATTTATAATTATAAATATATAAATTTGTAAATATAGTAAATATAAATTCATAAATTTTTTTAATTATACATATTTATTTACAAATATATTTTAAACATTATTAATCAATACATAATATTAAATGCATGCATGTTAAAAATGAGTGAAATTGAATAATAAATAATGAGTATGCTTTAAAAATAATGAAAAAATAGATAAGTTTTATTAATTAAATATAAATTATCACCTTATACCTTTTATTGTTAGGGTGGAACTTGAGTGATAAACCCCGTAATATTGAATCCAAAAGACCACGGTTTGAATCCCGACATGCCCCTTGGGGGATTTACGACATTGGCAGTGACGCAAGCAAGCGGTAATATAGACATGACGCATGGAGGATGATGCAAGAATGACTCTATATTGGGCCTTTGGGCCATATTCATGGGCCACATGGGCTTGGGCCTATGGGCTATGTAATGGGTCTCTCTCTGCCTAGATAGAAAGAAGTATTTGATTTCATAATAAAAAGTGGTTTTGACCCCACCATTAAATATATATAAATATATATATTATTTTAAAAAATATAAATTATTAAAAAAGTGTGGATATATATTAAAATAAATATGAATAAACATTGAAATTATTAAAACATATTAAATATATATATATATATATATATATATATATATTTTTAAATGATTAGGTTTCGAAAAAATAAAAATAAAAAATAAAAAATAAAAAATATTAAAAATGAATAAATAGTACCTAATTGTAATAATATTATAAATAAATAAATAAAATTTCCCGATTAAAACATAATATATTAAATTTATCATGTTACTAAATGAAATTCTGAAATTAATACGAATAAATTACATAAATATTAGGTGTAAGTGTTTCTATACAAGATTTCATTAATTACGTAAATATCTCTCTATGTGGGTTGTATATAGAAATGAATTAATTATGTATATGTATCTATGAAATCAATATAACCTATATGTTAAATTGAAAAATCATACAACATTCAATTATTACAATTCCAAGATGCAATTAGTCAGTATTTTTAATTGATGTTAATTTTTAATTTTTAGTCATTCTTCACTAAATATATGACTTATTTTAGGTAAGTATAAAAATTATTTATTATATAAATCATATTTTAGGTTATATTATATACACGTATATATAAATATAGAAATATATATGAATATATTTCTATATTAAATGTATTAACGAATAATTTTGTATAAAAACCATTAAAATGAATAAAACAGTAATATGTTTATAATTATTAAATTTTATTAATTTTCATAATTTATATTTAATATGTATTATTTATTACTATTTATATAATTTATATACATATATATATTAAACTTATTCATTTTCAATAATAATTATTTCTTTAACAATTTTTTTATAATAATGTAATTTAGTCATTTCAAATTATTTTTGTTTAATTATTATCATTTATTAATTTTTAATTTTTTTTAATTATTACAATTTACTTAATTTATATATCTATATTTAATATATACAAAGGTTGGTACTAAGCAATCCTGTGTGGGTCAGCACCTAGCGATCCTATGTGGATTAGTAGTACGCGACCCGCCGAGAACCTACCTTAGAGCGGCCCATCGTGGCTCAGTGACATATTGATCCTATGTGGGTTAGATCCTATGTGGGTCAATGCTCAGCGATGCTGTGTGGGTCAGCGCATACCGATCTAGTGTGGGTCAGATCCTGTGTGGGTCAGCGCTCAGTGATCCTGTGTGGGTCAGTGCATACTGATCCTGTATGGGAAAGATCATGTGTGGGTCTTGCAGGGGTTAGTACCTATCGACTCTGGGTGGTTCGGATCCTGTGTGGGTCTTGTGGGGGTTAGTACCTATCTACTTCAGGTGGGTCGGATCTTATATGGGCCTTGCGGGGGTTAGTACCTATCGACATCGGGCGGGTCAGATGCTCTTTGGGTCTTATGTGGGTTAGTACCTATCGACTCTGAGTGGGTCAGATCTTGTGTGGGTCTTGTGGGGGTTAGTACCTACCAATCCTGTGTGGGTCAGACTCCATATGGTCAGAAGCAATGCCTCTTGATAGAATAAGATGATCTGGATTCTCAACTAATCATTTTTGCTTTGGTGCTTTAATTATACCTTGTTTGAGTTGTGTCTAATGATTTGTGCTTTGTGGTGGTGGTCATGCTTTATGGTTATTCCTCTGTGGAATTTTGAGAGACCTTCGGGGGTCTTGGGGTCCCTACTGGGTATTGTTATACTCACCCCTTCATAGGGTTCGCCCACACCTTGTTTTTTCTCGTGCCGACGATGAGCAGTTTCGATGATACTTGAGGGAGCCAGGACTAGGCGATACATAGAGGATATTGGCTAACGTGGAGAGTAGTGGAGACAAGCTATACCTACCCTTCAGGTAGGATCCTTGGTGGACAATCGTATGAGCTATTTTTTGTTTTTATTTGTAGTTGTACCCTTTTCAGTTGGGCTTGTATTCCAACTCATTTACTTTCAGTACTTACTATTACACTTAGTTGTGGTTACTAGTTGTGGTTTCACATCACTCTTCTATTGTGTTTTACTTTTGTGTAGTGTACCCTGCTTGTGTGTGTATAAGTTTTGAGGCAATGCCTTCCCATTTTTAGGAAATGTCTTTCTGGTGCTATTCGCCAACACCTGGCCTATGGAAGGCAGTCTTAGGGTAGTCATGGAACAGGCTCTGAGGGATGGGTCGTGACAGTGGGTCTGGGGCATCACTGTTGGTATTAAAGGAAAGGTTTGGATAAACATGGAGATTTGAATATTTTTTAAGGATAATTTATGGGTTGATAATTCAATGTTGTTCATAATTTTCAAGGTATAGATAACCTTTTGGGATCTGTATATAATTTAATATTAAGGTGATAATTCACATTTTATTTTGGGATTAGGCTTAGATAACCCTAGTTAAAACTCTTGTGATGTGTCTATGTATTTGATAATATCATAAAGTTATGATAAAGTATTGAGTATATGGCTTTCATAGAAATTATATCCCTGTTTGGATACTGAAAGTGGATACAGGCTATGAAACAGATGTTTCTATGGGTAATAACACTAAAAATAGAAAGTTGGGTATTAACTTGATCATTACCTAGGGCATGACAAAGAGTCCTAACTACACACCTGGTTTGACACTCCCAGGGTATATGCTTTGGGTAATCACATTATCTTTACAAACCATTACAAATGATTTTAGAAATATGTTAACTAATTAGGTTAGAGAACCTAATAGGAAAATGAAAATGAATAACAAGTATTGAATAGGGAGGTTTATGGGTTGATCTAAATGTATGATATGTTTAAAAAAGGTTTTGTAAAGGAAAAAAGATTCAAATTTTTGTTTTCATATTCATATTTTGGAGGTTATAATAACAATTTTGGTATTAGTATTTTGTTGAAACAAGGTCATTAAAATAAAGATGGGAAAGGAATATTCCTAGAAACCACTATGTCTTATAATAGAATTTGGGAGAATAAATAAATGGTTGAGAATATTATTATTTACCTATTTTGATAGAAAGGGTAAGTTTCTAACTCTTACCTATGGTGGTGATATTGATATTGTATTGAAACTCTTAGATATTTTCATTAGTGAGTGATATTCATCAATGATATTTTGGTATAATATAAATGTTATGAGAATTATTTGAAACAACTAAGGGTTATTATTTAGTAGTTTTACTTTAAGGGTTATTTGAAATATAATAAATAGTATTAATAACTATGAAAATCGATTTTATGAAAAGGTTATATTTTTTGGGATAACTATTAGAAAACACATGATTGAGGTATGGGTAACTCATAAGTTCAATATACACATGATGGTGTGATAATAAAGGGTGGTTTTATTTTAACTAAGTAGGTTATATAGTAATAAGAAACCATGGGATTGATAATTGATTTATAATATTTTTTGAGAATTTTATCTCATTTTTGTTATTATGATATATATTGACTAGTGTGAGACCTTATGAACTAGTGGTTAATACCATATAAGGGTTAAATATATAGTCAATTTTTATAGGAATATATATTATCATTATGGTTTAATGACTTAGATATTTAAATTTGTTTTGGTAAGAGAATATTATTGAGAGTATATGATTACGGTATATAAATACTTGCATATATGATCGTAGGAAGGACTAATATTATTTGATAAAAGATAAGTCATATTTTGAGAGCATATTTTTTAATGATTATTGGGTTTAGAATTTTTTGAGAAAGTTTATAGTAATTTGGGGTCTCTATTTTAATTATTCGGTTAATAAGTATGTGATGACCCAAAAAAAGAAGCCTTGTTTGAGCCAAGAATGATATATGTTAAACTGAGAGTGATATTGGTTGAATCAGGTCAAATATAAGTTGAGTAATAAGAATTATATACTGACATGATTTTTTTTATAAATTTATACATCTTGAGGTTAAATTTTCTTGTGGTATTTATATTAATTCACTTATAATTATTTTCACTAATGTTAAATATTTTGGTTTTAGTAATGGATGGAACTATAAGGATCCATCGGTGTGAGGGAAAATTAAGAGATTGCCTCAATGGAAAACCCAAAAAATGGGATTTGAAATAAAAAATCTTGTGATTATTCCAAATAATTTTTAATAAAATATTATTAACAATTTGGACATTGTCAAATTCCCAAACATGCGAGAGAAGAGAATTATGGAGTCTCGTGAAAGATCAAGTGACAAAGGTCATCAGGCTCACAAGTGTAATGGAAAGAGATAAGCTACAAAAATTGTTGATTCAACTGCAAGAGAGTTAGGAATTATATAGCTTAATTTCCCAATCCAATAGCCAATAAAGGAAATAGTCACCAATAACCATACAAACAATGAAAATCCTTTTAAGCTACTACTAATGAATCTAATAGTGAGTTGTCACCCTAGATTTTATAGTGTCTTATTCCATGTATGTTTTCACCAACTAATGGATATTGAGATATAAATAAAAACCCATAGTGGTATCATTATCATAAAAATCATTTTCAGGTTTTGTGGGAAGTAATTCCTTATGCATCAAGATATTCCTCCCCTATAAGAAATCTATGTAAAATTAGGAATGGGTTAACTCCATTTATAAAAAATATATAATAATTTTTCATATATATAAATATTATACAAAATCCTAAATAAAACCATGATCATCAATTGGTGTATGGTTAATTATAATCTTCCTATAGAAATTATTCTAATCTTATGTGTCAAATTGTGAGGACTAAATTTATTTAAGGGGGAACGTAATACCGTAAAATTCTAATTACCTTTAAATAATTAAATGTTTTTGATAAATTTTCCTTCAAAAAACACACATTATAAAAAATCATAAAATATTAGAATAAAATTATCAATTAACATTATATGGTAATCAATTAAAAATCATTACCTTTACAAGATAAATAATTAATATTAGTTAATGTTAAAAATGGTGGTTTTAATAGAAGAATGTTTCATAATATTTTTCATTAAAATATAAATTTTAGAATTTTAGAATTTTAACTAGATAAAATAATCCTCATTTTTTAATCCATCACATAAAAATTTACTTAGTATTAAGTTTTTAGAATTTTATAAAAAGGTTATTTTTTAGTAAAAAATACAGGATTTATGAAAATAATAATTTCTATGATTTTATCACTATTTAATCAAAACCTACAAGGTTTAAAGACCTTTAGAGAAATAAAATATGAAATTTAGGAATAACATTATACATTATTAAATATTATTTGAACTTAGAAAACCTATGGAAATCCTTTTTATAACTAATTAAAATGTTACTCTAATATAGTATCTGTTTTCATTATTTTTCTTTAAAATCTAGTATTTTCAAGGGACATTATATTTTCTATTTCCTTGAAAGCCTTATAACCTTATTGTTTTTATAAAAAATCAATTTTTGACATTAAATTTATTATCTAGTATAATTTTACCACATATATAAATTTCAAGCCTAAAAATGTTATTTCTCTTAAAATGTTTTTACGTGATTAAGTGTATTTATTTTAAAATTTAATTTTCACATATTTAGATATTTTATTTGATAAAATAATTTCAAGGAGGCTTCCATGGAAATATCAAGTCTCCAATGTAAGTGTTATCTCTTTCTTAAGTTTTTCTTCTTAATCTTACTTTCCCAAATATATTATCACAATAATAACATGAATGCTTAAGTATCATTTTTATAATTATATGTTGTTATATTATTGTTAAAATCCTTATTTAATAATTTCCTTACATGTAGAAAAATAAAGGAATGTTAATCGTACATGTGCACGGACTACCGACTCGACGAAGAATCATTTTTTAATTTTTAATCTAGTTTTTATATTTATCAAAAAATATTAAAATCTTGATAAAATTTATAAAAATATAAAAATAATATCATTATTTTTTGTTATAATGATAATGTGTCAAAATAAACACCTCCTTAACCATGCTCACCCATCGAGTTAAAATATGTTCAATCATGGGTCAGTTTGACCACCAATATAAAAATGAATTAAAATATGATAATTTATAACTATGAGAAAATAAATAATATTATTATTATAATTCAATAATAAAATAAACACCATTTATGGTTTTTTAAAAGTTATATATGTTATATAATTTATTTTTAATAAATCATCTTCCACCACTAAAATTACCTAAATAAGTCGTTATCAAATTTGATTTTCAAATAACATAGCCAAAACACATATAGAATGACATTAGAACTTTTTAAATAAATATAAGTTATATATTAAATAATATTAAATGATATATAAATAATTTTCTTGGTATAAAATGAGGGGTAATGAAATCAAAATTATTTAACATGTACAAAATAGTTAAAGTTACTAACACTCGATGGTCTTAATACGCTATAACTAATTAATCTAATAATGATAAAAATATAATAATATATATAAAAGGGTAATTTGTATTTTTAATGATTTGAAATATAATAATTATTTAGTCATTTTTATTTCATATAAGGTTAGAGTGTGATAAACTAAGCATGGAAACAAGGTAAGGGTTTTCATCTCAAATTCCTCCATTTGAGACACATTTGATATAATGCACCTAATTCAATTTATGTGGTATATAATACCTATGTGAGCTATAATATCATGAATTATATTTTCATCATGGTATTTTAAGTTCAATTACAATCCCTCTATTTCAATAATTTTTGTAAAAGTATTAATCAATCCGCAATATTTTTCTTAGTCTCAATTATGATTCTTTGAGACATGTTACATGTTAGAAAATATGTTTCATGTGTATGATGTATTTATAATACATGGATATAATTTTATTATACTCTTTTTATTTCATTAGATTTACTATAAAAATAAATTTTCCTTAATAAAGTGTCTATTGATATAGTTTTTTCTCCAGTAGTAAGGATTTTTGGTAACTCAAATCAACTTATTTGAGTTATAATGTTTTATCTTGAACTGTATTCATCCATGATTTGGTTCTCCCACCCAAATATTTTATGTTATTTTATAATAATAATTTTTAAAATTAATTTTTAATAAAAATAAAGTTTCATTACTCTCTTTACAATGTGATTTTTTGAACAAAGGTATTTTTTAAAATAATAAAAAGGGACTTTCATTTCACTTCCATAGGATTTGTATTACTGTCCACGTTTCTTAAATAAAAAATTATGAATTATCAAGGCCCAATTATTGAATTTTATTTTTAAAATTTAAGGTGTTAAAAATATTGTATGTCACATTTTCAAAAGTTACCTTTGAAATTGGCATGTAAATTTTAATTTTACACAAATATTTAAAAAAAAATCTAAAAGATATTTTAAGTTTTCTCTTCCTTTTCCCTTATCTTTTTCAAAATGTTTTATCCTAATTGGTTTTATGATTCAATATTTACCCTCTAATATATATTTATGTTATTATTTAGGGGAAATGAACTCATGATACCAAACCATCCAATTTTCGATCCCTTATTGGGTGGTATCATTCAGGCATTATTTTTTTAAGGTTTCTTCTCATCTATTTCAAAATCCTTATAGGATTCCTTTGTTACACTTGGAATATTTTCTTTCGAAACCATCCATATTATTACTCTATATTGATTATGATCATTGTATCCCTTTTATTTACATGGTTATAAGTATTGTCATTTCATATGTTGATATTTCATTATGGATTATTATTGAAAAATTGATAGTGTATTTTTTAACAATAAAAATTATTCCTCTAGATGATTTATGATCATGTTATACCTTTTATTACTATAGATGGGTAAAATTATTGTCATTTTGTATATATTTATTCTAATATGGGTGATTATTGGCTAGTTGATTGTGTGTTGTTTGACCATCTGACCTCTTTATTTGGATGGTTTATGATCATGTTATCCCTTTAATTGAAATGGGGAAACGTATTTATATCCTTGATGATTATTGACTGCTAACATAGTTTATTATGTCTTTGATTTTTTTATTTCTCATTATAAGCATAACTATATTTTATTGAGTAAGAGGTTCCTTATAGAATGGTATAAAAGGTCTTGATAAGTCTTATGGTGAATGAATTGTATATAATTGGGTGATGGTTGGGTCCATAATTATATAGTCCCTTGATGCATCAATAGGTATCACAAGAAGAAACAAGTTTTGGTGTTTGGTGTATGCTTTCCCAATTCATAAATACATCTTGACTGTGGTCTTGATGAAAAGTAAAGTGTCTTGTCACAAGTCCTTGACAATAGTTTTTTTTTGTTTTCTAACATTATATATTCCATTAGTATGAGATCAATATTATTGATATCCTTGTTTTTATTTATTTTCAAGGATATAGAATGCTCTTAGTTTAATTTTTATTATGAAATCATTTTGTTTACATATTAATTAAATGATATTTATTCCATGATTAGTTCAATTATATGTTTCTCTTAATGATTGTTTGAGCTTACCCCTTTATTATGTTTACATTCCTTGGGTTATGAAGAAAAGTAGTACACAATACATGTTTATAAGGATAACATATGTGAAATAATTTATTTGAGATATTGAAGACCCATTATAGATTAGGAATTTTTGTATATAATGAAAAAAATGTCTACCTGACATAATGAACATGGGATTGCCTTATTATTGTTATTTAATAGTTCTCTAAATATCTAAACCTGAAAATATCCTTCATATGTAAGAGATGAAATAATTGTTATTGATTTTATAATTATGGATCATTATATCTAGGATTTTACAGATAGTATCTAAGAATTTTTGTAAAGTATGTGTTTATGGAACTAGATTTAGGAGTACGGGCCCGAGGCATAAAAAACATTTTAGTACCGCTGGTTTCAGGTACATGACCATTTGTATATATATTTTAAGTAAATATAATGGTTAGTTTAGGTTTTAGAAGGTTTTAATGAGTTTTGTAATTCTTTGGAGAATTTTATAAATCTTCATAGTTTGAGAATGATTAGTACAAACCATTCACCTCATCCAAAAAACCAGGTGGCTGGTGGAAGAAGGGACAATAGCTTTACACTATTAATTCATGATTTGGATGAACTGTGTGGGTGCTCAAGGGAATCTATGTGATATTACATTCATTGAGATATTAGCTCGTGCATGGTTAGCTCTCAATTATAAAAACCATGTGGGTGCTCAAGAGAACCCATGAAAGCCTTATGTTTTTGAGGTAGTCGATCATGTACAGTTAGTTCATGTTTTGACTAACCAAGAACCCTAACCATGCACCATGTAGTTTCAGATCAAAAAATCATAGATCTAATTTGGTTTAAGTCTTGGGACCCCTTTTAATTTCCTAATATTCCTATATCTATAATTACTCCCCCCAGTCTTGATAGGTGATTCCATTTAATCCAGGAGTAATTTTATTGTATTTTGAGGCTGTTGGAGATCTATATTCATTGGTAAGTCTCCATACTTGGTCTTTATTCATTGATCTTGTATCCTTATCATTCCCAAAACCTTAGATCTAGTCTTCTAGTGATATATCCTTGTTTCTAAATGGTATTTTTCATGTTTTATGGTTGGGTATAGGGAATTAATGGCGTTTTGTGATCAAAACTAGAGAATCTTTGTGTCATTCTTTGTTTTCACCAAAATGTTTAAGTTAGGTATCATCTCTCTTGATTACACTTGTTTATAACTTAAAATCTTAGTTTAAAATGAATGTTCTAATTTAAATGATTTTGAATACCTTGTGTGGTTCTAGATGGAAAACCTCCTTAGTGATAGTTTTGAGAATTTTTGTAAATTCGATGGTTTTGTGGAAAATCCTCGTGATGATAATTTTAAAATAGTGATTTTAAAATTATGGTTTTTATTTGAGACATACAAAATGATTTTTGAAATGTTTTAAAGAAATAATGGTTTTATGTAAAATTTATTTTTATTGTTTTTCTCTTTCATGGACGATGTGAGTCCATACATTCAATGTGACCCTAAATAAGGGGTGTGTACCATTGGGATACAAGATATGTGGCCCAGGATAAGGGGCATGTTCCATTAGATCACTAAGAGATTGGACACCTAGTTAATACTTGGTGTATGGATGAGATACTTCTTATGAGTATGAAATTTTCAATGGGGCATGCATGTGTGGGTGTGTGTGGAATCATGGAATGGGTATTCCAAATAGAAATTAGAAAGGGCTTGATGGATGGTTTTATTTCTTTCCATGGAAAATGGGTTTGGCTTTGCTCTAATTTTTTATCTTTTTGAACCATTTTGAACTATTTTATATAAATGTGATAAAACTTTTTTTCCAAGTGTAGTGAGTTGGTAATTAATTGGGGTAAATCCTAATATGTTTAGACTCACCCCATTCTTGAGAACTATTGTTCATTTTTTGATATCATCTATCAAGACATACGTAAAGGGAAGGTATCTTAGTTATTTAGTTATTATTCTTGATACCATGGGTGTGGCATGTTGAGTTGGATATTTTAGTAGGTTGGGAGTCTTTTGGTTGATATCTTTGGTTGCTTTGAGTTTTGTCTATATTTTTTCCCACTTGTACTCTATTATGGTTTTTTCTAGGTTATGTGTTGAGTTATACTTTTGTACTCATTAATCATATAGAGGTTTGGTTTTTTATTCTTATCATTGTTTGGATGTTTTATTTTCAATTTTAAAATCATCCCCCAAATGTTTATGAGGACCTTGAAATTTAGTTACATCCTTTGGTGTCATGTAGATTTCACCTAAGTCCTAGTAACATTCCACCACCTCTTCCCAAGATAACAGGTGAGACTCTGGATGTTACAAATGGTATCAATTTGTTTGATCCTTGTATACCAGATATGTTCAAACCTATTGGAAATGCTATCATTCATGATAAATTTTCTTGGGATGGTAATAAGGATAGAGGATTTTAAAAAGTTGAAATTTGGAGAAAAAAATGTGTAGCTAACCTCTTTATATTGAACTTCAAGTTATCAGAGATTTTGGGTACATTAGTGTTTTAAGATAATTTGAGGTGGGTTTTCACCTCATCTTTATGGGTTTAGCATATGATGGTTTCATGAAATGAATTGATAATATGAATAACCACTATTATTTTATTATTCATTATTGAGTTAATGATCTATGAAAATTGAAAGAAGTAATTATTTTCAAAAAGTGATGAAATGTTTTCAAATAGTGATTTTGAAAAGGTTTGATGGTGTTATTTTGAAAAAGGTTAAAATTGTTTATTGGGAATAAATAGGATTGTGAAAATTTAAGAAATGGTAATTTGATATATCAAAGACTTAATTTTATAAAGAGTGAGAATAAATTGAGTTTTTTTAGTTATAGAAGATGGAACTGGGTAGGCATTGTAGAAACCAACCGGAAGAGGCTATTGAAAATGTGGTAGCACTTGAGCCACTGGTGAACCAACAGTTGGTCCAAAGTATTTTACTAGTTTTTTAGGCCATTAATAGAGGGAACATAAATAATGAAACAAGGAAAGCGTATCATTTTTTAAAATTATACATGTATAATGCATCCATATTTTGGGGTGATTCAGAGCCAGAAAAATAATAATCATGGATGAATAAGATGAATCAAATATTGGATTTCCTTTAAACACTATCTGAGTTGAATGTGAAGTTAGAAATGTATATATTGGAGGATCTATCATTCTAGTGGTGGGATTTAGTAGTTTAGGATAAATTGGAGCAAGGTATGGGATGGGGGATTTTGAAGAATTATTAAAGAATAATTATATCCTCATATATTTAAAATTTTTAAAAAACTGGATGTGTTCAATTTTAAGAAAGAGAATCTATTATTAATAGAATATGGAAATAAATTTATGAATTTATTCTACTTTTCACTAAAATTTGCTTAAATTTCATCTTTAAAGGAATGAATTTTTGAGTCAGGTTTAAAACCATAAATTTTCTCAAATATTTTCATCCTATTTATTATGGATTATACAAAAATGATCAATAGATCAACAGTGGAAAAAATAGAAAACACAGGAAATACTGTTGGATTAAGAATGGTTATTCCTATGAGAAAAAGGAGGTAACTCCAATTCTGCAAAAAATAGAAGAAGGGACCCCTATTCTCAAGGGGTGGTATATCTCAAAATCAAACTATTGGATCAGTCAATTTTCCTCCTAGACCAAAGAGTAAGCCAGGATGTTTCCAGTGTAGTTCTTTTGATCATATGAAGTGAGATTGTATAGAAATAACTAGAAGTATCACAACTACAAAAATATGGGTCACATTCAGTTTTATTATCTCAGTGCTCCATGTTTTGGTGATAGAGACACATATCATGTTTTAAGACATCATATTATTTGACCAGATGAGTGCAGTAGAATAACTCCCATCAGCAGAACTAAGAAATGATTAGTAATTCTAGGAACACAATGACTCCTCAATATATTTAATCTTAATAATGTAATAAAGGGAAAAGTTCACTAAGTAATAAAGCTTATGGATATGATAAAATGATTGTGTATGATCAATCAGGACCTTCAATGGTGATAGGTATGATTAATTTGAATTCTACCCTTATGTGTGATTTATTTGATATGGGTTCATCCCATTCATTTATTTTTTACCATGTTGTTGATCTGATGGGTTTAGATGTTGATATGATGCCATATATTTTGAGACTCCAAACACCTTTCAGAAAATGAGAGCTTTTAGCCCTGAAATGTTCAGTTTTTTGGATGATAATCTATGGGACTGAGTTAATATGGTATTTCCCTATGATATAGATGGATGTCTATGAATTGATATAGGGAATGGATTGATTGAAAAACATTGAGGATTATGTCGATTGTTATGAATGATATGTGAGTTTCAAATATTTATATGGTATTAGATATCTCTTTAAAGAAGATTGGGCAGTGGATGAATGTTGAGTAGGACTCTTAGTATGGGAACATGAAAACTCTATATTACCATTTAATAACAGTTGTTTTTTAATCAGTAGATGAAATCACGAGTAGAAATTTTCCAACAATAGTGGACCAGTTCCTTGATGTTTTTTCATGAAAATTTCTCAGGGTTTCCACACAAAAGGGAAGTAGAGTTTACAATGGATCTTCTATCAAGGACCAGTATTATTTACCTTCTGTCTTATCATATGGAACCAATAGAATTGAGATAATTGAAGGATCAATTGTAAGATTTGTAAAGTAAAGGTTTCACATAATAGAGCACATCTCTATGGGTAGAACTAGTTCTTTTGTAAATAAGGGGATGGAACTCTTAATATTTTTATAGATTATTTAACGATTAACAAAATTATGATAACGAATCTTTAATATATTCCATGCATTGATGACCTGTTCAATCAATTTATGGGATTCCATTGGTTCTCTAAGATTTATTTTCATTCAAGATATCACCAACTTTAGGTTTGGAAGGAGGATATTCCAAAGACAACTTTCAAAAAAATATATGGTCATTATGAGTTCGTTTTTATGCCCTTTGGTCTTATGAATGCACCAGACATATTTTTGTAATTGATGAATTGGATATTGCAAAGGTATTGTGATTCCTTTGTGGTGGTTTTTGAAGATGATATACTAGTGTATTCTATGGAAAAGGTAGATCATGAGAAACACTTGGCTATTATGTTGGGTGTCTTGTGGGATCATTTTCAATATTCCAAGTTATCAAAGTTTTACTTATAGATACAATATGTATGTTTCATTAGCCATGTCATTTATGAAAAAATAGTTTTTTATATCCAGAAAATATAGAAGTTGTTATCTCTTGGAAATGAACAAATACTGTCTTTGAGATACGTAGTTCCCATGGATTGGTGGGATACTACAGGTGTTTTTACATGATTTTTTACAATTGAAATAAAAAATGGTGGCTTTGATGAGAAAATTTATTCCTATCCAATGGAACAGGTAATGTTATAAATCCTTCCATGATATTAAGGTTAGACTTACATCAGTACCTATTTTTTCATTTCTTAAGTCGAAAAAGGTCTATATAGTCTATTGTCATACATCATGATCAGGGTTGGTATGTGTTCTCATGCAGGGAGATCATGTCGTTTCTTATGGTTCATGGCAGTTACAGTTGCATAATAATAACTACCCAACACGTGATTTTGAATTAGCTGAAGTCGCCTATGATTTAAAGATATGTATTCATTATTTTTTAGTGATAAGTTTAATGTGTTTATAGATCATTATAGTTTGAAACAAATCTTCTCAAAAAAGATATTTGAATCTAAGGTAAATAATATGGATATGATAACTTCAAATGTTCAAATTCGACTTGATGTATACACCAGGTAAAAGAAATTAGGTGGAACATGCATTAAGAAGAAATTTTTATAATCATTTGGTTAAAGAATCATTGAATCAATGGTAGATGATGTCGGTTATGGTAGACATGTATTTTTATTGTATCAATCGAGGTGATGTTGTAGTTTTCTTCCCAGATTATTTGGTTCCCAATTTGGTTGAGCAAGTTTTAAAGTCTTATATATCAAATTCAGATTGTGTTACAATGAGGTCAAAACTCAGTGGTGGCGAGACCATTGGGGGATGGAAGATAGATGAGAGTTCTATTTTTAGGTTTAGATATTGATTTATGGTACCTTTGGTTAGTAAAGAACAAATTCATAATGCTTACCACCATTCAAAATTGGTTATTCTTCCAGTAATTCAAAAGTTTTATAGAGTAATGAAAGAATAGTTTTAGTGGGTGGCCATGAAAAGGGAAGTGGTGGAGTATGTATCAATATTACTCACCTATCAGCAGGTTAAGGAAGAACACTAACAACCAGCAAGCATGTTTCAGTATTTACCAATTCTTGCATGGAAGTGGGAGCAGATAGAAATGAATTTTTTGACGATTTTACCAAGAACAGTAAGGAAACGTGATTTCATATGGGTAATTCTAGATCAGCTTAGGAAGTTGTCTCATTTTATCCCTATTCATGAATACCATATAGTGAAGGAATTGTCCAAAATCTATATCTGAGAAGTTGTAAAGTGGAATCAAGTTCAATTCTCGATTATATATTACTGATACCCCAGGTTTATGTCTCATTTTTAGAAATAATTATAGTAATACCTTGGGAATCAGCTGAATATGATCATGAATCATCATCCTTAATTGGATGGGAAATTAAAAAAGGATGTCTCAAATGTTATAATACTTGATTAGGTCTTGTGTAATGGATTATGGTGGCTCATGGGAGGATCACATACCATTAGTGGAGTTCTCATACAACAATAGTTATCATGAATCGATACATGTGGATCCTTTTTAATAATTGTATGTGCATCCTTTTCATTCTCTAATTTATTGGGTGGAAATAGGTGATACTTCACTGGTTGGACCAAACCTTGTGAAAGAGACAATAGAGAAGATTCAGTTGATCAGAAAGAGTAATTTGATAGCTCAAATTCATTATAAGTCATATTTAGATCAACATCAACAGCCATTGATATCTGAAATGAGCGATCACATGTTTTTAGAATATCTTCAAAGATTGTTCATCATAATTTTGGTATGAAAGAAAAGTTTTATCCTTGATAAATTTTCTCTTTTGAGATTATTGAATGAGGTGATGAGGTGGCATATCAGTTCTATTTTCCACAATGGTTTAGTTTAGTGCATAATTTGTTTCATGGGTCTCAGTTAAAGAAATATCAACCGAATCATGACCATGGGATTAGATGGGATCACATTGTCTTAGACCTAGATTCTAAATTGTTTCATATACTGGAATATATTTTGGATAGCTAAGAGAATGTATTTCATGGGAAAAGCATCAGCCTAGTTTGGGATTTATGGAATCATGGTTGGATTTAGGAAGAAATGTTGGAGAATGAAAATTAAATGATAGAAAAATGGACCAAAATCTTCTATGATAACTTCTTTTCTACTTTATAGGGATAGAAAGACCAATGGTGGGAAAAATGATGTACCCTCAGTTCCAGTTACTTGACTTATTTCTGTTATTATGTATATGTAATGATCAGGTTAATTTTATAGAGGTTTGGAGGATTTTTTTAATGATTTGGATGCTTTTCTATAGGATCATGATTTGATCACGATAAGTACAAACCATGAATGCCATCTAAGAAACTGTGTGGCTGGTGAAAGAAGGTACAGTTGCTTCACATGTTTGTTACATGATTTTCCAAAACAATTTGGGTGATCATGGGAAACCATGGGAGCCTACTACCATTAATATAGTAGATCATACATGGTTATTTCATGGTTAGACTAACTGTGTGGATTCTTAGGAGAAACCATGTGATCCTTCTATCTTTGAGAGAGTATCTCATGCATGGTTAGCAAACGATTTGACTAAATATGTTCCCTAACTATGTAACATGCAATTTTAGATCAAAAATTAATTGATCTAATTCATTTTAAGTCCTGGGATTCCTTTCAATTTCCTAATCTTCCTAAATATAGAATTAATTTTCCTATAAAGGCCTAAGAGTTGATCCCTTTTGATCTGGGAGCAGGTTTTGTGCGTTTCAAGGCTATAGGGGATCCGTATTCACCGGTAAGTCTCTCTTCTTAGTCGTTCTTAATTTATTTGTATGCCTTCTCTTTATTGGAACCATATATCTAGTCTATTAGGGATATATCCTTGTTACTTTATGAGATTTTTAATATTTTGAGGTTGGATCTAGGAAAGGAAAGGTGTTTCATGATCGAATCTAGAGAATCATTATGTCATTGTTCATTTTTGCAATGCTTATGAGGTAGGGGTCTTCTCTCTAGATTCTAATTCTTTAGAAGGATTATTTTCAAATGAAGTTTTTTATTGGAATTATTGTGAATCCCTTATGTGATTATTTATGGAAAACACCATTAGTGATTGTTTGGGAAAATTATTGAAATTGGATGGTTTACCAAAAATCATCTTGATGATAATTTTAAAATAGTGATTTTAAAATTATGGTTTTGATTTTAGACATGGAAAATGGATATTGAAATATTTTAAAGAAAGAATGGTTTTGTGTTAAATGACTTGGTATGGATTTTTTCATTCATGGTTGGCTTGAGTTCATGCTTTTGATGTGACCCTGAATAAGGGGAATATACTATTGGGTTTCAAAATATGTGACCCCGGATAAGGGGTGTGTGACATTGGGACACAAAGAGATTGGACACCTAGTGAAGACTTTTTGGATATATGAGAGACCAATCATGAGCACAGAAATTTCACCTAGGCATGCATGTGTGGTTGTGTGGAATCATGTAATGGGTATTAAAAATGTAAATGATAAAGGTTTTGATGTATTATTTGATTTCCTTCCATGTGAAAATTGTTTGGGTTTGATATAAACTTTTTTATCTATTAAACTATTTTGAGTTTTCTTTTTTACTCATGCATCATATAGAGGTTTGGTTGTTTATTGATATCATTGTTTAGATGTTTTATTTTCAAATGGTAAATCATCCCCCAAATGTTTATGTAGCCTTTTGAATTTATATCTAGCCTTTGGTGTCTTGGGGATTCCACCTAAGCCCTAGTAACTTTCCACCACCTCTTCATAAGACACTGGGTGAGGTGTGGGATGTTAAAACCTTCAACCGAGTATCATCTCATTTTCGTCACATCAATCACTAAAAATCTAATATTTAGCAACCAAACTCTTCATTTAGACCACCCAACATCTTATTTAATTTCTAATTATGATGTCCTTTTGTATAGATGTATCCTTAACAATCAAACAATATGGAAAAGGTCAACAACTCACTACAAAATCAAGGCAGTCCATCTTCTTCAAATAAAAACCTTTGATCTTTATAATTAAAGGATTCTTAATATAATAACCTATGATAATAAATAATTAGAATACTTATTGGGTGTAACTTATTCTTGTTTTTTGTTTATTCTCTCTAACTAAACCACTCTTCTTACCCTCTAAATTAAATATTAAAAACACTTATCTCTTTCTTTATAATTTTAATTTCAAATTCAAAAATCAATAGCCATCAAAAAATCCAACCCATATTACTTCAATCTAAGACATAAGATTAATACATTAGATTTTTCACCCTTGATATGGTCCAGGGATATAAAGAATTTGGTTGGTGTGTACTGTGATCCAACCATAAATCCACATCCTAAAAACCACTTGAATTTTTATTTTCGCACAATCCAAGGAATGGTGAGGTGAAACCATGATTTAATGCTTAATCTATCACTATAAACCATATTTAAACTCTATAAAAAATACACTCTAAAAATACCAAGGAATGATCATCTTTATTTTTATATTTTCAGAAAACCATCATCACCACTTCCATGTGGTTAGAAGAACCATGAAAATCTTATTATCTTACCACAACCATGATGGATAAACCAAAACATGGAGGCGTAACTATTTTTCTTCCTAGACAAAAACCGGTCCCCATTTTTCATTACCATATAACTAGGCCATAGCCATTTCATCCTTTGGACCATGAGTACTCCCATATAATTGTAGTGTAATGAGTTCCATGTTTTTCTTCACTTACAAAAGACCATAACTAGACCTCACAATGCACGGTATAATACCAATTCCCCAGGGCATACAATGATTTAAAAAAACATAGTCTATATTTTTTGAATTTCTTAGTCCTCACGAAGATTTGTTTTATAGAGGCATGTGACCAGGATATATTTAAGTAACACCAAAGATTTTTTTCGTCTGTATTCATTTCAAAACATCTCTAAACACAAATCTTAAACTCCAAACTTCTTCTACAACTTTTAAACTTATAAATGACCTTAACACCATCTAAAATACTTCAATTAATCTAATATGGAATTTTATTCATGTGTTGATAATAAAATATAACACAAACATCTCTAATAATATTTGTTGGATCGGATTATACCAAATATACACAATAGGGGGTGAATTGTGTCTTTTACAAATTCTTTTCAAGATCGTGTTCTACCCTTTAACTTTAATCAGATGAATTAATGTAGTGGAAATTTAAATAGTAGAGACACATGATGTATAGTGGTTTGGTTAATAAAAACCCCCTAGTCCACTCCACCAATGCTCTACTCCACGAGCTTGGTGGTTTTCACTATCTGGTCCTCTTGTCAACAGACCATTCAACAACTGAGTATAGGCAGTTGACACCTTTATAGTCTAAGGAAAAAAACCTTCTGGTTCACTCAAAAAACCAATACATCTTAGTATGAGAATCTGATTACTCAAGAATAGAAAAGAAATGTATTTTTACTTTGAAAATACTTTCCAATTGTTCTTCACAATTGCAATAGAATGCAATTGACAATAGATAGATCGTAGCCTTAAGAAATAATGATCTTCAAATAAGAGTTGTTTTGATTCGATCCTATTGCATTAGATATATAAAATATATAATTAAAAACTTTAGAAGTATCAGATTCATAGTATATCTTCTATGTAGAATGATTGAATCTTCTTTCATGAATCTTCTTCTTTAATAAATATAGATTTTTCACTCTTTTGAATCAGCAAATCTATGTTTTCAATAGTCTCTATTTTCCTTCTTTTTATGAATGCTCGATGTTGTTGTTCAGAAAAACTCGTATATATTCTCTATATAACTATCACATCTATATAATAATGACGATCACTTCTCCTGCAAATTTAGATCCACAAAATTCGCCTTCTGACTCGCGATAATCAAAAATTCAAAATAACAGAGCAGTGGAAACTTCCATGAAGATTCGGCATAAAAATATACTATTAAATTGATCCTTTAAATCATTGATAAAAGGGATTTGAATTAGTAAAAGATTCACTTTAAAATCAGCTTTAAATCCATCTTGAAATTAGCCTAATAATCCGCTTGCAAACCATTGCATAATAATATTTTCTTTAATTCTCTGATGGAAAACATAAGTTTGAACTATATAACATGCATCTTTCAAACGTAAGGTTAAACACAAATATAGGGTTGATGAACCATACTTTCTTTTTAATAATCAAACATATGATAAATGATCCATACTTTTATAAGCTTCAAAATGTAAGGTACATGATCCATACTTTTGATGAAACGTAAGATTGTTTACAAAAGTAAGGTTGATGAACTATACTTTTGAGAAACAAACGTAACATTTAAAACTTATGTACGGTTCTTCTTCCATACTTTTTCAATAACCCAAACGTAG
The DNA here is from genome assembly GCA_963277665.1 of Viscum album. Classification (NCBI taxonomy): domain Eukaryota; kingdom Viridiplantae; phylum Streptophyta; class Magnoliopsida; order Santalales; family Viscaceae; genus Viscum; species Viscum album. The sequence goes on along the minus strand of OY728135.1, from coordinate 1,424,749,447 downwards.
GGTTCCTTCCTAACGTAGGGTTCCTCTTCCATACTTTTCCAATAACATATGGTTGATTAACCATACTTTTATGATATCTCATAAATTATACATCACATTTCATCCTTACGCTACGTTTCTCTATGTAGGGTATGAATAGTGTTTCCAGAACATGCTTAAGCAATTTCTAAATATATAGAGCATGAACAGTGTTTCTAGAACACACTAATGTGAATACTTTAGCAATTAAATATCATTGTTCAAGAACTTAAATATTTATTTCAGAAATAAAATAAATAAATAATAAATTCCTGAAATATACTTAAAAAATAAAATAATTAGAAAAAAATTAAGGGTATTTGTGAGTATAAAAATCATTATAGAGATAGAGTATTGTTCTCAACAATCTCCCCCTTTTTAATAAAAATATTATGTATTGTTGAAAAACAACACTTTTTCAACAATCTCCCCCTTTTTGATGACCACAAAACCCATAAAATAACCAATGAAATTAACTTACAAAATTAATTACATATAGTTTTTAATTTTTCAAAGATAAATAAATTATTATAATTAACTCAATTTCTCCCCCTGTAAAGAATTAAGATAATTCTTAATATTTGAAAAGATTAAAATAAAATGTTATGTTTATCAAAATTTCTCCCCATTTTTGTGATATAAAAAATAATTATAGAATATGGAATAGAACACATTTAATGTAGCACTGACCTTAATTAAATGCTATTATTAACCGTTTGTCAATAATTGAACATGGATTACTAGCATATCTAAACAATGATAGTAAAAAATAATAAAAACAAACAAAGATAATCTAAATCAAAATTTCATTGAAAACATGGAATATGTATAATCATGATGATCACAGGAATCAAGGTATGGTAAGAGTATGAGATAGGGTCTATCTCCTCTGAACTAATATCTTGATTTCTGTCAACTGCTCACTTAGCCTTTTCATCATTCCATTTCCCAGTTTGATAATAATATCTCGATTCTCCTTAGTCATATGAATATCTTCTATCAAGTTTACTCTGAAAAACTCATGAAGTCTATCTACCTTTTCCATAAACAGGGTTAACTTATCTATGAACTGAGCCCACACAGTTCTAATATTTGGTTCACTTGAGGTTAACTGGTTAACCAAAAACTTCTGATTATCTAACAAAACTGATATTAGAGCACTATTTCATTAAAAATCATGAAATCTATCATTAATATTTCTCATTGCTGTTGTGATAGCCTAAAATCTTCTGATTAAATCAGGTGAAATACCTGATCCACTAGCTTCACCAGTTCTGATAGATGCATATTGTGTCTCCATATAGGTTTTGAATTATGATAGATCTGACTACATCACCATTTATGATTTTAGCATGTGTACCTCTATCAACATCACTTGCTTAAAATTTTCAATTTCTTGTTGGGAAAATGAACTTCCTTAAAGTCTTTGAAATTTCAACTGTTCTTCCTCAAAAGATCTCCTCAGAGAAAAATTTTCAGATTCCAAATTAGACAACTTTCTATACAGCGCTTCTACTTCCTTATTCAATAAATCAGAGGTACCATGTGCTTGATTCTCATTTTCAGCTTCAATGTGATGCAATAGTACTAATTGAAAAGAGTATGCATCAGATTTTTCTTTTGCTTCCACCTGAGCTGACTGGTCCACAGAATTTTCCTCAGAGTCTTTTCCAGACTCTTCCACAGAAAAATCCTCATGAATTACCTCTGTTTGAACTTTAGAAACATTCTCATCATGAACATCAGTAATCAGTTCTTCCATTGGATTTTCTAAAATAATATCTTCTTGATTTTCATTAGGAATGGCCACTTCCTCACCAAGATCTTCTTCCTTTTCCTTTTCAATTGTAACATCATCTTCAGTTACAATTTGAGGTTCAATTTCAGTTTGTACTTGAGTAGTCACTGTAATTTGAGAAGTATCCTCTTCTTGTTACTTCTCAAAAGATTATTCTCTAACAAAACTATAAGATTTTAAATCTCTTGTTGTCAAAACATGTGAAACAAGTTCCTCATTAGCAGTTATTTTCCTTTGAATCTGAAGTACCTCCAGACTTCATTCTTCTTGAGTTTCTTAAAAATCAAATCTTACTCTTCTTATAGCAGTTCTCACCCTCGATTCAGCCTGTACCTCCTTAGATATTGCAGACCCATCTTGAGCACTCTCTAATTCTTCTTCAGCCCCTACTGGCAAAAGTTTTCCTTTCAATGTGCTCCATAAGTAACCAATCTTTCTCAAGGTCACAGTACCAAAATTGTTACTACGATGACATATAACATTGGCTTCCACCAGCCTCACCATATCCTTTTTTAACAAAATTTTTGAAATGAATCTACCAAACAGATAAAAATTCATGTGGGCTTCCAATTGAAAACAAAAATGTCGATACCTTACCATGTACCTAGGAAAATTAAGCCTTATATCACTCATTAACAGAAACATTATATACATGTATGGATACAAGATTTTCTCCAACTCAGACATCCTCGGTGAAATCTATGTTTGCACAAATTTTACTAGGATTTTCTGATCTGGCTCCATGTCCTTTATCAAAATATTCCTTATATGAGTAGAACCAAAAAGAAAAGACATGATCTCTTCAGAATTATTCACTAAATCTTTTATATTTTTAAAATCAAAATGAAAAACTCCATCATGAGGGAAGTTCAAAATATGATCAATCTCTATAGAGGATATCAAAACATATTTATCTTCAATATTAGCTACCAGAGTATCCTCATCTTCTGCCAGAAAAAATTGTACAGACGTAAATAAATATCGTAGTTCTATCTCATACAAAAACTCAGACTTCTCACCATTGAAGTTCTGCTCTAGATTTTGAAAAGTGAGAGCTTGTTTTAGAAGAAGGTTAATCTAAAATAGCCATTCTGGGTCTATGACCTTTCCTTACAAAATTTTTCTTCCTTCAGAGCACTGTTTCTTTGTTGTGTTGGTGTCAACTTCATCATTTCTCTTGGACTTGGCCATTTCTATCAAAAAAATCTCTGAAGGTTCGAAAGAGGATTAGGGTTTCAAAGGTTCAGGTTAAAATAGACAAAGAGAAGTAAAGCACTGCGGGTTCAAAGGGGTTTTTGGTAGAAAATGAAACAATTCAGAATTCGAAAGGTTTCCGACATCCTTGATTCTTGTGTCATCAATAATTATTACATAGATTTTAAAAACTAATAAAATTGATCACGTGAAAAAAAAACTTATTCTGTTTGAAAAACAAATAACTATTTTACATTAAATAGTATAAAATAAAGAAACAGCATAATAAAATAAAATTTTATTTAAAATTAAATAAACCTAGCTCCCACTTAATAAAATCAAACCTTGTAGTGGGAAGTGGTATAGTAAAAATATCTTCTTATTGAATTTCAATACATACAAATTCGAAAGATATATTCTTTTTAAGAACATAATATCTTAGAAAATGATGTATGATATCAATATGCTTAGTCCTAGAATTATTAATAGGATTTTTTGAAATATTTATAGCACTAGTATTATCACATAAAATAGGCGTACTATTAAAATTTAGTCCAAAATCCATAAGAGTTTTTTTCATCCAAAAAACTTGTGCACAGCAACTGCCAGCAGATACATATTCTGCCTCGGCTGTTGATGGGGCAACTGAGTGTTGTTTCTTACTTGACCATGACACTAAGTATTTTCCTAAAAAGTGACAAGTACACAAAGTGCTTTTCCTATCTAATATACAACTCCCAAATTCTGCATCTGAATATTAAATTAAATTAAAATCAGAAGTTTTAGGATACAGAAGAGATTGAAAAACAGTTCCTTTTAAATATCTAAAAATATTTTTAACAGCAGTTAAATGGGATTCTTTAGGATTTGATTTAAATCTTACACAAAGACATATTGAATACATTATATATGGCCTGCTAGTAGTAAGATATAATATACTACCAATCATACCTCTATATAACTTGTTGTCAACTGATTTTCCAGTTTCATGCAAATCAACTTTTATATTAGTACACATAAGAGTTGTATATGTCTTGTTGTTTTCATATCCAAATTTCTTTAGTAAATCAGTAATGTATTTTCTATGATTTAAAACATTTCCGAAATATTTTTGATAAATTTGAAGAACTAAAAAGAAATTTAATTCTCCCATCATACTCATTTCAAATTCTTTTTGCATTATATTTGAAAACTCATGACAAAGGGATTTATTAGTTGATCCAAAAATTACATCATCAACATAAATTTGAACCATGAAAATATTAGAATTTACAGTTTTCTTAAATAGTGTTGGATCTGTCATTCCAATAGTAAAATCAATTTTTAAAATAAAAGAGATTAATCTTTCAAACCAAGCTCTAGGTGTTTGTTTAAGTCTATAAAGAGCTTTAGTAAGATTAAAAACAGAATATGGTTTTTGAGAATTTTAAAAACCAGGAGGTTTCTCAACATAAACTTCCTCCATCAAATAACCATTTAAAAAGGAAGACTTAACATCCATCTGAAAAAATTTAAAATTCATATGAGATGCATATGCTAATAGGATTATAATGGATTCTAATCTAGCTACAGGTGAAAAGGTCTCATCATAATCTATACCTTCTTCTTGATTATATCCTTTAGCTATTAGTCCCTCTTTATTTATAGTTATTATTCCTTGATCATCTTGTTTATTTCTAAAAAAAATTGGTTCCAATAACTGGACAATTCTGTGGTCTTTCAACTAATTTTCTGACTTCATTTCTTTTGAACTGTTTTAGTTCTTCTTACATTGCTATCATCCAAATTTCATCATCTAAAGCTTCTTCTATGGACTTTGGTTCTGATTTGGATAGAAAGGCAGAAAACTCAACAAGATTTTCTATGTTCCTTTTAGTTTTTATTCCTATTTATAGTCTGTTATTGCAGTTTCTAAAGGGTGATTATTTAGGGTCCTTGATTGTCTAGGTTGTACAATTATAGGTTCTTCAGTGTCAAATTCTTCTGGACTGGACTGAATTTCATTTTTATCTTTTTTCAAAATCATCTTTCAGGTTCTCAAGTCTCATGTTATCATTAGAATCAAGCTCATCCATTTGATCTATCCTTTTCTCAAATGGATCATATTTATCAAATTTCACATGAACTGATTCTTTAATAATCCTTTACTTTTTATTAAAAATTCTATATGCTTTGGAAGTAGCAGAATATCCTAAGAAAATTCCTTCATCAGATTTAGGATCAAACTTACCAAGATTTTCTTTGGTGTTTAAGGTGTAAACCTAGCATCCAAAAACTTTAAAGTAATTTAATTTAGGTTTTCTGTTATTCCAGAGTTCATAGGGTTTCTTTTTTAAAATTGGTCTAATTAAAACTATATTCATTATATAGCAGGTTGTGCTTACATTTTCTACCCAAAAATAGGCAGGAAGACTGTATTCATTTTGTATAGTCCCTGCCATTTCCTGAATATTCCTATTTCTTCTTTCAATAATTCCATTTTGTTGAGGCGTTCTTGGTGCAGATAAGGTGTGTTTAATACCCATATTTGAGAAAAAGGAACTGAATTACAGAGTCTCAAATTCTCCACCATGATCATTTCTTAATGAAATTATTTTAAAACCTTTTTAATTTTAAACGGATTTTCAAAAACTTTCAAATAATGTAAAAGCTTCATTTTTAAATTTTAAAAAGAAAATCCATGTAAATGTAGATAGTCATTAACCAAAACATATACATATAATTTACCAACCAAGTTTTCTACTCTTGAAGGTCCAAAAAAATCCATATGGATAAGTTCTAGAGGTTTAGATGTAGTAATTTTGTTAACAGATTTGAAGGATGATTTGTGATGCTTACCAAGTTGACATGCATCACAGAATCTATCACTTTCAAACTTGAGACTAGGCAAAGCAGAAAATAATTGTTTCTTGGATAATTTATATAAATCATATATATTGCAATGTCCAAGTCTTCTATGATAGATCCAAGATTCATTTATCTTAGAAGTTAAGCCTTTTACTTGTTGTTTACACAAGAAATTTAAATCTATGGTATACACATTGTCAGTTCTAGGTGCTATAAATTTAAGCAGTTAATTTTTGAAAATAGAACAACAATTGTTAGAAAAATAAACAGCATAACCATCATCACATAGTTGAGAGATACTTATCAGATTTTGTTTCAATCCTTGTATATAAAGTACTTTGTTGATTGAGACAGTTTCTGGATCTCCAATTATTCTAATGTTAATGATCATCCCTTTGCCATTGTCACCAAAAGTGACAAGTCCACCATATTTTTGAGTCAGTGTAGATAAATTCTATGAGCTTCCACTCATATGCCTTGAGAAGCCACTATCCATATACCATATGGTCTTTTTTCTTCTGTGACCTCCTTCCTGCAAATGCATTTAAACAAGTTTATTTGGTACCCATATTCTATTGGGTCCAGTTGTGTTAGCCAGCAAAGATCTAAGAATCCAGACATTCTTTGTTTTTCTAAAATCAACAGAATCAAATAAATTTTTTTAAATAAAATCTTTCTTAATAACAATTATTTGAGGTTGTCTTAAGAAACAGTTTTTATAAATATGTCTCCTTGTTCCACAGTAATTACAATTTAATCTTTTTGAGCTTAGAACAAAATAATTTTTGTACAGCTTAGGTTTTTCACCTTTATTTCCAATTCCAAATCTTTCTTTCTTAATAACAGTTTTTCCAAGAATTTCATTCAAGTAGTTTTCTACTTTGGTAAAAATAAGGTTTTTACTTTTATATGTTTCTACTTCTGTTTGTAGTGTTTTTATTTTAGCTTCATGATCTGTATAGTCAATGTTAATTGAATTATACTTATCAGTTAACTCCTTAAATTGCTTTAGTATTGTATCTCTTTCATCTGAAACAACCCTATGAACGTTCTTTAATGACTTATGTTTCTTAAAAATGGATTCATATTTTTCTTCAAGCATGTTGCAGTAGGCTGCAAGTTTTTCATTAGAATATCTTGTTTCAAAACTAGAGTCAGAGTCAGAAGAATAATATGTTTGTACCTCATCTGTTTCTGTCATAAAGCACGTGTTGGATTTCAGATTTACTTCTTCCTTCTCTGAGTCTGATTCTGAAGAGCTGCTAGAGTCTTCATACACACTCCATGTAGCATTTATTACTTTCTTGACTTTTTTCTCATAATCATTCTTTTTTAAGAACATCTTCTTCTTGCCTTCTTTTAACTATGGACAGTCATGTTTGATATGACCCATCTTCTTGCACTCATAACATCTGACTTTCTTTTCATCATTTTTGAACATTTTTCTGAAACCATTATTCTTTTTTTAGAATTTACCAAACATTCAGTCTAGCTGAGACAGTTCTATATCAGAATTTGATGAATCAGAACTTTCTGATTTCACCTTTACTTCTTTTTTTCTTTAGGTTTTTACTTTCCCTTGAGATGACACTTTTAAGGTAGTGTCTTCTCTCTTGATCAGAACCTTTTTCTCATTTTATTCATCTTGCATCTCGGCTTCATACATCATAAGTGTTACAATCATCTCTCTCATTGTTAAGTCTTTGACATGTGTTGACTGTCTGATTGCAGCAGATATTCCATTCCATTTAGTAGGCAGTACTCTCAGTACTTTTAAATCATGATCAGCTTGTTTGATTGGGTCTCCCAAAGATATTATATTATTGAAAATCTCTGTCAATCTTTAATTCATTTGAGTAATGATTTCACCTTCAAACATTCTGAATGAGTTGAATTTAAGCTTATCAGTAGCATATCTCATTTGCTTGATATTGTCAGTTCCTTCATAAGCGGTAGCAATAGTTTTCCACATCTCATATATTGATGGGAATTGAGATACTCTTTTGAATTCATCAGGTCCGAGACCACATATAATAGAATTCATTGCCTTCGAGTTCATATCATATTCTACTTAAGTAGTTGAACTCCATGTATCAGTTTTTTCAAATATTTCATAAGGATTCATAATATTTGAATATACTTTGTATCTAAGGTTTTTCAGATATATTATCATTCTTGATTTCCAGCAACCATAATTTTCTCCATTGAAGCACGGTGCTCTGACCATAGACATTCCCTCTCTTGTATCAGTCATCTTTCTTTTTGTATAATCACTTTCAGTTTTTTAAGGATTTATCAGAAAGCTCAACCTCTGATACCAATTGTTGGATTGGATTATACCAAATATACACAAGCGGGGGGTGAATTGTGTCTTTTACAAATTATTTACAAGATCGTGTTATGCCCTTTAACTTTAATAAGATGAATTAATGCAGCGGAAATTTAAATATCAAAGACACACGATGTATAGTGGTTCGGGGAATCGAAGGCCCCTAGTCCACTCCACCAATTCTTTACTTCACAAACTTGGTGATTTTCACTATCTGATCCTCTTGTCAATAGACCATTCCACAACTGAGTACAGCCAGTTGACACCTTTACAGTCTAAAGAAAAAAACATTATGGTTCACTCACAGAACTTATATAGCTTAGTACGAGAATCCAATCACTCAAGAATAGAAAATAAAGGTATTTTTACTTTGAAAATACTTTCCAGTTGTTCTTTACAATTTCAACATAATGCAATTGACAGTAGATGGATCATATCTTTTAGAAATAATCATCGTCAAATAAGAGTCATTCTGAGTCGATCCTATTACAGTAGATATAAAAAAATATAATTCATAACTTCAGAAGTAGCAGACTCACATTAGATCTTCGATGTAGAATGAGTGAATCTCCTATCTTGATTCTTCTTCTTTAATAAATAGAGCTTTGTTGCTATTTTGAATCAGCAGATATGTGTTTTCGATAGTCTCTATTTTCCTTCTTTATATGAATGATCGATGTTGCTGTTTGGAAAAACTTTTATATATTATCTGTGTAATTATCACATCTATATAATAATGAATATCACTTCTCCTGCAAATTTAGATCCCCAAAAGCCACCTTCTGACTCGCGATAATCAAAAATTCAAAATAATAGAGCAGTCATAACTTCCCTGAAGATTTGGCATAAAAATATCCTTTTAAATTGATCCTTTAAATCATTGATAAAATAGATATGAATCAGTCAAAGATGTGTTTTAAAATCATCTTTAAATCCGGCTTGAAATTAGCCTAATAATTCGCTTGCAGACTATTGCATAATAATATCGTCTTTAATTCTCTGATGCCAAATGTAAAGTTGAACTGTATAGCATGCATCTTTGAAACGTAAGGTTGAAAACAAACATAGGGTTGATGAACCATACTTTTCTTTTCAATAATCAAACGTATGATAAATGATCCATACTTTTATAAGCTACATGATCTATACTTTTAATGAAATGTGAGACTGTTTAAAAAGGTAAGGTTGATGAACCATACTTTTGAGAAACAAATGTAACATTTGAAACTTATGTACATTTCTTCTTCCATACTTTTTCAATAACCCAAACGTAGGGTTCCTTTCTAATGTAGGGTTCCTCTTCCATACTTTTCCAATAACTTATGGTTGATCAACTATACTTTTCAGATATCTCATAAATTATACATCACATTTCATCCATATGTTACGTTTCTCTACGTAGGGTATGAACAGTGTTTCCAAAACATGCTTAAGCAATTCCCAAATATGTAGAGAATGAACAGTGTTTTCAGAACATGCTAATGCGAATACTTTAGCAATTAAATCTCATTGTTCAAGAACATAAATATTTCTTCCAGAAATAAAAATAATAAATAATAAATTCCTGAAATATACTTAAAAAATAAAATAATTAGAGAACAATTAAGGGTATTTGTGAGCATCAAAATCATCATAGAGATAGATTATTGTTCTCAAAAATCTCCCCATTTTTAATAAAAATATTATGTATCGTTGAAAACAACACTTGCTCAACAATATCCACTTCATCTCATCTTAAACCAAAAATATACCCATCATATATAAAATATATTTTAGGGATCCTCCACACTACCAAAAATATTCTTGGACATAATAGTTCCTATAAAGGCTCTAGTTTCCCTCACCAGAGTTCTAAACATATAATAGTTACCCATTTCCCACCACCATGATCCCAATGGTAGGGGTTTCACCATTTTTCAGGTCACTAGAACATTATTGGTTTCTCACCAAGGTTTTGGTCGATTTCTTCTACACTTCATAAATTTTCTTATTTTACCCATTCTCTTAAGTTTCTTCTACCAACCTCCTTCAAATCATTTCATAGGAAAAAAATACATATATAAAATTTGAAAATTTCAAAACCAAGTTATTTCACCCACACGGCAATCCATGTTTCATTACAAACTCTTCTACATAATATTTCTAATCCTCGATAAGCATCCTTGGGAATCTTCAGCAACAATCCAACCATTAATACTTCATGTCCACCCTTTACTATAATATTATTATATGCATCATTCATCTCTTAAATGATATACCCAACCCCAATTTAATTTTATCACAACTGATCACAAGTGGAGATCCCCAACTGATACTTTATAATATTAGTTACCATTGAATTCTCTAATGGACCACATATTATGGTGATAAAATATTATATTTTCTCAATAAAAATTTATTGAACCATGTGACCTTCATAAAACACTCAATCATCAATATAATCCCCTTATAATTAGTGTTGTCAATCATTTCTAAACCACCATCCACTTAGAGTGTTACTTGGGAATTTCATAGTCATTTATATCTAGAATTCATAGTATCCCACACAAGACTTGAGTTATTCTATCAAGTAATTAATATTGTGCCCCCATACCATATTATTAACCTTATCTCTTATCTTTAAGAACCAACCTACTTAAAACCCATAAATTATATACATTCATGTCAATAATCTATATACCCATCCTATGGTCCTAGATCTAGAATTTAAAAACATCTCAGTAATTTATGATATCATTGTTCACAATCAGAGACAAGTTATTATTAAAACATCTATGTCCTGACAATCATTACACATATATCTACAATAGTAAAAATTAAAATATCATTTAAAATAACAATTTTCTTATATAAATGGATGTTCTTAAATCGTGCCTTAAAAATTGGAAACCCTCTGTCACACCTTCTTTTGAGAATCCTTGTAAATTTTTTGAAAATTTTCAATTCTACCATAGTCAAAGAATTCCTTTCGTTTAATATCATACAGAGGTCATATATGGCCCATTCCTCTACATTGGAAGCACTCAAAGTGATACATTCCTATAAGTCAAAAAGGTAAAAAAAATCCCACCCACTTGAATGATCTCTATATCTCTAAATATTACCTCAGTGTTTTCACTTTTTTTTAACCATCACCTTTCCATAGCCCCAAGAAGTAACAAAACCTCTACCTATATATCCAACACCTTATTAAATACCTAAAAATAGGTTTCAAAGAAAAGAATATGATATGTACTCATAATAGATAAAAAAATCCTTTATAAAAATAGTGATCCTTCTTGAACTCATTTCAATGTATGGTTGATAATAAGTGAAAACATATTTCAAATTTAGTTTCATACACTATAATTGATCACCCAAACTATTATATCTCTATTAAATGATGGAAAATTACATGTTTTAAAATATCTAGATTGAACTTCTCATATAAGAGTGAGTGAAAATTAGCCTATGATAGTCTTTCATTATCCCTTTATAACTCTATAGTATGCCAATATTCACATACCATACCCTTAAATTTTGAAACTTTCATGCCCGCCTATAATTCCTTTGAAGTACTAGTAATTTTGAATAAGAATTTGATATTCTGAATATAATTTTCATTGTATTTTAATCATAATTCACCAACAAATTTTTGTTAATATATCTCTTGAAAATCATGGATGGATCTAGATGCCACCACTTCTCCTTCTATAAATCATCTATCAAAAAACAAATATACTTTTAGAAAACTCCCTAAAAAGGGTAAATCAACAAATATTCCAACTATTAGAGTAATTATAATTTTTTTTTCAAGTGTCCTTTGATAACAGTCAGTCAATCATCTCCATAGAGAAGTGAGTTTTTATTTTCTAAGATTATTTATAAAACTTATCAATCACATTTCTAAAAAGAATTTCAAAATATAATCATACAGTTTTCACCCAAATCAGAGGTTCATTTTCCAATATGATCTGATAAAAGTAAAAAATTAAATAATATTTTAGATCAAGATACAAAATTCTAATAAAAATTTTCTCTTGGGGAATTAATATGATAATCCTTATATCCAAAATTTACTCAAATTTATTGCATGAATACTCACTCTCGCACCTCGATGATAAGAGATAATGATAACCCAAGTCACACAACAATTGATACCATCCTTGGTGCCTATAAAATTCTATCTAATAAAAATTATTCATTCTTTTACTAGTTTTCTACCCCCTCAAATCATGTTTTTTTGAGTGGTATCCCATTAATACTAGGAACTTACACATAATCAATAAAGTTATGAAACTTACCAATCTTACCATTCACACGTCAACTATATCACATAAGCATTTTCTATATTTTTACTCCAATATAAACATGAGGATTATTCATGTCTGGACTAACCCCTATGTTAGGCCATCCTCTCTTATATACTTATATATCACATTTATCACAATAAGAGATATTATGATATATCTCAAACAGAAACAAGAAAATCACTCTTCTATACCAATATCTCCCTTATATAGTGTTCTATTTATTAGGTATCCACATACCCAAAATACCCACTTTAGGGTTATTATCACACCTATATGAATATATTAATGAAATAAATATCAATAAATATACATCCAAAAAGTATTCATGGTTAGATTTAATTAATTAATACACCACTAATAAATTATTTAGGGAAACACTGAATAATTTATTGTTAACATTTTAATTAACCAAAATATATTTTTTTGAAACCACTATTTGACCACACACAAGCATTCACATTTCATGTGGACTTGTGTTATAATTATGATACATGTACATAATCCCATTTCCACCAAAGGTCAAGAGTAAAACAATATATATTAAACATAAAAATCATACTTTATCAAAAAAAACTTAAGTATAATGATAAAAAAATATTCACAATCCTAACTCCATGGTTCCTATATAATTTTTTAATTGATGAGAAAAGATAAAAAAACATATAAAAACAATTTCTTACATAATTTTGGACAATAAGTAATCATAATTATAATGATATCATAAAACTTCTATTTGAATCTTCCAATATACATTGGATTGTAGATTAGTTGGTTAGAGAATGTAACATCCCAACTCAATCCAACTACTCAAACCTGAACCTGAAGAGAATTAGAATGATACTCAACACATGGTTTCATTATCACAATAGAAAAGGATATATAATAAATATACAATATACAACACTATCCATGTGGAATATTTTCATAACCTAGAACAATTTATAACCACATACCATGAATTTAAATGCATTAATACAACTATAATACAACAATTACATGAACTTCAGGGTATAAATGCATCCTTGCACAAGAGACAGCCTTGTGGAACCAACCCATTCACCATTAAAGATTCCACTTCCACTAGTCTCCACTAGATAACCACTTATTCTCAATAAAATAAAACAAAGAAACATCCATGAAAATTGGAACTATTTATTAACATCTATTTAGGCATTAATATTCCCATCTAGGTGTTGAGTACAGGAATTGTTAGAATTTACTCAATGCTTCACATTAACCCCATGTATGTAAAAATCCATCAAGATTCAATTAATTTAATTAAATATTTCTACCCCATGACATTTTATAAAAAAACCATAAGTAATTTACATAACCACAATAATTGAAATGATCTCAATAACATTAAATTTTTTCAATATCAATAATATTAACCAAAACCCATATCAAGAACCAAATTCTATATCAGAAACCAAAATCAACACCATAAACTAAATTCAACAACATAAACAAAAACCCATAACACACGCTTGTATCCTAACCATAACCTAAGGGAATCCCATGGACCATTAGTAACCATCCAATAATAGGTATCACATACTCATAAGATGATTGAATACCTAAAAATCTCAAATTTTTATTATTGAAATGGTCCGCACACCCAAGTCATACTTTACCATAATCTGACCTCATCATGACTGAAAAAGTCCCTATTGTGAGTGGGTGCCCTTGACCTAACTCATATATGTACTTTGATAACAATAACATGTATATAGTTATATATTTACATGTATTTTATCTTTATGTGATAGAAACATTACTTATATATATACTATATAATTGGTAGTGTCCTTAGTTTACATGTCATATAAAAAGGTTATAGTAGTTTTCTACTATAATGAGAACCTCAAGATTCTAGGATAGTGGTCTTAAAAATATTTCATATAGTGTAGTTACATCAATTTTACATGAAATATATGATTTTTGACGATCATTGGTTGGGAGTTAATAAGCATTGAGCCTTCATCTCATGAGGTTTTCCCTTAGTGATATTGAGTATACGAGATCATGTGGACTGGCCTGATAATAGTAACACCACATATTATAGATGAAATTGTTTGTTTTTATCTATAAGAACAAGTATCAGTCTCTACACATTATATCATTATCAGTGTGTACCATTTGAGTGTGTACTTTGACTCTATAAAAAACCACTAAATTTATGTTCAAGTGAGTTAGCTTGTGTTGGGAATTCCATTGGTGGTATGAGAATGATTAAATGATCACAAAAGGATTTTTCACTTGTGAAAGGAAGATATATCTTATAAAAATTATCCAATATGGTTGTACATTCATGAAATTGATGGCCATAGTAGAAGAAGGAAAGTTTTTCCAATGTGATCAATAAAAAATAAATCTGGTAACGATGGTGAAAAATGTTATGCATTTAGCTTTATGAGATATCATGATATAAAGATATTATATTACATAGTATGTGTTTATAGAAAATTTTTTTGTTGTTATGACAATACCTTATCTCCTTAGGGGCATTGATGAGTTTATAGTGTCTTATCATAGTTTTTGATTGAAATTCATGGATATCTAGTTATGGGCCTAGAGTGTTATGTACAATGAAAATTCAGATGCTTGGCCAATTAAAGTGGATTGATGTTTAGGAAATATTAGGACCCACATTGGGCATCAGAACATGTCCAAGATTAAATGACCATAATATAAAAATGATTTAAATTTTATTAATGTTTATACTAATAGTAACTGAATTTATTTAATCAATGTAATCAATAAAATTAAATGGATGTGAGAAATAATTTTTTATTAATGAATATTTTATTCAAGGATCATTAAATATTCTTAGGAGTGATAGGTTGGGATAATGGATTGTATTTTATCATGATTCATAGTTTATATGTTGTAAGTGATAAAATATTTATGATGTTAATCACACATGTGTTACATCAGATGTAGAAAATATGTTTAAATTTAAAGGGTTTTATTTATAAAAGTGATAAACTGAAATTTTTATAAATAAAACCTACCTATATAAATATATGTAAGAAAATATTTTCCCACACTATTCCTCCCATTAATTTTTAATGCATCTATTGTCTATCTCCTAATTCCTAATGAGCTAATCATGAAATTTTAGTTCCCTAATCCAAGCTTCATTCCCGGATCAATGTGACAGAGCTCCGGTGATCATTGGAACATTGAAAGGTACATTTATTCTCAATTTTAGCACCAAGATATTCAAAATAAATAATTTTGGGAGCATCTTGAGCATTTATGGATGATATATAGGTATTCAATGTTGGTTCCTTTGAGCATAAATCACCAGCAATGAGAATAAAAGAAATTCATCTTCAAATAAAATAAGGAAACAGTTCAATTTAAATGTTTTCTTAAATACATTCACTTGATATGATCAGGTAGTTTATTTGGATGCATAAAAATAGTGTCTAAGTTAAGATGTTGAACCATTGATAAAAATTTATAAAATACCCAGTTATTGTGCTTTCTTTGTGCACCTGGTACCAACAAGTGGTATCAAAGGGACCACATGATCATTTAATCCAAGGTTAAATTAATTTTCCACAAATTTGGATATAGGGAGTCATAATAGCCCCATAACAATGTACCACGATTTGATCAAATATCAAATTGACAATTTGTCGTCATTAAAAGTTTTAAATCAGATTAAAACCGTGTTTGTGGGCTTAAAATTTTATAATAGATAAATATATAATTTTGAGTGGCATTTGGGGGTGGTAGTTTGTAGAGTTATGGACGGTATCTATGGCTGGAACAATACTCAAGAGGGGCTACAAATGTTTCCACACATGTTTGTAAATCATAAGATAAAAAATACACTACTTTCATAGGCTATAGAATGAAAACCAAGAAAAGAATGAAGAAAATGGTCAGGGGGATTTATGTGTCAATATGGAAAGCTAATCAAAATTAATTAAAGAGTAGTCATCACATCCTCCATGAAAAGTGGACCCCACTTTTTTAGGGGTTATATTTTTTAATTCCCACCCACCATAGTGGTGGGAAAATTATAAAAAAACGTTTTTTATATGTCTGTAAGTGGAAAGCACTTCCACTTTTCCCCTTTCCCAACCTTTCATGTGGTCTCATGGGGCACTTCCAGCCAGGAGACCCGACAGTCCCATGAGGTCAAACCAACCCACATGAATCCCCTATGGGTGATTTTTAGAGCCTCCTCTGGGTTGAGAGATCTATAAAAAATCAAAAATTAAATATATTTTTTAATTTATTAAAAATATTCTAGGACTGTGTGACATTTATATTTTGAATTAAAATAAAATTGATTTATTTGAATTAATATTAAATTTACTTGAGTATAGTTTATTGAAAATTTAATTTTAGTACACATTTATATTAAGTTTTGAATGATCACAATTGGTTATTGGCTAGCATATGTCTATATTTTATTTATTTATTTAAGTATTTCAATCCATGTGATGTTTGTAATGTTTATTTTCAAAATGATGGTTTTTACATCTTCTCTCTCTTACTTTATATATATATGGGCTTGCATGTGCATGAGTGTTATTCTGTATGGATATTTCACATTTACGGTTTTTTATGTATAACGATCATTAAGAAAGAAGATGTGGACCCCATAAAGACTTTATGAAGTACTAGATGATGTGTGAATACATTGGATGGGGGTGGGTGCAGAAAATCAAGTTAGTCATAGATCAGGTAGTTACCCCTAGGGTCTCAAGTGATCAATTATTCTCTCAATGGATAAACCAGTAGTTGATTTTCATGATTAGTCATTTCATTTATTTATTTATGCTTGGTTTATTATTATATAGTAAATATTTTTTTAAACAAACACATTTAATAATAAATAAAAATACATAGATAAAAGAATTAATATGTGGTGAATATTTTTTCTATTATCCATGGTTAATATGTGAGGGAAATCACAAAGAAAAAACATGTTAAATAAAAAATTATTTTATTCACTGACAATAATTAAAATACCTTAAATTATATTATGTTTTTAATTCATTCCATTAATTAACTTTTGAAAAAATAATATCTATGAGGAATTTTTTGGGCCTAGTTGGTGGTGCCTTATACTAATGAGGAGTTACTATGTAAGTGGTTGGTTTACTAAACTAATTTTGGAAGAAAATAAGTATTCATAGCTAGATTTTTGTAAATTTAAAGTCAAAGTGTTGAGTAAATAAATTTTAGGATTTCCATAAACTTATAATCCAATCAATAGATTAGGGATCCATGAATTAATGTGGTTTGATAGCTAAAATTCTATCTTGAAAATCTTCGAGTGGTGGCATAGATATAGATTGTACTATAATGGAATGTTACAAGGATATTTTCCACTAGAATATTAAAGCAACTGATTATTCAAAAACCATTGGTTTATGGCTACTATAATTCGATAAAATTGTGGGAGAGATTTAAAATATTAATTAATTAGTAATTTCAATCAATAATCAATATAAATTATTAATCTTCTAAATTTATTTTTTATTGATAAAATGGAAAATACCACCATCAGTTCAACATAATTGTGATCAATACTTGATAAAGAGAATATCATGGTCGGAAATAAATTCTAGGAGTGGTAGAGGTGATTGTATATAGTAATACTCCAAGAGAGTAATCTATAATTTTAGGAATATAAAATTTTGATTGATCCCCCTATTAAAGAAAACAAGGCAGATAAAGTCAAGTATATGAAGAATTTAGATGATAAACTAGACATATAGTTTATTATGTTGTCATATATATCTAGTGAGTTGAAAAAAATTCATGAGGATAGATATTCCTATAAAATATTGTCTCATATCCATTAAATTTATTAGGATAGAACCCGATAAGAAAGATATTTTATATCCAGTGCAGTGTATAGGTGCAGGTTATTAGAAGGGAGTTTGGTAGGCCCACATTTACTCAATATTATTGGGTAAATTGAGATAATAGAATCCCTTATATTCAATATAAATCAAGAACTAGTGATTAATATCAATATTTCAACTTTAGTACCAAACTTCTCAACTTTTATTATTAAATATGACATGAAAAACGTGAAAAATTCCTTCCCAAATATATTAGATTTACTTCGCTAAAATGATAAGGTTATAAAGAATACCAACTCTTCAGTAATTATAGTAAACAAAAGGAGGAAGGGAAAGGAGAAAGGGTATAAGGATAAATATAATATAAATACACTAATACACTTACTCTATAAGAATAAAAAGATACAAATAAAGAGAAATGAGTTAGAGGTTTTTTTATTTTCTTTTGGAAAGAATAGATATGGGAGGAAGAATTTATTATTTGATAAGAAGAATTAAGATGATTCTTTTTCCTCAAGTATATTTTTCATTTAATAGAATCTATATTTATTAGTTAGATGGGTATTGAATATTGTGTGTTGATCACACATTTGCAATTACATACATGAACTAGGTATAGTTCATAAGGTCTTAAAGGGAGAGGTGGAGCTTCAGGACATAAATGCTCAAATACTAGAATCTTTAGAAATGAGTGATTATCATTTTAAATTTCCTATATTTTAGTTATTATATTAAAAAACTATTATTATATACCTTTGGTTTCTAGAAAGATAATGTTAGTGTCAAGTTTAGACACTGGGTTTTTATTTCAAGTTTGGAAATAATTGTTGTCTATTTTATAAGGATAACTTATGTTATGGTATTTTGAATATTAAAAATGGATTGTATATACTTGAACATAAAAAAACCATATTGTAAATTGTTGATGAAGCCATCAAGGATGACTCATATTATACCCTCATATAGAACTATAGGCTAGGTCATATAAATAGTAAGTTTTTACATAAGTTGCATCAAGTGGCGTTTTAAGACACTGCTATGTTTAAACCCTTGGATGTATGTCATGCATATTTGCAAGGTAAAATAACCAAATAAACCTTCACTAAGAAAGGATTAATGGCCACAGAAATTATCCAATTAATATATATCAATGTATGTGGTCTATTTTTTAGTAGAGTAATGGGGTATATTTTCTTACTTTATAACTTTTACCGTTGACTATAGTTGGTATGGTAATATCTACATGATGAGGAATAAGTAATTTTAATTTAATCTATTTAAGTAATACCAAAATTAAGTATAAATCATATTGGTAAGAAGATAAATAAAGTTTACTCAGGGTGTGGAAGTGAATATCTAAACCAACCATTCATCGATCACTTAAAAGGGTATGGGATAGTCTCCCAACTCACTCCTTATACAACTCAATGGGATATTATAATTTAAAGGAGGAATCATACATTTATTAATAGGGTATGATTGATGATGAGTCATGTAACTATACTATTATCCTTTTGGGGATATTCACTGTATAAATTGGTTTATACACTGAATTGAGTACCAACTAAGTAATTATATGGGATTCTATATCAGTTATGGTATGGAAAGAAACCCACTCTATCTCACATACATTCATAGGGATTCACTATGTTTTTCAAGAAAATACTGAATGAAAAACTATAAATTTAAAGAAAAAAAGGGAATATTTATGGAATATCTTAAGGAAACGTGGGGATACTATCTATATAACCCTTTAAATAGAAAAGTGATTGTGGAGTGACAGGATATATTTCTTGAAAGGGACTAATTTTCTAATAGAAATAGTGGTATTAATTTTTAATTCGATGAATTTTATGCTTCAT
Source organism: Viscum album (assembly GCA_963277665.1). Lineage (NCBI taxonomy): Eukaryota > Viridiplantae > Streptophyta > Magnoliopsida > Santalales > Viscaceae > Viscum > Viscum album. The sequence goes on along the minus strand of OY728135.1, from coordinate 1,424,729,270 downwards.
AAGCACAAGAGTCATTATGGAATTAATCGATAAAAGAAACATTGTGCAATGAATATGTTCCTGAGACATAAGTATTATGTTGGTATAGTAAAGATATTAGAGAACTAGAGAGACATGGTTTTCTTTTCATTGAGTTAGGTGACACATTACTCCTATAGAATAATGATCCTATAACCTAGAAGAGGTAGTAAATGGAAACAATGCAACTAAATGGAAATACGATATACATTCTGAGATGGAGTCAATAGAACAAAATCAAGTGTGGATTTTGGTAGACCCTCCAGCAAATGTAAAACCTATTAGTTGTAAATGGTTATTTAAGAAAAATCTAGGAAAATATGAAAAATTTAATATCTATAAACAATGACCAATTTCAAAGGTTTTCTAGAAACGTCAATTCATAGATTACGATGAGACTTTCTCACCAATCACAATGGTAAAATCCATCATAATATTACTTGATATAGCATCCTTCCATGATTATGAGGTCTGTTAAATTTATATAAAGAATACTTTACTAAATTATAATTTGGTTAAAGATAACTATATAACTCAACCCAATGGGTTCATTAGATCAAAGAGTTCCAGTGGATTATGTAAGCTACATATATCCATTTATGCAATGATGAAGGATCCAAGATCTTGGAATGTTCATTTTGTTGAGACCATTAGAGAATTTTGCTTCGTCAATAATTAAAAATATCCATGTGTTTATAATAATTTTAGTGTGAAATCCATGATTTTCCTAGTATTATATGTAGATGGCATATTAATTATAGTAAAAAAGTAAAATTCTTACAGTAATTTAAGACTTGGTTAAATGAATGTTTCTAAATGAAAGACCCAGCTGAAGTAGCCTATATTATAGGGATAAATATTTTTCAATATGGATCTCAAAGTATTTGTATTCTAAGTTAAAGTACATATTGATAGAACCAGAGACACCCTGACATAGGGGGTAAATCAGGGTGTTGCTTGATTTAAATTTTTTGGATTCCTTTTCTTCTTGTTTTAGGATCATGTTCCCTAATTGGAATAAACATGATAAAAATATCACACTCAATGAAATAATTACTAAAATAATCACATATATTTTGGAAAGTAAAATATCTAAGTGACACATGAACTTGTACATAGTTCAACATAAAGGGATAGTATAAGGAGTATATGCTGATGTTATGTCAGTCGTAATAGAATCAACTAAGTTTCACTAGATTGGTGGATAAAATTTCTTTGATATGGTCACTTAATTATTGGAATACTACCTCAATAAGATTTAGGATTTGGTTATTCATTACCTAAGGCACACTACCTCTTCTTCACTCCCACTCACTACTTCGATGAAGAAACTTACATAGTTTATAAACTTGTAGGTCTACTTTAAAATATTGGTGACATTATTCTTTTTCCTTAGTTATCATGAGATCATAATTTCATTATAGTCTTGATTTAATGATATCTGAATGAACTCTTCACATATAATTGATATTAAATGTGTTTATTTTACATAACTTCTCCTTTCATGAAACCCCAGCTTCCAAAAAACTATTGCATTCACGAAAATACTACTTTTATGAAATTATTCTCTTTTATGTTCTAACATACTAGCATTTAACTATTCACCTTTTCACATACCTTTTCACTTTAAAAAAACTCTCCACCTTATTTTTAAACTTTTTTACATTCATGTAACTCTTATTGTGTCACAAAATTCTTAACTTTCGTGATTCTTTAAATCTTTCATGAATCTCCCTTGGTCTGTATAGAAATAAGTTACTTTATTCATGAATCTAATGTTATAATTTCTGATTCTTGAAAGGAATACATTTACACACATCTTTCAAGATTTAAATCCATCATATCTTCAACTAGTCTAGATCCTTAAAATAAGGGGGTATCAGCCTAATTATATATGTGGATAACCCTTACTATAAATTCCTTGCGCACTACCCACCTTGTGTGTGACTTTATTGATACACTAAACTTCAATGACTTGATTTTTCCATTAACATGAAACTTGTGACATCATGACCTAGGGTCCACTCAAAGGTGACTTGAGCTGGTGAGCCACATGGCCTCAACTGTTCCTCCCCATATTCTAGAGGTTTCTGACTAGTAATGAGGGCATAGGGTGTGTCCATTAGAATAATATATACTCAGGTTATAGTGGATCATAGTGGTATATAACATGTATAAATAAGAATATTCAATATAATAATGAATAAAATATGTATCATATATAGAAATAATCATCCCAGAAATAAATAAACATCAAAAACTATAAACTTGATCATATACAAAAGATGAAAATGTATTTAATGACTCTATAAACTAGAAAAACATAGATACAAGGAAGTTGGAAATACATTCTATACAAAAATAATCAAAAAGGTAAAAAATATCCAACAATCCCAAGCTCTTACTTGGTCATATACTACCCAACTCTATCCTAAAGCAAGAAAGTAATCAGGTGTCCAAAGTAGGACACATCCACTTATTAGCACCTGTAAACATATAATCTACATGGGTACCAATGTTTCCCTAGATTTGTTGTGATATAAATCTAAGAATTACATCACCAACAACATCTATAAATTCTAGTCTATGAAAATAAGCAGAAATAGTGTGTAGGAATATATGGAAGTAAATATAGTACAATAATATAAACAGCTCATACCTACTGCATCCTCAGCTAGTGTCTGAACTTGTAAGCATTTAATTAATTGTGTTCTAGTTTATAATAAGTGTCAAATAAATTGTATATAATATATATGATGTAAGATTATATAAGGATTAATCAAGTAATCCTATGATGATTACAATAAATGAAGAGGATATAAGGTGAAACCAAGGCATCCTTAACCTCAAGGGTTGAGATAACTCACAGTAATAACATGTTGTCTGAAAAAGGGGTTTGAGTATAATCCCATGGGTGGACCCAATGAATTCCACTATAAATATGTCCAACTGAGTCTATGGATCCCATCCATAGTAATCCTGATATAATCATTATTGGTTTTGATGGGGTGTATACACATCTTCACATGTCTGAAGACATCAATATAGATCCAAGTACTGTATCTGAGGAATCCCAGTCTCCATATACAGAGAACGGATCCAATAGAATCAATTTAGGAATCCACTGATAGACAACGACCATGTTCTAAGGTGTGTATCACCATTGGAAATTAGATCATTAAATCTAAACATAATCTTTTTAGTGCTCAAGGAATTCCCATAAGAATCAAAAGTTGGCTCAATTCTAACCATTCCTATAAAGAAAAAAGGTCCATATACAATAGTAACCTTATATATAAATCATTATTCATTTAAGTCCATATAATACTCACACTATTTAATAGTTCATTAGTATCATTCCATTTCCTTTCGTACTACGTGAAAAGGGTGAATTATTCATGAAACCAATTAAACAATATAAGTCAAGGCCAAGTGATATCTATAATAAACATTACAATTAATAATTCATTAGGTTCATTCCATTTCCTTACTTACTAAGTGACAAGGATAAAAAGGATATGCAATCAATTCCCATTATAATTTGTAAACATTTAATAGGTTTAATCCATTTCTTTTACGGAGTATAACAAGTTAAATCGGGACATGACACCAATTAAATTAATTATAATTTAACTATTCCAAGTGATATCTATCAATATAATTTCCATTTGACAATTAAGGATTCATTAAATAATTTAAAACACTTACCTTATCAAGGTCAAGTCATAGCTGACCCGAATGGTGGCATAGATAGTTATAATAAGACACTAAGTCATATCATGGAAAGAACCCAACTAGGGATGGATGGTGTTGAGTTCATAACCTCCAACAACATAGTGAACATATTAGGAATAAGATCTATAACACGAGTTCGATGTTATAATCATGGAATATGAATTTAATAATAAAATCTTGATTAAACCAACATGCGTACAATGACAACAGTTTATGAAATTATGAGACTTTGAGTAATTAGTCATAGACCACCAATATTATGCATTTAGAACTCTCCTCAACTAGTATAGGCCTTTAGTTTATCTCATATCGAGATAGAATGTAAGAATGGTAGAGCACCCTAAAAATAGGGCATAATATCTCACACCTAAATAGCATAGTTGATCGGAAAAATAACGATGAAATGAGTCTAAGGATCAGAGAATATACCAGCGAAAATCCAATGAGATGAAAAACTCTTGATTCTGAGTCTGAATGGTGAATAAATAAAATAACATAGTTTAGAACCTTTTAAGAATATCTCAATGTGAATGATGAGGTCCTTCTATCATAGGTGGAGGAAAAGAAATTGGGTTATAATAATTTTTAAGGAAACAATGGTCATTTTACCCAAAATCCATGGGTCACGTGATTTGGCCGCAAGGTTGGTCAAACCGTGCCCCAACCATGTGCATTCCACTATCTAAGGAGGTACTATGCATTGTTTGTCTGCATATATTGAGAAATTGTATTCCAACCATGCTTTACAACTCTACTAAAACCTACAGATCCATATCACAAGCATGTGGATCTAAATTCACTATTAGGAAAAATCGTACACCCTAGTTTTCCCTCTAAAATGACCTAAATGGTTAGGAGAAACCATGAAGACTATCTCACATGGTTTCCACTAACCTTTCATCACATTTATTTCTCCCACCAATTGGGGTTCTGGGCACTAAAAATTCCCAGACACACCCAAAACTTCCATGGACTCAATAGGCATCCATATTAGGTCCAAGAAAAATAATTAGACAAAAAATTATAGGTTTTTAACTCATATAAAAACTAATTTTGTACAGCCCCCCCCCCTATTGAAACCCATCCATGAGTTCTCTTCCAAGGGTGTAAAACTTCATCTGAGGTTATATTTGACCATTGATCATGTATATCAGTCTCCCACTCCCAAGTCTAATCATATACCTAATCGTGCTATCATAGAACCCATACTAAAGTTATAGACCAAACTTGTAGAGCCTTTATTCTCCAATCAACGATGCGAATAGGATACTCGTTAAAATAAGCATCAGCATCTAAATAAACTTCCTCGGGATCAAAAGTACGGGATGGTTCATCATGATAATAATGAATCTATGAAATGTGGAAGATATTATGCATGGAATGGTACCTCTAAGATAGTAGAAACTAAGAGGCTACTATCCTGACTCTTTACAATATCTCAAAATTCCTAGAAAAAACAACTAAACAACTTCCCTTTCCTCTATATCTATATATTCCCAAGCTTGGGTGATACCCATAGGAAAACATGATCCCCAACCTCTAACTCTAGATGTCATCAATGGAGATTGGCATAAGATTTATTCTTATATTGAGTGGTATAAATAAACCTATAGGTTAGTCGAACCTAATGTAAAGTCTCCTGTATGAAATTAAGACCTAGTAGTACTACCTCTACAACCTCTAACCAGCATAGGGGTGAAATGAATGACCTACCATAAAAGGACTTATAAAGAGGACTCTGAATCATTTATTGAAATATAGTGTTGTAGTAAAACATGGTGAGAGGGATATGCTTCTCCTAAGAACCACTGAAATCAAGGACTTGTGCATAGAGAATGTCCTCCAAAAACTATATCATCTATTCTGATTGGGATACTGTCTGAGGGTGAAATTTTTTACTCGAAATCACCTATGTACCCATAGCTTTATGTAACCCCTTCCATAACCTCTATGTAAAACAAGAATCCCTATTTTAAATGATATAAAAAGAACTCCATGTTGGCATATGATCTAACAGAAAAATAGTCTTCTCAACTCATCAACTGATAAAGTCTCTTATATAGGAAGGAAGTGTGATACCTTTTTTAGCTGATCAAAAACTGCCCAAATTCCATCACTACCTTGTGGCATCCTCAATAAGATGATGACAAAATCCATCACAACGTCATCCAATTTCCATTTTGAGACCGGTAATGGATGTAAAAAACCTAAAGGTCACTGGTTCTCTGCCTTGAACTATTGATAGGTAGAACACCTAGTGATAAAACCATCTATCTGACATTTCATCCCCAACCACCAATATTGGCACCTAATATCACAATACATCTTGGACATGCCTAGGTGTACTTCCAACTAAGAAGAACGATACTCTCACATCAAATACTCTCTCATGTCTATAGGCACCCATACTCTCCAATGTATACATAGGATGTTTTCTCTATCAACTAGAAAATCTAGAGGTGGGTCCTCACCTGAGATACTCTCCTAGAGATCCAATACTTCGGGATATGAAAACTACCTTCTCTTTACCCTATTAAGGAGTGAAGAGGTAATAGATAAGTCTATAAAAAATCCAAAAATCTCTTGAAACTATATTTACATCTCAGAAAATAGTTTTATCCACTTCTATTCATCACTGGCTTCCTGAATGGTTTATTATTGAGCTTTCCATCTCAGCCCATCAGTTATTGCATTTCCCTTTCCATGTGAATAGGAAAGATAAAAGTATAAGAAATATAATTATTCAACCATTCATTGTTATTTGAGATTTAATTCATGTTATGAAAATATATATTTGAGGATCTTGTGGTTTGTATACACCACAAATTTATAACCCATCAGATAATGCCTCCAACTATATAAGTCATGAATGACAACTGCAAGATCAAGGTCATGCATTGGACAATTATGCTAGTGCGGTCTCAATAGGTGAGACCTGTATGTAATGAATCCATACTCATGTATCAACACTTCACCCATCTTGATGCTTGATGCATCCCAGAACACTATATATCCTTTTTCAAACTCATGAAACAATAAAATGGGTTCCAAATTAAGTATTCCTTTCAACTTCTAAAAGGATTTCTCACATGCCTCATACCATAGGAGCTTAAAATCCTTCTTAGTCAAACATGTAAGAGGTGTAGCAAGTCATGATAAGTCCTTTATGAAACTCTTATAATATAGAGTCATCCCAAAGAAACTCTATATATCAAACATGTTCTTGGACTACTCTCAGGAAACCATAGTAATCGCCTTCTTTGGGTTAATGGATACTCCTAATTATGAGATAATATAACCCAAGAAGTAAACATTATTGATCCATAAGTGGTATTTGGTGAGTTTTTCATTTAAATTATTCTCTCTCAATGTACTCAAAATGATTTCAAGGTGTTTGGTATGATCATGTTGAGTCTGTGATTACACCAATATTTTTTCCAAGAATACAACCATGAAGAAATATGGATAGTGAGGGAAAATACTATTCATAAAATCCATGAAAATGGAGAGAAATTTCATAAGAATGAAAAACATAGTAAGGTACTCATATAAACTATACTAACTACGTAAAGTCATACATTGTATATATGAAGTCCTGACGTACATTTGATGATGGCTCGATATCAGGTCAATCTTCATGAACACTTTAGATCATCAGATCTAGTCAAAGATATCTTCTCTTTGTGGTATTGGATACTAGTTCTTAACCATAAGCTATTTCATGCATTATTAATCTAGGCATTTCCTAAGGGTCTCATCCACCTTCTTGGTGAAAAGAACTGGTGAAACCCAAGATGAAGTATTGGGTCAGATAAAACCTTTAGACTCTAGATCCTCCAACTATCTCTTGAGCTCTTGGATATTAGTGGGAACTACCCTATATATAGAAATTTACATATGAACTACTACCAGATCAAGATCAAATGTAAAATCTACCTATGTCTCATGAGGTAATCTATAAAAAATCATTGGTAAATACATCAATAAAATGATATATGAATTCATCCTGATATAAACTCTATTCATCCACATGAAGGATAGTAATCTGGGCAGTCACTCCCCCTAGACCACAATTCTCTAGTCTAGATCTATCATCCTGGACATCCCACTCACTATTTTTAATATAACTACAACCCTATAGTGATGTAAATGATAACCAAAAGTGATATTATTCCACATAGGAAATATAAGGGACCAACCTAGCCATTATGAGAATAACATAAAATCCATTCATCTTAAGGATGAAGAGTTCCCCTAAGTAATGATAACTACCTACCTCTTGGGGGATGTTTGTACATTGGTGTATACCATCTGATGGTACACCTAATAGAGTATCTAGGTTCATCAAACCATCGAAGTACTGAACATTAATCCCAAGGATATACATGATGGATAAAGATATAAAGGAGTGTGAATCACCTATATCAAATAAATCATATAAGATAGTGGAGTCCAATAGAATAATACCTCATACTGTAGAAAATATTGGACTCTTCCTCTTAGGTATCTTCTACAATGAGAATACTTGCCTGATCTATGGCCTTGAGCTTCATCTGGACTACCCTGAGTAGGTCCTCTCTACTAATGTTGATAATTAGAAGTCTAGATACCATAGCCATGACCTCCTCCTCATATTTCTTGGCTGATGATACTCTAACTTCATGCCTGATGCAGCATAACTAATCTTTATCTTGAGGTTGGAGCTGATTTAGATCCTCTTCTACATAAAATAGGTAGAAAGTCTTAGTAAAAACTTTGAAGATAACCAATAAGATCATAAGCATGGAACTCAATCAGTTCTCTATCGCACTGAGGTTTTACATGCCCATTTCATCCACACTGATTTCATATAACATAGTTATTAGTGTGGGTACTATGGGAACCACTACACTAATTAGAAATATGAAGGGTATTCTTCCTGCTACTAGAAGAACTCTTTTCCTACCCTAGCATTGAACCATTATTCTTTTTACCATAGCCTTCCGTCAAATTTTTCTCAGTGATAAGAGTCTTCTTTACAATCTTAGAAAAGTTAGGAAGGTGAATAACATTCTCCTGATTACGAATGTAATACCTAAGCCCATCCACACTTGAGCCCATCCACAAAGAGTCTAGTATGTGATAATTCATCCCCATCCATAAGTGGTGAAAAAAATTGCAACTTGGTAAAATTCATTGAATAGTCTTTGATAGATATAACACCCTACTCTAAGTGCATGAACTCTTTGGATTTGTCATCTCTTATAGTCAAAGAGAAAAAATAATCAAAGAAGTTAGTCTATAAATATACCCAAACCATTACCTAATAATGACCTCTATAGGTAATCATATCCCACTAGTTCTTGGACAAATCATGCAGTATGTATGTGGTGAGCTTAACCCTCCTCTTTGGATGAGTCTCTAGATTCTTGAAGATAGAAAGAGTGACATCTAGCCATGACATAGTAGCCTGATAACTTCCATCCCCCGAGAAGGTAGAAGGATTTTGTTGTTGCAAATCATGATTCAACTCCACCATAGAAGAGGAATGTTTTTTAGATCCCTATATATTCTGAATAAGTCATAGGAACCCTTCTTAAAATTGGGAATCATCACCCATATTGGGAACAACAAGCGGTGCCACTAATGGCGCTAATGGAGGTATGACTGGATTCTCAGGGCCCACCACCACCAGATCATGGTTTTATCAACCCTTCTAGTGTATGACTCCAGGATTTCATGGTTCCATAGATCTATAATTCCAAGAAGATTCCTTATAATAATAATTAAGAATACATAGAAACACTAACAGAAGAGAAATGGAATGAAAGGGTTCACTACCCAAGATACTACCCCAACTACCCATTTAGAAGGATATGGTATTAGTAAGTGTTAGTGTTTAATTTACTAAGAATCCATTAAATGGAGTTTCAATTGAAATTCAAGGAGGAAGAAACTCTTTATGTTTTACTTGTCCTTTTCATTTAGTGGAAACTTTATCATTTAATAATCCAAAATTTATATTTCAAATTTTAATGTGTGTAAATTTATGATATAAATTGTTAATCGAATGAAATAAAATTACCAATTGATAAAGGACCATATACTTTATAACTGATATTGACACAAATTCACTTTTAACCAACCCCTCTTGTATTTAGACTCAGGATGTAACAGGGCAAAGTATAATGGATTGTTTCCAATGAACTTTCCTTCCAAAATTATAAGGGGATATACAACTTATAAATTTAAATTGGTAACTTGGTAATCATAGCCAAAGTACAGCTCATATAACCAAGGGTACGTAGCTTATAATGATATAAATTAGTTATTTAAGATTCTACCATCAACTTATACAAGAAAACACTGTTTAGTTTTATTTTGGTATTTTATATGACCAATTTCATTTCCCTACATAAGATGTTAGTAACACAGACATATATTATAATCAAGGCATACTCAACAATTAATATAAATCCCTTAAAATTCAAGCAATTTAAAAAAATTAAAGCAATTAAATGAACCTATATGGAATTTCATATGTATTAAATATGAATCCTAGGTGCCTATAATGATGCATGTAACAATTCCAATTACTGTACCGGGCCAAGGATTTAATTAAATACTCAATCACAATAATAGTAACATCACATCTCATGTGCATCACCCAATGGTGGAATCAAATCAACTGTAATAGAAAAAATACAGAAGAATAATTCATTATTCTAGGAAACCTTGTATTTTCCATGAATGTGGGTTAGAAACTACCATTAATGGCTTATAACTGAGTTCTAAAGTGTTCCTAATCTCCCATATATTATATCAAAATATTAATGAAATAAATGAAACCTCTGATATCACTTTTTGACATTCTAACCCAAGTTCCACTCAAATTTTCCCTGAGATGGTGGGCCCCATAGTCTAAAGCATGCATCCTAATATGCCAAAGGCTACTAACTAGAAGTTAGGGACTAGGGTGTGTCAATGGAGAGACTATTCATTCATGTCAGAGTGGAGTAAAATGGTATATAACATTGATAAATAAGTGAATGTGGTATAATAATTAATAACAGAGGTAGTGGATATAGGCATAATCATAAAACAAATAAATAAACATCAAAATCTATAAAATTTATCATATAAAAACATATTATAATGAATTTCATGTCTCTATAAAGTACTAAAATATCAACAAAAAGAAGTAGGAAAACATTCTATAAAAAATAATCAATATGTGAAAAATTATGCAAGCATCCTGATCTCTAACTCAGTCATCATCTACCCAGCTCCATCTTAAAGAATGCGAGAAATATGGTGTCCAAATCAGGATGATTCCCCTTATCTACACCTGCATATATATAATCTTCCTGGGTACCAATGGTAGCCTAGATAGGGTCTGTGATAAATCTCATTAGGCCACCACAAAAAGAATTTATACAATCTATACAGTGAAAATAAACTAAAACATTGTGCAAGAATATATAGAAGTGAAGATATTATAGTAATGTAAACAGTCCATACTTACTTCAACCTCAACTAGTGTATAAATGTTTAAGAATTTAATTAATTATGTTATAGTTTATAATAAGTTTCAGTCATACTGTATATAATAGAGATAATGTAATAGGATACAAGGTGTAACCAAGGAATCCTATAATGATTATAATAAATGAAGAGGATCTAATGTTGAACCAAGGAATCTTTGACCTCAAGGGTCGAGCCTAATCATATTAATAATATTAATTCTATAAAAATGGCCTTAATGTAATATAATGGATGTTCCCAAGGAATTACACTATAAATATATCTAATTGATTCGATGGATCTCATCCATAGTAATCTCAGGATAATAATTATTGGGCCCAATGGCATGTATCCATGGCATCGCATGTTCAAAGACATCAACCTAGATCCAAATAGTGTATTTGAGGCTTTATAGTCTCCATAGATGGAGAAGGTATCCAACGAAATCATTTTGGGAATCCATTAATAGGCAAAGACCATGTTCCAGGGTGGTTATCACCCTTGAAAACTATCTCATTGAATCGAAATGGTGTCCTCTAAGTGCTCAAGGCATTCCCTCTGGAATCCAGGGCTAGCTCGAGTCTAACCATTCTTATAATGATAAAAAGGTTCATATAAAATAGTCACTTTATACATAAATCATCATTCATTTGAGTTTATGTAATACTCATTCCATATGATAGTTTATTATGTTCATTCCATTACCTTTCATACTAGGTGAAAAGGATGAATCAAACATGAAAAAAATTAAATTAGATAAATAAATTCCAAGTGATATCTATAATATAATTTCCAATTAATAATTTATTAGGTTCAATCCATTTCCTTTCATACTAAGTGACATGGATAAAAAGGACATGAAACCAATTCCCATTACAATTTATAAACATTTAATAAGTTCATTCTATTTCCTTTTAATGAGCATAACAAGGTAAATCCGGAAATGAAACTAATTCAATTAATTATAATTTAACTAGTCCAGGTGATATATTCAATATACTTCCCATTTAACAATTAAGGATTCATTAGTTAATTTAAAACACTTTCATCATCAAGGTCAAGTCATAGCACACCCAAACGGTGGCATAGATAGTCATAATATGCCACTAAGGCATAGCATAGAAGGCACCCTACTAGGGATAGATGACATTGTGGTTATAACCTCAAACAACACAATGAACATATTAATAAAAGGATCTAGAATATGATTTAAATGATTATAATAATGGAATATGAATTTAATAAGCAACACCCAGTGAAACCAGCATGCACACAACAACAATCGTTTATGAAAAAGTGAGACTTTGAGGGATGATTCATAGACCACCTAACTTATTCATGTATAACACTCATCATCTATTATCAACCTTTAGTTTGGATTGAATTGATAGAAAACCAAATAATGGTCGAGATCCCTAAAAATATGGAAAGACAGTTCATACCTAAATATCTTATCTCATAAGAAGAATAACAAGGAATTGATCCTAACGATTAGAGAACATACTTATGGCTATCCAATGAGACTAATGACTCTTGATTCCCAAACTAGATGGTGGATCAATCCAAAAACCAAGGTTAGGACCGTTGAAGGAGCACTCAACGTAGAGGAGGTCCTTCTACCAATATTATAGGAAAATAAATTTGGTAATAAAAAAATTAGGTAAAAATGATATTTTTACCAAAAATATTGGGGTCCCATGGTTTGGTCGCACAGTTGGCCAAACCATGAACCAACTATGTGCCTCCCACTATCTAAGGAGGTACCCTACATGGTTTGGCTATATAGTTTGAGAAACCATGCACCAACCATGCTTTATAAATCAGATAAAAAATGTAAATCCCTTTCACGAGTGTGCATCCTTGGTTTTGTAGTTAGGGAAAACATGCACCCATCTTTTCCCTTTGAAATTCCATGCATAGTTAGGAGAAAATATTTAGATTAGATCACATAGTTTCTACTAACCATGAATCCGAGTGTTTTTTTCCACCATTTAGGGTTCCAAGCTCTGAAAAAGCCCCAAAAATCCCCTGAAACTTCCACAAACTCATTAGGAATCCATATTAGGTCTAAGAAAAATAATTAGAGTGAAAATTAAAGGATCCATACCTCATAGAAAAACCTGGTTCTTATGAAACTCCTTATCATAATGAAGCTATCACATGTATTACATGTGCAATTGAAACCCACCTAGATTCCAAAACTTTGATGATTTTATGTCATCTTTAGTATGAAACTCTCCATCATCATGTAACTCAAATCTGTGTTTTCTCGGGTTCATGAAAATTTTTCTACATCATGAAACTCTAATTTTATTAAAACTGCATAACTTTCATGAAACCCTTTTCTTTACTAAATATAGACATTCCAACTTCAGAACACCTATTTTGTGAAACTTTTTTCTTGTTCATTCAATATTTCATGTATCATGTAACTCTAGATTTTCTGAAACTATAGAAGTTTAAAAAATCACTTTCATTTATTGTCTTTCAATTATTAGACCTCAAATATTCACTTTCATTGAACTTCATGATACAATTTATACCTTTCACACAACTCATTCACTTTTCGTGAAAAACTTTCCTTTACAATTTTTCCCTTAATATGGTTTGGAATCATTATCCTCCCAATAGGACTAACTATTTGGAAAACACTATAAAACAATATAACCTTCAACACTATAATCCTCAAACAAGGATGGGGTTATTTTCACATCTCTAGAAACTTTTTTCATACTGAAGTATCTCCTCCTCATGATTTCGGAATAAAAATTCCCCATTTCTCACCTTAAATCTTCTGAATGTTCCATTAATACAATAACCATATCTCATAAACCTCAATAAAACATGGTGAATCCATAACTCCCCTTAACCTCTAGCTGTCTTACTGAGATTTTTCATGTACAGATCTTCTTCTCAAGTCTTTAATGTATACCAATACTCCATCCATGTTTCTTGATTTTATAATTGACAAAAAAATCATACACCAACCATAGGTTTGGGTATAAAATTATTTCTCTTTGGAATTTTTAGTCAATAATATCATTAATCCATCCTATTTTAGATAATCTAATCATTTCATGGATATAGATTTATGATTCCCCATTTTTCACCCTGATGAATTTTCTCTACGTCTTTAACATCAAAATGAAAATGGTTGCATAAAACTAGATTCATTACATAGGTAATATTCCCCTTAGGGTCATTAGAAATTAATTTTATGTTTTATCCCCCTTTGACATCTTGACTAATAGGGGGAATTGAAACCAAATTTAAGCCTCCTCTCCCTAGCACAATCAAGTCTATATGGGATTTTTTAATAAGAAACACAACTTTCCCTTAATCAATATTATATATTTAATAGATTTTTAATATGCATTAGAAACCTAGGGGAACATGGTTCTCTTCCAACTATGGAAATAATAGATATAGAGATATTTTTATCCCCCTTTGAGATCTATCATTCACTTTTGACACTATCTATCACTTTATTCTTAAATAAATTCCTCTTCTTGTCACCTTTCAAGATAAAATCCATTTGTTTATTATAATTACACACTTTTAACTGATTTTTAGTGAGAAAATTTACCACTCATTTTTTAGTCTTTGAAAATATATTATGCCTACTAAGTTAGAAATAATTTTAGTAAACAATAGTTTAATCCAACAAAAACTAATTTTTTCCATGTCACTAACTTACTTCTAAAGATTCTATTAGTGTAAATTTCTTTCTTTTGATTAAGATCCATTGATCTAAATCAAAATAACACCAAATGGCCAGTGAATAAAAAATTAATCACACATGTGTGAGAAAAACCAAACGTCAAACCAACTAAAACAACTTTTTAAAGATAACATCATGGTATAACTTAGTATGAATGATCTTTAATCCATTACAGGACTACTTTTTTAGATAAAGATAAATAGTCTAGAGTTCTTATCATGAACTCTCCCTGAATATATTTACTTTGGACTGATACCACTTATTCAAAAAAAATGTTGATTTCCTATTCATAATGTGGACGTCGCATTGTGGGAATGATATTGATTTTCTAGAAGTTTCTTAGTATGCTAAAGATAGTTAGTTGATAAAACATTATTAGAAAAAGAATATATAAACATGAAATAAATTAATTTTGTTTCTTATCCACCAATATATATTTTATTGGTGGTGAAGTTCCACTTTAACTAAGGCTTGATACCAATGGTTAAATATTAAATATGAATTGGAATCACTGGACAGTCCAAATATAGATTTTATAGCTCTTCGGTTTCACATTGGGCTCTTCATCATATGATTTTACATTTCCATAGTAATCTACCTTCATAAATAGATTTGATAAACATAGTGGTTATTTAACACCACTTGTTTAGTTGGATATCATATGTGTATTTCAAGTATTTTAATTATTCTTATCACATGTATCCCCCATTTGGTTTATGTAGCTATTCCATTTCATCAAAAAACACCCCATGGATCATATCTCCCCATTAATCCTGTAATATTTCAAACATATATTAGAAATAGTTAAATTCATGGGGAGATGGTACCTCAAACATCATAAATGATAGGATTGTGGTTAGTCTTGATAGGACACCCCTTTGATCTTTACCTAAAATCACAATACACTTTTTATGATTGTTCTAATCTCCTAGCCAATTCCCACTGATCTGGACATAAAATTAGGAATTCTTTACCCACATGATCAGTATTTTTTTATAAATAGGTTTGGTGGGTTGGAAATTTTTCATAGTTTTGGTTTTAAATCCTCTAGAAAAAATTTCTTTCTTTGACATATCACATGTACACTATTTTTCATGATTATTTCATAGATTAGAAATCTTACTATTGTCCTTCTACTCTTGTTTCTTTTTCTATTGGAGGGATCTTATTAAATCATTCATTTCTCATCGTTAAATATTTCTTATAAGTTTACCATGTCTCCATTTTTTTATTTCCCTTTAATAGCCATGTAAGAAACCTAAACCTTTTCTATTTTAGGTGAGTCTTTAATTTAGTTTACATGCTTATTACACACAAATATAGAAGCTTATAGTTTCCTCTTCCAAATTTTCTCCCTATATTCCCATGAATGGTTCAATGAGTGTAACATAGTGGGTTATTACAGAACCCTTAATTGTGATCCATGTTTTTTTTAATAATAGTAAACCAGTTTTAGAGATTAACATGAATTTTTCTATTATAGGCTACTTATTTTTATTACATAGGAGTAGAGTACCTTCTTATAGTGTCTTTCTTCCTCCATGCATTATTTCATCTACAATACCTTTCCATATGACTAGGGTGAGAAAAAATAAAATATATTCGACTAAACACATACCTTGTTTCATAATGTATTGGTTTAGATATTGATAAAACCATTCTTATTACAACATTAATCCTTTAGAATTATTGACACACACTTAGAGTGTTTCCCATTATTCCATAATAGAATAATTTCATAGATACTTTATTCTAAGATCATTTAATTTCAGGTTTTCTAGGAATATTGTTTTTATTTTTATATTTATAAATATTATTACTCATATTTATGGATCACATATTTATAGACTTATATACACCACTTATAGATTCTTATATGAAGTGAAACTCCGCCTTATTTTTTCATTAGAAAAATATATTATTTCCTCAATCTACCTGATATTCTTCTCTTTCTCATTTATTTGTGATTTTATTTCCATTAATATAGAACTGTATTTGTTTTAAAATTTTCTTATACATTCAAGAAGTGTCTTGAGATGGATGAAAACTTATTTCAACTCATTTTTTGTGAAATTTTTTTGTTTGATATCATTTTACATTTCTTCAAGTTGATTACTTTGTTATTTCATTTTGACACCCATCTTCTCTATGTGAAAAAAAATTAGGGATAAATCAACTCTTTTCACCATCATGTTCTTTGTGTGAAAATATTTTATGATTGTATAGAACACTTCCTATATGATCTCACACCAATCCACCATCTCTTGTAAGGATTGGATATTTTCATGATAATAGAAAAAACTTCCTCCAAATTGAAAACCACATGTCATAAGCTCATAATTTTTGTCAAAGTTTTCATTATAAGAGAATGGTTCATATTTACCACTAAATCTTCCAAACATTTATTATTAGACATAATATTTGTAAATGGATCCTCAATGTTTCTCCTTTAAAAAAAATCATCCTCTATTGGTTCAATCTTTTTATCTTGTTTTTTACTAGAAGATTTTAAGTTTTTAATCACCTTTTCTTTCACTAGAGTCTTCTTCTCAAGACTCAATACTTCTTTAGAGTTAACCTAACTAAAAAATTGATCAATTAATTATTTCTAAATTAAGTACACATTCTCATAAAACTCATCCACATATTCAAATGATTAATTTAAAACCCATAATTCAATTTTTCACTCTTTTAATTTCTATTTCTTTAATATTAACTTCCTATTATACCAATAGGTAAACTAAACCCTCTAATTTTTTATTTTTAAGGTTGGAATATAAACATATAAATTTATAATAAACTTATAGAAAATGGTTAGAATCATATAAAATAATTGAATTAGAATCATTTACCTTAATTTTCATATCTGGTCTTCTAGAAATCTTCTTCTTCTTGCCTTTTGTCACAAGGCAGTATTCATCATTCTTCTTCATTGGTATACTATTTATAGAATTTTCATACACATATTCCAAATCATTAAAAATATCAAAAGAAATAGCACAGTGGATAGATTTTTTGTTAACTTCATTTGATAATGATCTATTCAGGATCATTTCTATCTTTATATTTTTTATTTTTTCATTGTGGATTCTCAAGTCGGCATCTCTTCAGATGTACTTCATAATATCTTTAATTATAGCCTAAAAGAACATTATAATTTCTTTAAACTATCAATAAAAGTTATTTCTATCAATAAATAGAGGCTTAAACATATAATCCATGTTTATAAATCCAATTGCTGCTTCTGAGGTTGAACACTAAGTCTGAACCTTTACCATTTGAAACCATTTTTTGGAACCAAATATGCACTGAGGGGGGTGAATAAGGGTGTTGGGAGATTTAAACTTTTTCTTTGATTCTTTTTCTTCTTATTTTAATAACATGTTACCTTGTTAAAATGGACATGTTCAATCTCTTACACTCGATTAAATCCTAACTGAAACAATCACAAATATTAAAGAAAGAAAAGAATCCACAAGACACATGGATTTTTACTTGGTTCACCACAAAGGAATGTTATAATAAGAATACATTGATGTTTTGATTTTCATACCAAAATCCAATGAGCATCATAGGTTGGTGGATATAGTGGTTTCACTGTGGTCACTCCATTCTAGGAACACTACCTTTACAAGGTTTAGGGTTTATTTACTCCTCTCCCAAGGAACACTGCTTATTCTTCTCTCCTATACACTACTTAAATGAATAAACTTTCATATATTATATAATTTTAGGTGTCCATAAAAATATTAGAAACATTACACTTTCCCCCTAGTTATTATGAGATTCTTCTTGAATCACAGTCCCAATTTTATGCTCTCTGGATGAACTGTTCACTTCAAATGGATATTCAATGAGCTTTGTTTTTCAAAATTCTGATTTTATGAAACCCATGGTTTTAAAAAACTCTAAAATTCAAAAAACTCTTACTTTCCTAAAACTATTCCAATGTAAATTTTAATGGACTTGTTCATAATTATTCAATTTTTTAAAAAAACATTCACGCAACTCTTCACTCTATCATGTAAATTTTTCAATTTTTTGAAACTCTTGATGTGTCAGAAAACTCCTAACTTACATGAGACTTTAAATATTTTACAAATATACCTTGTTCTATATGTACAAAAGTTACTCTATTAAAACACCTCATTTTATCATTACTACTTCAAGTAATAAATACCTTTGTGAAAATCTTTCATAATTTTGATCCTTCATTTCTTCAACAAGTCTAGCTCATTAAAATGAGGGGGTAGTGGTATATTTATAGGCACATCCAACCCTTTTCACAACTACCTTCTATTCCCCCCACCTCGCATAAAAATTTACTATTATACTAAATGGTAATTTTTTAATGTCTCCTTTATCATGAAACTCCCTATCGTCATGAATCTTTCATCTGTATTTTGTGAGTTCACACAACTCTCCTTTATTTCATAACTTCAGAAATTTGGTTTCATCATTATCATATAAATCTTTACAATCATGAAACTCGAATCTGTAATTTTTGGATTTTGACAACTTTATATTCATCATGAAACTTTTATTTTTCAGAAACTACAAAACTTTTACAGAACACTTTCTTTCACCAAATAAGGAAAAGATAACTTTAGAATACATATTTCTTGAAAATTTTCACATGTTCATGAAACATTTTATGTGTCATGAAACTATGGATTTTATGAAACTTCATAAGTTTAATGAATCACTTTTATTTGTTATATTTTGATGTGGAAATCTCAAATATTTACTTTCACATAATTTTGAAAAATAGTTGATACCTTTCACACAAATTCTTCATATTCTGTAAACAAAATTTATTTTTCTAATTTTTCTATGAGATATAATTGAATAACCATCTTCATAGATTTTCATAACAAACTATTTATAAGACACTATAAAACAATGTATCCTTCAACACTAGAATCCTCCTACACTGATTTAATGATTTTTACATCTCTAGACAACGTCCTTCATTTTTTGAGTATATCCTCATCATGGTTTTAGAAGAAAACTTAACCATTACTCACCCTATAGATTCTAAATCTTAAAAAAAATGAGACAACCTTCTCACATAAACCTTTTCCAAATAAGTGTAAACCAGAACTTCTCCTTAACCTTAAGTAGCCTTATTATTTTTCTCATGTGAAGCTCTTCTTCCCAAGTCTTCAATGTATACCAATACTCCAACCATGTTTCCTGATACTATGAGTGACAACAAATCCAACCCCAACCATAGTTTTAGTTTTACCTCATATATTGATAAGGTACTCAAAAAGTATAATATGGTACAATCTAAGAGATGGATATTACTAATGTCATGAGGTATCAATCTCTCCAAGAATATGTGTCCACAAACCTAGGATGAGGTTAAAAGGATGAGTAAGATCTATTATGCTTTATAAGTGGTATCTATCATGTTTTTTGTGAAATTTTATAGGTTTCTTATTTATTTTACTCTAATTATGGTGGAAAGATATCAAGTTAATCCAATAGTGATGAATTGGGAATATGTAAAAACTATCCTAAAGTACTTGAGACATACGATGGATATGTTCATGGTGTATGGAGGAGATGAGGAGCTAGTAGTGAGGGGTTACAATGATGTTAGATTTTAGATATCTCATGATGATAAGAAATCATAGTCAAGCTATGTATTTTTCTTGAATGGTGGTGTGGGGAGATGTAGAAGCTCGAAGTAACCCATGTTCATTGATTCTACAATAGAATATGAGTATATAGAGACTTTTAATGCAGTTAAGAAATTTATATGGATACAAATATTTATCCCAAATATTGTTGTTTTTAATATTATAGTAGACCTTGTTATAATTTATTACTATAATACTAATATAATTTTAATTACTAAGGATCTCATGTCACACTATAATAAAAATCATATACTTTATAATTTCCATCTCTTGAGGGATTCAGTTTCATCACCTAAGGTATTTTACTTAGAGAGGTAGAGTCACGGCTTGAAATTTTTCCACATAGGATAATGTGGTGACCCTCTTGATAAAGACATATCTTAGAAAAATCTTGATTATCATGTGATAGATAATAGGTTGAGAGTTGTTAGCAATTATCTCTAGTGAAAATGGGAGTCTTGTGAGTGGGTACCCTATACCCAAATCCTTTATTTACTTTTATTAATAAACCATGTATATAGTTTGACATGTACATGTGTTTTATCTTTCCATGATAGTAAAATTACTTCAATGTTACTATATAATTGGTAATGTATTTATATTACATCTCATACCAAAAGGTTATAGCAGTTCCTAGCTATAATGAGAACCTTGAGGTACCAGGTAAATAGTATTAAACCTATTTTCTATGGTCTAGATACATCATTATAATAAGATATAGAATATTTTTGAATATTAGGGGTTGGGGGATCTAAACCATTAAGACTTCATCTCATAATGTTCTCACTTGGTGATCTCAAAAATATGATATCATGAGGACGGACCTACCAATTTTAATAGAACATATTACAGGTGTCATTTGTTATTCCTATTTATAAGCATATTTATTAGTCTTTATATTTGAGATCAAAATCAACGTGTACCATTTTATTGTGTACTTTGATGTTAGACAAAAACCATGACATTTATGTTGTGGTGAGGAATCATATTTTGGGTGTGTAATTAGTGGTATGGAATTGATTGAATGATCAATACATGATTTATTACCTCCAAAATGAATAGATATTTTAGTCCAGTTGACTATTATATTAATACCTTAACTAAATATATGATTAGGGTATAATAAGGTAAGTTCTTCTTGTATGGTCAATAATAAATAAAGTAGTTATGTATGATGACATAGGTTTTGTGTCCATCTATATGAGATATTTCAAGATAAATAGATTATATTAAATGGTGTGTTTTCATGGGAAATATTTTCATTTCTATGAATTTACCTTATCTCTATTGGGGCCTTGATGGGTTTCCAAACTCTACTCTTGGTTTGTGTGTACTATTCACAAATATTGATATAAGGGCCTAAAGGTTGTCACACAAAGTGTATTCATAGGCTTGGCCAATTATAGTAAATTATTGTTTAAGAGAAGTAGGCCCCATGTCGGGGACTTGGATATGTTTAGGAGTAAATAATCATAATAAAAAATGAATTTTATTTTATTATAGTTTCAAATAATAGAAAGTGAATTTATTTACTTTATGTATCACTAATAGTAAGTGGAAATGGGAAATAATATTTTATGAATGAATATTTTATTTAAGGTTCATTAAATATTTTTGGGAGATATGGATCAATATAATGGATCTTATTTTATCATGAAACATAGTTTAGATGTTTTAAGTGATAATTTATTTATGTTGTTTATCACCAGTTTTTTATGTCACACAATGATAAATGGTTAAATTTAAATGGTTTTATTTATAGAAGGTTTGATATAAAATTTTTACAAATAAAATTTTTATATATAAGTAAATTTAAACCACTATTTTTACACATTATTACTCCCATGAATAGTAACTTCATATCTTATCTATGTCTCAATTCCTAGAGAGATAAGGGTGAAATTAGAGATCTGTGATCCAAGCTTCATCCCTAGATCAATGTGTAAGATTTACAATGATTTTTATAATATAAAAAGGTATGTTGATTCTATGTTATAGAACCCAAATATCAATGATAAATGAATCTATGAGAATTTGGTGTGCGTTTGGATGATCTAGAGGCATCTGCCATCAATTCCCTTAAGCATAAATTATCGGTAACAAGTGAAACATGCCTATGTGTTCAAATCAAATGATTTAATGGTTTGATTTAATTTTTTTTTAAACCCTTCCACATGGGATTATGTGGTTGTTTACTAGGTTGTGTGTCATCAATGTTAATATTATGACATAAAAGAATTAATAAAAAAATTATATACCCAGTCTTTATGCTTTTGTGACATGCTCGGTACCAATAGTTCCCACACCCAAGTTGTAGTTTACCAAACTCATGTCCAAGATCTCATCCAAAACATATCAAGAAAAATATCCATATCAATAACACAATAACATTAAAATCAATGAAAAATCCATAATATCATTCAAATTTTTCTACTCAATTCACAAACCAACCTCTATATCAATCTCATGCAAATAAATGCACAAATCAAAGACACCACTAAAATATTTACAACACAACACAACAAATCAATCAAATATTTAACCCTAAAAATAAATTTAATATATTAATAACCATATTCAACCTTTTCCCTCAACGACCTAATTAACCCATGAAATCAATTTCATTCAATTACACCATTTATCTTCCATTCCTATAAACACTCATGCTCCTATAAAATCACTCTCATGTTTGAATAAAAACATGCACACCAAAATACTTGGTTGAATAACCTAAACTCACTCCAACTTATCATGAGTTCAAACACATTAAACAATTTAATTAAGTTGTCAAATTAAAACTATGAGACTCTCACAAATATAATAAGTTATAAGTGACCTACCTCAACCCAATGATTTCACCAAAACCACACTTCCAAACTCGAGATCCATATATTCCTCACCCTTTTCAAACACATAAAACTAAAAACCCTAAATTATTTCAACTAACACCCATGATATCTTCTTATCCCTACCTGATTAAGGTTTCACCATGAGAAAACTAATAATAGAGAATAGTAGGGAAGATTTTGAGTGACTTACCATGTATATAACATCAGAAATTCTATGAGATCTAAGATATGGGAGAGAAATCCCCTCAAATTTACCTCTAAAATCTCATTATAATGAGAGATATAAATGATAGGTGGAAGAACAAAATCAAAATCAGTTGAATAGGTCCAAAATAGTGTTTTCATATGTGTTTTTAAGTGACTAAATGACCCAACTACATAGTCCCAGAGATGGTGCATCAACTATGTAAATGATACTATCTAAAATATCTTAAACATTCACTGTTTAACTACACAGTTCTAGGTGACCATAAAGATAATTCTACACCTAAAATTTTAAGGATGCATGGCCCAACTACATGGTCCTTGGAACCATGAACAAATCATATATTTCCCTTTGATTCCAAAAATATACCTCAAAACACCTCTCAAAATGGTCTAACTCAACTAAACCTAAATCTTTACCTTTTCTCCAAAATCTATAACATATAATTATATCCTCATAAAACAATTTTATTCCTTGAAAAACTTTTCACAAACTAATCCAAATATGACTACCTAAAATGTGGGTACAATAACTCTCCCCACCATCATGGTTTTCTTACTTAAGATCTAGTGAACATTCTAAGCCACCAACTCTTCTTATGAGAATAAAAACCATCAATGTACTCACCTCCATCAGGAATATCGATACACTAAAAAATGGAATCCAATAAAAAATTTATCATCAACTCAAAGAGAACCCAAAAGAAAACCACCACCTAGTGAAACCTAAAACAACATCACCAATTGTGACTTCTTATTTCTCAAACATTGTAAACACCAATATTGTGAGTTATTGCAACTCATTAATAAAACTTGAAACTAAATATGAACACCAAACTCAAACTGTACTCATCATCTTACTCAAAGATTAATTACGCCACTCATTCACCCAAAACCAAAATCACTTAATAAACCAAATACCCATAATATAATATTTACATCCCATAAAGAGAAATCTCCCCCCCCCCCTAAGGGAATATTTAACACTCAAAACTATCTCCTAAAGTTACTCCCATGTCTTCATACCCTTATAAATTAAAACATTGTATTAATATGAAAATATTTTTCCATACAAGTTGAGATCACACTAAAAGTAATCACACAATAGACAAAGAAACTACCAAGCCATTTATACAACCCAAAATTCTTATTTACCACAAACCCTAACTCCAAAATGTTTATACCATTTATCCACTTAGATATAAGTGATTATTAAAATTATCCATTACAAGTTTCCTAAACAAACCCCATTTATATAATTCTTTCCTTAAATTTCCTCGTTAACTTTAACAATTTAAACTCACTTCATGAATACATTTATTACCCTTGGATCAATCGTAATTCAAGAATTGTTATCTCATAGTAACTGTATACTTGAAAACCATAACACTTAGTATTAGTGACCGTGAACTCATTTAAATAACCCACTAACTATCTAAAAAATCCTATAAACCAACCGTACAGAGAATAATTCCCCAAATTGAAATTTGATGGGTACTCTAAATTCATAATGGGTAACCACAGCTCCTGATCTTACTTTATACAACTCTTGTCCCTTAAAACCAAATAGGAAAAGTTCACTACATCAGGAACCCCTAATTATATCCCATAAATCATTTGATCTACTACCAAAATGTAAATAGAAAATTTCACCCCCTAATTTTATCAAGAAACCATAAAAATTAATCTATACTAATTCTTCATTACCATAATAACGGTTACCTACTTTCCCAAATTCAGTAGTCACCCACTTCAAGGACTATTGTTATTCCATTATCATCTTGACTAATACAACTTCTCATATATAAATTATTAACCAAAACAACCTAAAATATAACCATATACATTACAACATAACACTAAGATCACAATTTTTATTCTAATTTACATAAAAAATAGCTATCTTCCATAATGCAACTAGACAATACCATAACCAAAATCTAAAAACCAAAGACAAAACTAATTACTCATACTTCAATATCATGAAAAAAAGATAAATATAAAAAATAAAAAATGAGAAAACTGATATAGTTCCAACCCAAATCAATCCAAATCATAACCTTATTATTCATAATACCTTCCCTAAATGGACATAGAAACAACAATAAATTCCATAACCAATAATACTAACAGATTCACCAAACAATCTATAAACAATATGTTGGTTATTTCACACTACCACATACTAATTGACCCCTTAATATACCATATAATTATCACATGTAAGAAGGAGGTCATGTCCCCAAGGCATCCATCTCATATTGATTTAGTATAAAAAATAAAAACTACTCCCCATTGGGCTAACCCGCCTATTGACAACATCCAAGCCAAGAATAAAACCTACTCCTCCCCGATCTAACCTACCCACTATCCAAAAAAATTATTACAAATATAGGTTTATCACTGATATAAATTACAACCATTACACATCATTAATAATAAATCATATCAACCATATTAAATAAAAAATACTTTTCAAATCCAAAACCACACTTTATAAAACAATGTTTTCCATAATCCTTTTGCATCATTTGGAAATATTTTAACATTTACCACATATCTTACTAAAAAAATAATCATTCCCATTTCGAAACATTTAAAATAAACTTCTTATAAACAATACCTTTGTAAAATTCTTTCATATTTTTTACCAACCCATGTCATGGGTATTAATAAATCAACTAACATTATTTTTACAAAATTCCAACTTGAATACACTGATTTCATTAATATTGTATAATGAAATCCATTTTATTAGAACCCTCAACACCAAATAAGTTCACTTCATGGTTTTGAACCAACTTTTTTAACATGAAAATGTAAAGTTTAAAAACTTTTTTCCCTATAAAAGTTTGAAAAACCACCATAAAAGAACTTTAACATTAAAATATCTTCTTATACCCCCCAAAACCAATTGATCCAAACATTTATTTTCAAATAAAACACACTTCTATAACCATTTTGGAAGCCAAACTAAACACGTCATATATGTGAAGTCTTTTTTTGAACTAGGGATCAGTGAACCAAAATATTGAAAACTATCTTTTCATTCCCAAAATATCAAGAACCATTACCATTGTTTTTAAGAATCATTATAAAACAAATTTCATAAAAAAAACTTTTTCTACCTTTAAAACCATAATTAATTCACTGAATATTTTTTGGAAATATCCCTTCCAATCCATAAATTATTTACACCGTTTAAAATACCATTGAAAACCCAAAAATGTTTCATTTTCCAAACCAGGTTCATAGAAAAAAGTATCAACACCAAATTCTAATTTCCACTTTAAAATATTAATACTACCAAAAAAATTAACTTAAAACATAGTTATTGAAAAGATTAATTTATAATCATTAGAATAAAATAACTGTTTTTACACACTAAAAAGAAAAACTAATAAATCATAAAAAACAATTCACAAAAAAAAGTATACTCTTCCCATAAAAAATAATTCCAACATTGAACCAATTAGGTCACCACTAAATGAATTGTTTATCCTTAGATAATAAATTATTCATTTAAATTTAAATTATTTAATGTTCATCCCATTTAATTGAATCCTAACATTAAAAACCAATAAAAATACAAATGATCGGTATAATTTATAATGAAATAAAGACTTATATATAAAAGGTACTACATATTATTATATAACAACAACCATAACTAATATCACAACTATGAGTATAATTCATAATAGTGTACTTACATAAATATTTTTGTTCAAGTTTTATCAGATAATTGAAACAAATAATACCACATATGAAACAATTTCCTTGTTAAAATATAACAATAAAAAGAACAACTCGTACCTTTTCCCATGTTTTAAATTCATTATTCATCATAATTAAAACAATCAAATCTAGCCAACCATATGCCATGAAATACTTGTAATGGTATTATATGATGTTTGAGACATAAAACTTGTCTTAGTTTAATGTATCCAAGACACATCTCTTGGTAAAAACAAAAACAAACCAACTTTTTTGGAGTCAACCAACACCACAAGTACTTGAAATTACCTAGAAACATGGGTTTAACTATAAACATATTTGTTGGAAATTTTTATATCTCACCTTAAAAATATTGAAAATTATTTTCTCCACACCTACTCAACCTTGATTGATGTAAACTAATACTATTTGTAACATCTGTATTT
This sequence comes from Viscum album, assembly GCA_963277665.1. NCBI lineage: Eukaryota > Viridiplantae > Streptophyta > Magnoliopsida > Santalales > Viscaceae > Viscum > Viscum album. The sequence continues at coordinate 1,424,701,429 of OY728135.1, read as the reverse complement.
GTTCTAGCTACTCAAAATTAACCCCAAACCAAATTAGAATGTCACACATCCTATGGAATCATTACTTGACTACTAAATGATAGATAATAAATATAAAACATACAGTACTAACCGTGGGTAATGTTTTCATAACTCATCACAACCACTGACTACATACCTGGGATCATTAAGTAGTGGAAATTTCATAAATTTAAATGTATATATACATTTATAATAATATAATACCAAAAAATAAAGGGTAAAAATACATCCTTATATAAGTGATAACCCAGTAAAACTAACTTACTAACCACCGATGGTTCCAACTCCATTAATCTCCACTAAATGTCCCCTTATTCTAAATCCAACCCAATAAATCCACATACAGGTGACCTAGAACTCAATCATCATCATCTATATAGGCACCATGATTCCCATGTATATATTGAGTAACAGTCCAAGAATAATTTCTATAACTCTTACCATTCTCCGCATGTATATTAAAATCCGTCAAGCATCAATGATTTTTAGAAAACATTCCTTCCCAATGAAATTTTATATAATAATAATAATAAATTTATATAACCATAATAATTAACAATCTACCAATAATAGTAAATCCACCCATCATGAAAAACATAAATCAAAACCCACATCATAAACCAAATTCAACATCATAAAAAAATAAATACCATAAATGAAATACAACACTATAAACCAATGCCAACATTATGTACGTGTGTATTAACCATATTTATAGGGAATCGCTTATGCCATGTGTAACCATATATGAATGGGTATCACCTACTTGTGAGAGGAATGATTACCCCCAAATATCACCTTGTCCATAATTAAAAGGTCCCCACACACAAGTGGGTATTTACCAAAACCTCACCTCATTATGACCCATGAGGTCCCTATACCCAAGTGGGATTTTACTAAACTCATGTCTAAGAACTCATTAAAAAGATATAAATAGTAATATCTATATTAATAAAAAAATATTTTGAAACTCAATTTACAAATACACAATAATATCTAACATATGAAACTCGATATACAAACCAACCTCCATACTGAATCATGTATAACTCAATTTTCCAATAAATAACACTACTAAAATATTTTCAACAAAAAATATTTAACCCTAAAATTTAATAAAATAAATCAATAACCATGGTAAACCTTTTTAATAAAACCCCTAATTCACCTATGAAATAAATTTCACACAATACCACCTTTACCAAACCATTTTTGGAAAACAATCAAGCACTAAGAAAAACACCCATGTGATTTCAGAAAAATACACACACCAAACCGCTTAGTTAAAAAACCTTAAATCATTCCAATATTTCATCACTTAAAACATTAAAAAACAATTAAGTAATTAATACCACAAAAATCAATACCACTATACAATTAGAGTGAGTGAGAATCCATTACCTCAACCTAGTGATTTCATTAAAACCATTTTTTCAAACTCAAGATCTATATCCTCCTCAACCTTCTCAAAAACATATAACCAAAATCCCTAAATAATTCCAAGAAACACCCCCAATCTCATTCAAGCTTACCCAATTAGGGTTTCACTGGGATAAATTTAATAATGGAGAAGAGGGGAGATTTGGAGTGACTTACTATCAATATAACACCTCAAATATCTAAGATATAATCTATATGAGATAAATCCACCCAAAATCACCTCAAGGGTCACATTAAAATGAGATATTGGAATTTTATAAGAAGAATAACACTGGGATCACTTCAATTTTTCCAAAATAAATGTTTCAAGGGTGTTTTTAAGTGACTATTAAGCTTAAATTAATGGTCCTAAAGACTGTGAAAAAACTATGAAAAAGTTACTTCCCAATATATCTTGAGCACGTATGGTCTAAATACACGGTACCACATGACCATGAATCGACTGTGTACATCATTATACCCCCAAAATATCAAGGTTTCACATCCCAATTACCTAATCTTATAATTCATAAATTGATCATGAATTTCCCCCTAGAAACAAAAAAATATAGCCCAAAACACCTCTCAAAAAGCTATAACTCTACCAAAACCAAATATTTAATTTTTCTCCAAAATATGGATTTTATAGAGCAATTATCTATCAGGGAAAATGATATGGGTTTAATACTCATCATACCCTTAAGATATATGTACCTTAAAAAAATTTAATAAACCTAGACTAACCATGAAATTTCTTCCATTTAAATAAAACTAGTTTAATTCATATGTCAAAAATGATTCCTTGTTAAAATAATTTCATGGGGATTATAGTGATAACTTAACATATACACAATATTTTCATTAAATAATATATGTTTGTGGTTATAAATCAATAGTTTCTAGATATAGTCAAATTCATACTTAGAAACTCTAGACCTGTACTCACAAATCTTGTGCTAAAACACATAAATTACAAACTATATTTGATACCAAGTCATATGACACAATCTCAACATATTTTTATTTTACAACATTTACATAATTTAAATATAACATCTAAAAAATAATCTAATGATTCCAATAACTGATGGTTTAGTATATTTGAGGAATAGCCACATAAGAAACTTATTTTACAATACTTATGAACATTTACCCATAATCAAACCACATAGGCCCTATTTTATACTTCTCATAGGTTATACTTATATTTGTAATCTAGGATATGTAAACATAAGAAAATGGTGGGATCAAACACTCTATAAGGGAAAACATATCAATGAATCATAATGTTTATATAAAAAACATGTAAAAAAACATGAATAATGGATAAATATATTATTAAAATGATCATGGAATCATAATTGATAATCATAAAACTTTTTTTATCGTTAAGGATCATGATATGAATACATAAGACCATAGAAAGGTCACCAAGGAATCATAGAAATCATTATATGTCTTATAATCATATAAAATTAATATCTATTCATGGGATCATAACATAAGAACATAAAATATCATATAAATATGGTAAATCATAGAAATGTAGCATATCAAGTAATTTTTGGCAAAATCGTAAACAAAGGGAAACATCACCTTAATGAATCACTCAATCGCACCCACTCTTGAAAAAAAACTTCACCATGTCCATGAATACTTATATCATGATATGTAAATTGTTACATATGAATTGGATGGAAATATAGGACCCCACATTCAAATAATCCATACATATGTGTACCACTTGAAATTAATCATTCATCATAGCATAAAGAACCCAAGAAAATAAAATGGGTATTATATCATTTTAAATTGGTATCATATAACATGATATCAAAGCTATATTGGTTGTTACAAAAAATTCAATCTCCCAAAAGTAGAATTTCATAAATTAATTTAAAAAGTGATTCATTAAAAATAATTTCTAAGGAAATAAATCCTTTATATATAAATAAGAAAATATAATTGAAATCATAAAAGAGTTTTTAGAAAATTCTTTTATCATTTCGATAAAAGATATTGTTTTGAGTAACATTCAAATGTCATTTTCAAAAGTTGAAGTGGGAACTTTTCAAAAACTTTTAACTTTGAAAAGAATATTCAATATTGGGGACAAGAAAAAAACACAAATTTTATCTCAAGGAAATTTTTATTGAAAGATAAGATATACAATCATGAAATTTAAAATCATCTCAATATTAAAAATTGAAACTTTTATTGAAACCCACATCACAAAAAGGGTGAAAAATATGAAATTTTAAAAGTTGTAAATATAAATTTTAATATCACCATAAATAAGACATTTTTTTATTTCAAAATAAAAAACTAGAACATTTGTGGGAAGAGTGAATATGAACATGGAAGAAAAAGTTCTTATTATAAAGAGTATGGGAATTATTCTTAATAACATAAAATTTTATGAAGAAATAAGTACATAAAAGAAGATGTATTTGATTTGAAAATTTAATTCCATAAAAATGAGTAAATTTAACATAATATTAGTATATTTTATAAGAAAACAATATTGTAAAACCATAGTCAAATATAAATCATTAGGAATCAAGAAAAGAAGTTGAGTCAAGAAAACCCATTACCTATACTATTATCTTCTGTGAAAGTGATTTAATCATTATATAATAAACATAAACATATTAATCACCTATTTTAAAAACATATTCATTTATATTAAAATTTATAACCTTTAATTGTAATCATTAATTATAGTTTCATTAGAAAGTTAATGTTAATTTTCTTTATTGGATATTTCTATCATTTCACATATGTTTTATAATAGTGACTTAAAACACCATTATTTTATACCATTTTCACCATTAATAGATTATAAAATTTATTTCTATCCTTTTATTTTAATTATTTATAAATATCCATGTTCATTTTATGGAAATTGTGATCATGGTTCACAAGAACATAATCCATTACGAGCTTGTTTCGGGTAATTTACAGATATCAACAGATTACTTTATAGGGATGATTTTTTTGTTATAATTGAATATCCATATTCAAAAAATATAATACTACTTAATATCATATTTTTTCATAAAATATATATTATAACCATCCATGTAGGGTGGTGTTAAAAAACGAAACTTGTCGCTCTGTAGACGTGGTAGTCTGCACGCACACAAGGACGACCTTGTTTTCATAGAATAATAAGAAGGAATAAATATATTTATATTTTAAGAATCCTAATAATGTTATAATATAATATTTATTCATTAAATACCCAATTTTAACCATCAATTTAAGGTTTTGATGAGAAATAGAACATGTCGCTCCACAGAGGCAATAGTCCACACACACACAGGCGGCGTTTTCATTTTTCATAGAATAGAAAGAAGGTAGAAATTAATTTATATTTTTATAATTGTAATTATTTTATTAATATAATATTTATTCACTAAATTAAAACTTTTAACAATCCATGTAATTTGGTTATAAAAAATGGAACATGTCGCTTCATGGAGGCAGTAGTACACACATACACATGAACAACGTTCTGATTTTTCTAAGGAAGGGGAATGGTAGATAATGATTGTTCAATCAATAAAATATCATTTAAATATAGTAATTATATTTATGTTATTATTTTATTATTTTATTATATAATTTTTTGAATATTAATAAGACATTAAGTAGGAATGAAAAAGAGTTATTTGGGAATTTTTACCTTATCCTAGGAATAACTCATTTGAAAATTGGATTAAGGCTTTGAGGGGTGGTCCTATGAGGAGACCAAAACTTCTAGTATGTCGATAGGAGTGTTGTGGTGGTATTTTGGATGTGTGTTTTTGAAATAAGGTGCTTTTTTTTAGTAAAATTGTGGTGGTGAAGGGCTCTTTTATAGGTGAGAGGGGTGTCATTTTGGTAATAAAATAAAAGGATAAGTCATTATTGAAGTAAAGTGGCTCCAAAAGTGAACAATAACATAGAAGGGGTATGGTAGGGTCGAACCAAATCTCATAAAAACAATTTTATACATTTTTCAGCATGTTTTTAGATCTTTTACACTTAAATAAACTTTTACTTTAATTTAATTTTACCATGGTAACTCATTTTATAACCTTAGTAACTTATTTTTATGAATAAAAAATTTTCCAATATTAAATAATTTAGATATAATAATATAAAATATAAAAACTATTTTATAATATTAAATTTCTAAAAGTGATAAAAATTAATATTAAAATGATAAATCTATAACACGTTAAAAATAATTTTAGAGAGAAGTATAACTTTAGTTCTAAAATGTCTAATGTCAGTTTTCAAATTAAACATGATATTTTTAAATGTATAATTTCACATATAAAATATATATTTTTTCCCTGAAAATTGTTTTATAAAATTTTAATTAATACTTATATACTAATGGTGTCATAAAATTCATTATATTTGAAAAAAAAATGAATTTTTCACTATTCACTAAAAATCAATCTTTTCAGAAAACAAATCATCCTAAGATAATACTATTATAATGAATCCAAAAATGAAGTTCATTTTTTAAAATTAAAATTATAAAATTTAGTCGTTTTTCTTTTAAATGGAAATATAAATTGTAATGAAATATCTTTTGTATGAATTTTTCAAATATTAAATATTCTTATTCTTATTTCCTATAAATATTTAATTAAAATAGTGTTAGTATATTTTTCATATCATAAATATATTATATAATTATATATTTAGTTTCTAAAAATTAAAATTCATATTTCATAAAAAGGAAATTTTTAGTAAAATGCATGTTTAAGCATAAAATAAACTCATTAGTTATTTAGCTACAGTAATTGAATTTTATCAATTAATTAACATTAAAATGGATTTTATTTTTATTTAAAATTTCAAAATGTGAGATATATAAAATATAGGTGATTTTTAAATAACTTATTTCATTGATAATTTCATGTTTATATCATCCTAATTTTACTTACATAACCCCTCAGCATCTCCATGTAAGACCTAAGGACAAGATAAGCTATGGTTGAAGTCATGGGTGATAGTTCATTTAGAAAGGATCTTCTGTAAATTCCTACAATCTTGGACTTCTCTCATATGTGAATTGGAGTTCATCTTATTCTTGATCTATGGTAAACCCTAATGACACCATCTCCTTTTTAAGATTAGATAGGTGAGCCTCATAAGGAAGACTCATACTACTCAATGCTATAATTTCACCTTTCTATAGAGTTTTTATAGTGTTGTTACATTTATTTATACCTACTAATTTAATTAATATATTATAATAGTTAGATTTAATAATTTTATTTTAAATTATAATGGTTTTTTTTAGTTCTATGTTACGTGTAAAGTAATCTACTATACATTATATTTATTTAAAAATAAATTAATACTAAAATTCTAAGGCATTGCATTCTTTCCCCTTAAATAAATTAAATCCTCAAAATTTTAATTATCACTTGCTAATGAAAATAGGTAAGGGTATATAAAATATAGTCATGGATCAAGAAATAATTTCTAGAGTTATACCAAACTTGAAATATAGAAAACATATCTTTTTACTCATAATAAGAATATCTCTAATATTTAATTTTTCTCTAATCATTTGAGCTAAACATCCCTCATGATTGGGTATCATAACTCCTATAATAGAATTAGTTTTCCTAGAGAGCTTATAGTCAGTATTTCAATAATATATGATCATGGGTTGGTTTGAAATATGAAATACCATTTCCATATTTTGGTCATTAATATTATGTTTATGTGAATATATAAAATCCCTTTCCAAAATCACATAAACTTCTTCCAAAGCAAGAATAATAATATTTACGTTAATAAAATTTCTACAAACATTAAATTGGGATACGATAATCATAAAACTAGAAGTTTTCTTATATAACCAAGTCAATAGGGTGGCGATTTAAGACTCTTAAAAAACATCATAGATATTCTAAAGTTATTATAGTCAAAATTCAACATCGAATACACAAATCTAGAGTGGAGGACAAGTGTTTCATAATTATAAAGATCTATTTCATTGGTATTCATCACATGAGTTCTTCTTTATTCCCTTGATTTATAAGGTTTTTAATTCTCATAATCCTTGTTAGCCATTATATTTTTTGAATTGACTTCGATAATTCCCATGTTACCCACATTTAGAACATCGAACTATTAATGGTACCTTAAGATAAACTTTATTTCTCTCCATTATGTTAAATAAACTTGTAAAGACCTATCCTTTCATGAATGTATGGATTGTTTTTTTCAATTTAAATTGATTAAACAAACTTATAATTGATAGCTAATAATGTTAAGGAGGTATTGGGTGCATTCAGGGATCATTCAAATCTCGTAGCCCCAAAATGGGAAGAAAATATTGTGTCATGCGGGTAGAGGAAATAGTGTAGCCCATCCCACACTATTTCTCTAAAACTGTGCTATTGTAGAAAATTGAGACATGGGGGCCACACTGTTTTTCTGAAATAATGTGAGCCTAGGTTCATATTCATGTGGGGTTTTAGGGTTTCGGTAAAAATCCTTTTTGCACAGTTTTCACATGGTTAGATAAAATGTGCACCTGATTGTATGGGGTACACCTCTATAACAGTGAATGGAGAACTATTTTTTCATGGTTTGGTCAACTATGTTTCCTTATGTTTTGAGGTTAAATTTCCTTTTTTACATCACTTAAACTTAAAACCATATTCTCCATTCAACTTCTTATCCAACGGATAGAAATGTCTCTCCTCTTCTATGGCTCAAAACTCCTTCAACATAGGCTTTGAGGTAACTCTTTGATCAAAAGTCTAATTCCTGATCTGTCAGAAGCATTGGATCTATATCAGGATGTTATGAAATCCCCTCCTTTAATATCTAAGTTTACTATTTAATACATTATATTATTTAGGTGTAATCCCTTTTCCAAATTTTTACGGTGTTGGACTATTTCTTAGATTTCTTCCAACCTACTCTGAATCTGAGTTCGGTACCGAGAGAGGAGTCATCTATGGCCTTAAGGTAGGTGATCTCATCATTTTCCCCATTATTTTTTATGTTTATTATCTTATTCCATTGTCCCACAATTTATATTTTGTTGATCATCTCCTTTTATTTGAGTTCTTTATATCAAATTGATCCTTGCACATTAGTATATGCTCATTGATCCTTATTAAGTATATTAGAGGATGTGTACCCCTTTTCTGAACACCCTACGGGTGTTCCAAGTGAAATTTACCCTTAAGGATAATTGAATCAAGTGCCTAAGACACCTATTTGGATTTTTTCTTAGATTTTAAATTTAATTTCCTTTATAATGTGAATTATTAAATTGAACCCAGGGTACCTCCTAGGTGGTTGGACATCTATTCTGGGAATTTCCCAAGTAGGAAGTCACCCTTTTAAACATGTCACCACTTATATGAATTTCAACCTTATAAATTGATTTGTCATTTCTAAAAGGATTAAATGATCTTGATTATATAGGATGGCCTACATATGATGGTTTCCCCTCCTTAAATGAAATAAAATGGTTTAAAGAAAATGTAATGAATGGAATGACTCCTTTGTGACTAGTTGTTTTATTTTGATAAATTAAATGGATTCTTTGTAATGATTTATAAAGGGTGGTAAGATCGCACCTTCTATTATTCTCATATAAATGATCATTTAGAATGGTGATTCCTTGTATGTAATGGAACATATTTAATTAGATGCATGAGATGTATTTGTATCTTGTGTTATATTATAAACATAAATACACCTTGTTATAGGTTGTGATTAATCGGTAAGGGTTTTGTTGAGAATGAAGGTATCTCACTCCCTTACATCATGTATTGGGTAAGATGTCTCACACCACTAACACTAGGTTGATGTTGGTCTTTACGTGCCATGTCCCTTATTAGATTGTTGACATTATGGAACACTTACCATATCGAGTGACGAGCATGATGTCTCTAACTCATGATGATATATAGGGAATTTACCCTATTGATTTATCATATAGGCTCATTATACTGGTTATGGATGTCTGAGTTATGCCCCGGTCCCTCCAGAACTAGTATTCCAGGTACATGGCCACATACTTCTGCAATTACATGGTTCATATATGTGGATTCAATATATATTACTATTATATATATATATATATATATTATTACTATATATATAGTGATTCGTTATAAATTTATTCCAACCACAAGCCAAAGAAGGTAGAGCCACCAGGTGTCCTTTTGCAACATGATCATATGGTAATTTATGTATTCATATTTGTCAATTAATTACTATTACCTTCACATTGTTTAGTTACATTGACTACTCAGACTACTTATAGACACCATTGGTGGTGTCCTACTGAGTTTTTTATCTCACACCCCACTCGGGCTACCTTTAGTACCCAAGAATATTATCTGATTGTAGGTGTCGATAAGGGAAAGGTCCCTGCTATAGGTTGTTGATAATTATTGGTAATAGATGGAGCTTAGGAGAAGAGTATCAGTAATTTTCTCAAGATGCTATTGGAGAAGTTTTTTTACTTTTAATATTTTTTGTATATGTATGTCCCATGTTCCCTTTTTATAACAGCATTCCATGAATCCATATATATGTCACTACCTAGTGAATTTTGATTATTATTCATTTTTTCTATTATTTATTATTTCACTACTTATTTATTCTATTTTATTATATTATGATTCTCTTGTTTTTTGTTAACTATTTTATTTTTTTTTCACTCAAATTAAAGGGTATAGTCTCCCAATCAGACCACCTTTACACCCTCACTTCTATTCGGTAGCCTCTGGCGTATGGGGAGGTGTGCTTGAGGCCATGTGACCCACCAGCTTAGGGAATGGGTTAATTGGACCCTAGGTCGGGATGTTATAAAGTGGTATAAGAGAAATTATTTTCCCTTTTTATTACTATTTGAGTATTAGGTAGGAGGTTAGGAGATAAATAAATTTGGGATTGAACATGTGTCAGGATGTAGCTAACCCATGTACAGGGGAAACCCAAATTACCTAGGATGGGTAAATGTAGTAATTTATTATGCCATTTATGTTTGATATGATTTCACCATTAAGTGAAACACTTTTTTATGGTGTTATTAATATCAGTATTATTTAAATGATGATTTCATTTACCATGGGCCAATTAAATAATGTAAATGCATTTACATGCATCATTATAGGCATAATAGGACTAATATTCCCTGAATTGTTTCATGTCACATCTATTTTTAGTGTGAATTTTCCTCTTTTATATTTATAGTTCCTTTATTACATGTTGTATTTTACTGAAAATTCTAGAAGTGATTAGAAAACATAATTTACACTTAAAGTGCCCACTTTAAACTAATAGTGTTTTCCTAAATAGGTTAAAGAAAACACCTTAAGCAGTCAATTATGGAACGTTGATCCATGGACCATTGGTCACAGGGGATAGAACATGTTATGGTATGGATTAGGTGGATTCCATATTACAGTTCATAAAGAGTATAGGTACTTATGGATCAGTAATAGTAAACCACTTAATTCAACCATTTAATGTGATTTAAATATTTGAACAAGCATATGTTTAAAATGAATATGAATTTTAAAGTGAAATTAGATATCATTTACATGTAAAACAGATACTTAAACCCAAACACAACATTAGTAGTGGGTAGTGGGGTATATCGTATGTTCTTATAACCTTTTGGTATCTTCTATCATCTAGACCTGGCTTTTAGAGTAGGAAGATAGGATGATCATTTTTATGGGAAGGATTTATAACTAACATATTTTTCTATCCCAAAAAATCTCAATTACTTAAATCTATTTTCAAGAATTCATTTGGTATTGTATAATTATTCCACCATGATTTCCTATGGTTTCACGGCTTGAAGGAGTAAACAATCATGCTCCTGATGTGGTAGGATTTTAGTCTCCAATCATTCCTCCTATAGTTCCACCAGTGGAACCTATTTTTATACCTAATATAGAAACCGACATCCAATTTTGATAGGGATAATTATGTATGATTTAGAATATGCAAGGTTTCGTTTAACCAACCCCAAGTATGGCATAGTTGGCTTGTGAATTCTAACATCAGCATCTTCCCACCTTCTCAAGGGATGGAAGACCTCATGAAGCAGAGTCTTAACTTGAAGTAATATTTTCTATATTCCAGAATCTGGAGATGCCTCTAGAGCATAGGGTCAAACTTGCAACATATATTCTTCACAATTCTGCTAAGCGGTGGTGGAATGTAATCTCCCAGGAAGATCAATATAGTGATATGGTCTAGGAATATTCCCATATGTTCTTCTATGAAGATTTATTTCCCTACACTCTGAGGGATGGTTGAGATAAATAATTCATTAACCTGTAGTAGGGGATTATTTCTATCATGGAGTTCTCTGCTTGTTTTACTGAGCTGTAGTGGTTCTCTCCAACTCTAGTAGGTGACAATATTATGACCACTAGGAAATTCAAGGATGGGATGGTATACTCCATCTGGTCTTAGTACAATGTATTTAGGTTAACTATTATTTATAAAATAGTCAACTATGGTCTTATTATGAAGAGAAATTTTATGGAATCTGATGGTATGAATATGGGTGGTTCAAAACCAGTATCTATAAATACTTATTCTACTATGATAAAGATGAAATTTTATGCTACTCATGGAGGTAGAATTTGTCAGGTTCCTCACATGAAAAACTATATGATATATCACCAGTGTGGGAATCTGGGACACACAAAGCCTCAGTTCTTACAAGATCTAGTGGAATGTGGATTCTACGGTAGAATGGGACATATTTAGCATTTTTACAGAACCTTTCCATCAACACCTAGAAATCGGGGATCTACACACACTCCATGATCAAGAGCTGGGTCAGTTGGATCAAAAACGGCATGTAGGTAGAATACTATCATCCATTTAGGAAGAGTTGTCAGTCAAGGAATTGGAATTCAGACTCATGATTCTCGGTTCCAGTGGATTTCACATGATCAGGGAATTCAGATAGTGAATCAGGGTCATGGTACAGGCTAGTTACATGCATTCCATCCTACACTGGAGGAGCAGAACATGGGACCTTCTACTATATGAGGACTATTCTATTAGTCTCCAATTTAGTGTATTATTTATTTGAAAATTGTGTATCTCATTATTTATATCTGAGACTATTATAGGAAGTTTGGGCCTTGATATCGGTAACTTCTATAGATTTATGATGCTAGATTCCTCATTTGGTATTTGATCTGAAGGTGTTCACCATTATAAGTATTGTCACCTTCAGATATGAGGATACCTTTTAATGAGGAATATTTTCTTCCTTGACATTATAGGGTTTAATATAATCATTGGGATGGACTGGCTGGTTCCCTATCAAGACCACATTGACAACTATCATTATAGGGTGACGTTTACATAACTAGAGGGCATTGGAAATGTGCATAAGGGAGAATGGGATGTTAGTGAGACATAATCAAGACCCGTGTAGAAAAGGTTTGATAGTGTTAAAACTCATATCTCCAGTCTTTTCCTCGATGGATAGAGGTAATGACCCGCTTTATTTACTCCTATAGTGGAGTGTTTCAGGGACATCATTATTATCAAATTCTCTAGTCTATCTCAAGTACTAGATGTAAAGTTTATTATTCATCTTGTATTAGAAGAATCACCAGTGATCATTATTACTTATAGGATAGAACTTAAGGAGATTTTGGAATGCAATAAATGGTTGTATGATTTGGAGGCTAAAGGATTCATATTACCCATCACTTCTCCTTGGGGATAACCAGTCCTTTTCACCAAGAAGGAAAAATTTACCCTCAGGCTCTGTATTGATTGTTATCATTTTAACCAACTCATAATAAAGAATTGGTATCCATTTCCATGGATACATGACATTTTTTATCATCTCTGAGGATTAAAAGTGTTTTCAAAAATAAATATGAGGTTGATATATCACCAAGTGCTTGTTATAACTTCGTAAAAACCTCGCACATCTTTTAGGGGTAGGTATGGTCTATAAAAGTACCTAGTCATGTATTTTGGAATCACAATGTACTTGCAGTATCCATGGCTATTATGAATCAAGTTTTTCAACCATATCTATATTCATTTATGGTAGTCTTTGATTACGATATCATAGTGTATTCACGCTCCAGACACAACCATGCAACTCATATTTTGATTGTGTCAAATACACTAAGAGAGCATCAAATATATGTTAATCTCGATAAATGAAACCTTTAGATTGACAAAGTCCACTTCTTGGGTCACATTATCTCAGAGTTATAAGTTTCAATAGACCTAGAGAAAGTAAGCTTTTTGATTTCCTATGATTATCCCATGAATTTCTTTTACATTCTGAGTTTCTTATGGATAGATGAATATTACAGATGTTTCATCCAAAATTTATCACATCTTATAGTGATTTTTACGGATTTGATGAAGACTGGTGTGAAATCTGTATGGTCAGAAGCTTGTGAAGCATCCCTTTAAGAGTTGAAGGTTCATTTGACTTAAAAAACCAATATTGATTCTGCTAGATCTAGGTGGGAGCTATAATGTATATTATGATCCATCATGTATAGGCCTTGGAGCTATTTTGATGCAGTATTAGTGAGTTTTCTCATACAGGACTCATCAATTGAGGCCTCGTGAGTGGAATTACATGATGCATGACCTGTAGCTCACTGTTGTAGTTCATGATCTATGCTATTAGAGACACTAACTACTTAGATAAATTTTTTTGGTGTTCACTAATCAAAAAAAACATCAAGTAAATATTTACTATATAGGATTTGAATATTAGGCGGTGTAGGTGGGTTAAGTACCTACATTCATTTGATTTCGATCTTGCCTACACATATGGTAAAGGCAATTTTTTGGTTGATGCTATGAGCCAAAAGACTCAAAATCAGGTTGTTCAGAAGGCCAGTGGTGAATGGCATCTCATGATCTTATTCTCAGAGATGCACATTGAGTTTCAGGATGATCATGACTAGACTATCCTTTCAGCCTTAGCGGTGACTTATACTCTTTTGGAATGGGTAATAATGAGGCATTTTTATGATACTAAATTCCTTTTATGATGGAAAATAATTTCATATGATGATAAATCTTCATTTTGGACCATGGATGGGTATTACGGATTATTATTCCATGGGCGTGTATGGGTCCCAAAATTCATCAAAGAGGAGATGTTGCGAGAATTCTACGCCTCAACAAGGGAGGTTCACCCCAGTGCCACCAAAATGTATCGAGATATATGACACCAGTATTGGTGTCCTGATATAAAATGTGAGATTTCCAGCTTCATCACTAGGTGTTACACCTATCAATAGGTGAAGGTAGAATATTAGTGACCAAAATGGCTTTTAAAGATGTTGTCCATTCTTGAGTTAAAATGAGATGATGTTTTGATGGACTTCATGACTGGTCTACCTAGATCGCCTCATAAAAGCAATAAAGTGTGGGTTGTTGTTGATAATTTGATGATGGTTTCACACTTCTTACCTATTCAAGAGACATTCATGGTAGATGATCTAGGGAGGATGTATGTCAGGGAGGTTTTACATATTCATGGAGCTCCTTGTTCTATCATTTCTAACAAAGGAACTTTCTTTACATCATGGTTATGGTAGGGGTCACAGAAGTCCTTGGGTACATAGATACTTATGAGAAAAGACTATCACCCACATATCATTGGAAATATAGAGAATATGATTTAGGTTCTAGAGGAAATGATATGTGCATGTGTCTTTGAAAATGGGGGTTCCTAGGAGAAACACATTCCTCTCATTGAGTTCACTTATAATAATAGATTTTAGGATACCATCAAGATAGATCCTTATGAATCCTTATATGGTAAGAGTTACTGCCCACCTATGTACTGGATAGAGGAAGGGTAGGAAGCTATGCTTAGACCATGAATCATGCAGGAGACTACATATCTGGTCTAGATAATAAAAAACTTCATGTTGACAACTCAGTCTAGATAGAATTCTTATGCCAATAGATGTCAACAACCTCTAATGTTCAAGGTTAAATACCTATTTTTCTTATTATTCTTTCCCATGTTGGGTGATATATGTATTCAGGGGTAGGGTAAGATCTTACTATGGTTTGTTGGACCCTTAAAGCTTGTGAAATGGATCAGACCAGTGACTTACCATTTGGTGATTCCTCAGAAGTATCATTCAATGCATGATGTATTTCACAAATCTTAGTTTCATTGATATCATCCAGACCCATCACATTTCCTTCATCCTTACGAGGTTTAATTGGATGTAGATGCTTCCTTCAAGGATTATCTAATTTGTATTGTGGATCAAAGCATGAAGATACTCCGAGGAAGCTCAGTTCTGTTAGTACAGGTTCTATGGAAGAACGATAGGGTACAAGATGAGACATGTCAATGAGAAGATGATATATGAGCTCAGTGTCCACAATTATTTGTAAATGATGCCTCTTTACCATCAAAAGTCCTACTTGGTGATGAGTTCCTTTAAAGAAGGGGAGGTTGTAATGACCTGTCCTTTCATGAATGTACAAATTTTTTATTTTTTAATTTAAATTACTTAAATGAACCTAACATTGATACATAATCATGTTAAGGAGGTCTCGGGTGCATCAGGGGCTCGTTCAAAGCCTGGATCCCCAAAATGGGAAGAAAAAACTTGGTTGCATGGCTAAAGGGAACTGTGCCACCCAGCTAGCATGGTTTCTATAAAACTGTGAGGTTGGATACATTGGATACATGGGGGCCACACGATTTTTATGCAACCATGAGACCCCAAGGGCATGGCCTTATGATGTTATTTGGTTTTGGGACAAAACCTTTTTGTACATTTTTTCCATGTTTAGATAAATTATATGCTTAATTATAAGAGTTACCCCTATATAGCAGTGAATGTCACGCGGTTTGTCTAACCATGCGGAAAAACCATGTTCCCTTATGTTTTGAGGATAAATTAATTTTTCCCCATCACTTAAAATTATATCATTTTTAATCCTTTATCATTCTTCCCTCAATGGCTAGAAATGTCTCTCCTCTTCCATGGCTTAAAAATCCTTCAACCTAGGCTTTGAGGTAACTCTCAAAACTAAATTCCAATTCACAATATGTTATAAGAATTGGATACATATTAGTAAATTCTAAAATAATATCCCTTTCTATCTAATTTTCCCTTCGAAACTATTTCTCTATTTAAGTGAAATCTCTTTTCCCTATTTTCAAGGCCTTAGACCATTTATTAGATTTCTTCCAACCTTCTCCAAATATTAGGCTAGTAAGAAGAGAGTATTCTTTTATAACCTTGAGGTAGGTGGTCTCATCATTTATTCCATGAGTTTTAATGCTTCGTAGATAATTTAATTATGATTCATGCTGAATTTTTTCAAGAACCTCCTTTTATTTGAGTTCTTCATATCAAATTGATCCTTGAACCTTAATACGTGCCCATTGAGACTTGTTAAGTATATTAGAGGTTGTGTACCCCTTTTTAGGGAACCCCATGGGTGTTTTAAGTGAAATTTCCCCTTGTGGATAATTGAATCAAATTCCTAAGAGGCCTATTTGGATTTTATTTTAGCTTTTAAATTGAATTTTCCTTCTAATGTGAATGCTTAAATCTAACCAAGGGTGCCTCCTAGGTGTTTGAACCACATATACTAAAAATTTCCAAAGTTGGAAGACACCCTTTTTACCATGTCACAATTTATATGACTTTAAACCTTTTAAATTTATTTTTCATTGCCAGATGGATTAAACGGTCTTTATTATATAAGATGGACAACACAAGATGGTTCCCCTCTTTAAATGAAATAAAATCATTTAATGAAAATGGATTGAATGGAATGAACTTTTCATGATTTTTTTTTCATTGATAAATGAAATAGATTCTTTGTAATGATTTTTAAAGGTTGGTAAGACCACACCTTTTGTTATGCTTATATAAATGCTCATTTAGAATGGTGAGGCCTTTTATGTAATGGAACTTGATTAATGTGATTCATGAGAGGTATTTGACTCATGTATTATGTTATAAACATAAATACGCATTTTTATAGAATATAATTTGATGGTAAATGTTATATTGAGAATGAAGGTATCATGCTCCCTTATGTCGATTGTTGATAAAGATGTCGCACACCCCTGACACTAGTTGGATGTTGGGATTTACATGCCACATCCCTTATTAGAGTGTTGAAATGATGGAACACTCACCTTCTCGAGTGATGAGAATGAAGTCTCCCACTCATTATGAGATGTAGGGTACGTACGATGTTGCTTAATCTTATAGGATCATTAGACTAGTTATGGGTGTTTGAGTTACATCCTGGTCCATCAATCACAAGTATTCCAGGTATATGGCCACTTATGTCTACACATACTTGGTTCATATAGGTGGATATAATATATATAACTATTATACATATATTATTACTATATATATAGTTACTAATTAAACCTTAATTTTGGCCAAAAGTTGAAGCAGGTAGAGCCTCCATGTGTCTTTTAGAAAACTAATCAGGTGGTGATTTATTTATTCAACTTTTTCAATTAATTATTATTTCCAACACACTTTTTAGTTATGATCACTACTCATGTTACTTATATACACCATTGGTGGTGTCTTACTGAGATTATTATCTCACACCCTACTCAAGATGCCTTTGGTACCGGAGAATATTATCTGACTGCAGGTATCAATAATGGAAAGTTCCCTACTATAAGTTGTTGATATGTATTTTATATAGATGGAGTTTAGGAATAGTGGACTGAGAATTTTCTTTATATTCTAGTTGAGTAGTGTTTTTCCTTTTTTAATTTTTTTATATGCATGTACCATGTTCCCTTTTTTTATAACATAATTCTATGCATCCATGTATAGGACACTAACTAGTGGATTTTGATTATTATTCAGTTGTTCAGTTATTTATTATTTCACTACTTATTTATTTAGTCTATTTAAATTATTATTCCATTGTTTTTTTTTATTTGATGTATATGTTGTTTCAATCTAATGGTAGGTTAAAGTCTCCCCACCGGACCACCTATACACCTCGCTGGTAGTCGGTAGCCTCTAGAGTATGGGGAGGCACCCTTGAGGCCATGTAACCTACCATCTTGGGGCACGGGTTAAGTGTACCCTAGGTCGGGACATTACAAAACACTTCATTTTTCCTCAAAAACTTAATTTCTTTATGCCCTCATTTTTTATACATAAAACACTTCTAGTTCCTTTGAGTCATTTCCCTGGGTGTTTCTTCCAACATTCTTGATATGTAGGTATTTTTCACTTAAACATCCTTAAAGATCTATCCTTCTCTTATTTATTGTGTTTGAGAATCCAGTTTTGTTCAAGTTTTTAATCATAATCAATGAAATATTGTTAGGAATAATCATAATATTTATTACCCCAACTCTTATCTTGTTTGGTTTATCATTGGGATAATCTCAGCATTTTTCATAGTACCCATTATTAACATAATTTCTCCTTTATCTGAATATTACTAAAACAAATAGGGGTTGACATGATCTATGAACAATTAACATCATCATAAAATTACCATAAATAATCACAAGGAAAACTCAGCCTCAAAATGTATTTCTCTTTGATACAATCATGATATATTTCTGTTTAATTAAAATCACACTTGATTTTAATCAAGGTTTCGTTAATTTTGTATCCGTCATAATTATGAACCTAATTCCCCTAAAAAATGAATCATCCATAATGGATCATAAATATAATGTGAATATACAAATAATATTCCTTAGAAGTGCCAAACTAGGCGTGTATTTAGGCCACTTTGTCATGCATGAGGTGAACATAGAGTTAATTTTCAACCTAAATTTTAAAGTTTATTACCCCTAGGAAAATCTATACTAGATCCTATATCCAATTTTTATATCCAGATAGGTATTTCAATTCTAGGAAACCACACAATCTCCACTTTAACAAAATTTTAGCATGTTATCCTATACTTAGACTTATCCCTAGTGTTCTCACTAAATTTTTCTTGTCCTAATCCCTAAAAATAACTAAACCATTCTCTAATACCAATTGAGGTTCCCTATACCCACACTTCCTGGTCTGGTTCTAAAACACATAAATTACATATTAGATTTGATACCAAGTGAGATTATCCAAACTCAACATATCTTTATTTTAAATCATTTAAATAAGTTAATCATTACATCTCACAAATAATATAATGATCCCAATAACTAAGGTTTTAGTGTATTTGATGATCAAACACATAAGAAAATTATTTTACAATACTTGTGAACATTTCTCCATAATAAAACCACACTAGACCTTGAACTAGACTTATCAATGGTTATACTCATCTTCATAACCTGGGGAATGGAAACATACGAAAGGGGTGAGCTCAAACACTCAGTAAGGATAAAATTATCAATGAATAATAATGGTTAGATCATAAAAATGTGAGAAAAAAAATAAATATAGATAAATATATTATTAAAATATCATGGAATCATAAGTGATAATTGTAAAAAAAATGATCATTAATATCATAGAAAGGTCATCAAGGAAGAATGGAAATTATAACATGGATTATAAGCATATAAAAATAGTATTGAATCATAAGATTATAAAATAAGAAATAATAATATCATAAAAATATATAAAACCATAGAAATATAGTATACTAAGTAAATTTTGAATAATAAAATCATAGGGAAACAACTCCTTTGTGAGTCACTCAATCGCACCAATGCTTACGAACAAACATAATCATACCCATGAATACTTATCTCATGAGACATAAATCCTTAACCAATGAATTAGAGAGTGATATTAGACCCAACCCATAAATTATCCATATATATATGTTTCATTTTAAATCAATCATTCATCATATCATAAATAACCCAAAAAATTAAATGTGTTTTATATCATTTCCAAATGGTATCACATAACATGAAATCAAAGGTATATTTGATGATAACAAAACTTTAATATCATAAAATTATTATTTAATAAAGTAATTTTAAGGGTTATTCCAAAAACATAATTTCTAAGAAAATAATTCATGTATAGTTAAAGATGAAAATAGAATTTAAACAGTAAAATATTTTTTAGGAAAAAATAACATTATCATAAAAGATGAAGCTACGGATCACTTTCAAAAGTAATTTTCAAAAGGTAAAGTAAAAAAAAGTCTTTTGAAAATAATATTCAATATTGGATCCTTGAAAATTACACCAAGACTAAACCAAGTAAATGTGGAGTGGAAGAGAAAATATATGATCATAAAAGGAAAAAATCTTCTCCATATTATAAATAAAAACATTTATGGAAACCCACTTCATAAATAGAGTGATAAATATTCCATTTGAATAGAGTTAAGGATAAATTTTAATATCTTAAACAATAAAACATATTTTTATTTCAAAATAATAAAGTAAAATGTTGGTGGGAATAGTTAATATGTATGTGAAAAAAATATTATTAGGAGAAGATAATAATTATTCTCAACAATATCAAATTTTATGAAGCAATATATCCATTAAAAAAGATTTATTTGATGTGAATAAATAGTTCCAAAAAATAATAATTAGGAAATAAAATTAAATATCATCATTTTAAATAATAAAACAATCTTGTAAAACCATGTTCAATTAGTAATCTTTATGACTTAAGAAAAGAAGTTGAGTCAAAAAAACCACTTCCCTTTACTCTTATCTTCCACAAAAGTGATTTAATCTCTTATATCACAAACATAAACATATTAATCACCTATTTAATAATATTATTCATATATATTACCATTTATAATCTATAATTATATCCATTAATTATACGTTCATTATCTAGTAAATTGGTATTTTCATTATCAGATGTTTATATCATTTTGTATATGTTTTATAATGGCAATGCCAAATCTCATTATTTGATACCAAGTTCATCATTACAAAATTATAAATGATATTGAAATAATTATGTTACAATTTGTTACACATCCCCACATTCATTTTATAGAAACTTTGGGAATAGTTTATGAGAACAAAATCTACGATGAGCTTGTTTCAGATAAGTTACTTATATTAATAAATCATTTTATAATGATCATTAATTATTGTGTTATTATTTTAGAAAAATATTCAAGAAATAAATAACTCTCTATTATCATATATTTTCATAAAAAATATATTAGAACTATCCATATAGGTTTGTGATGAAAAACAAAACATGTCACTTTATGGAGGCGGTAGTCCACACATACATACGAACGATGTTTTCATTTTCTATATAAAAAAAGAAGATAGTAATTGATTTATCTTTTTATAATATTTATAATGTTATAAATATAATATTTATTCATTAAATATCCAAATTCAAACTTCCATTTAATTTAATGAATAAAAATATAACGCATCGCTCCATGGAGGTGGTAGTCTGCACGTACACACGAATAATGTTTTCATATTTCATAGAATGGAACGAAGCTCAAAATTGATTTATCTTTTCAGAAATTTAATAATGTTAAAAATATAATATTTATTCATTAAGTAATCCTTCTTAACTATATATGTAATTTTCTTATTAAAAATAGAACATGTCGCTTCAAGGTGGTGGTTTTTCACACATACATGTAACATCATAGATTCAATTATAGTAAGTTTTCTTTCTTAAGAAACTATAGAATAATGAACATAGATTTATTCAAGAATGTTATTAAAATATAAATTAAAAAATTTAATAAATTAATTTAATCCTTTTAATTCATCACATAAAAGTTATATTAGGGTTATTTTTTTTGATTTTTTAGAAATAGTTGGTTTATGGGTGAATAGTGAAAATAGAGATTTCACAAATCTGTCACTTTTATAAAATTATAATGATATAATAATTTCATAAAATATTATGAAAAATATATAGAATAAATATATGTTAAATATTTAATATAATTTATATAATAATATAATTTTTATCTTAGAAATATATTCTTAACATTTTAGAAATCTAGGCAATATTTTTGTTTAAATAAAAACTATTTTTTATTCTTCTCTTTCTATCAAGTATTTAAAAGGATAAATTAAATTTTGATTTGTTTTTAAATAAAATTAAGTCTAATTTTATTTACAATTATCTAATTAAATCAATTTTAATCAATATTATTCATTATTTGATTGTAAAAATCATTTTCAAACATAAAAAAAACATTTTTTTCTAAAAATGGATTTCATTGCATTTTGTGCACTTATATTAAAATTAATCTCATTAAATTATAAAAATTTAATAATTTAAAATGGATTAAATATTTTTAATCATAATAAATAATATTATTTAATAAGGTTAACTTAATGTTTTTCATAATTAATAGTAAAAACACTAGAAAATTGATACTGTGATTCGAGTTAAAACAGATTTAAAGGGGTTTAAATTAAGAGATAAGTGTAAAAAGTGCACTTAAATTTTGAAAAATATTATTTGATTAAGATATTTATGACCTAATAAATCTTAACTTCTAATTAATCTATATTTTATTCCACTTTCAAAATAAAATGACATCACATTATTTAAATATTTGAAGTAATTTCATGTGTGTCCCACCCCTAACTTATAAAAGGTCACATCTTCTCCTCCCTTATTGACAAAAATTGAGAAATATATATCTGGCAATATATATCCAAAAACCTTCATAGATTCATACCATTTGTTCTTTACCTTCTTTTATTCTCCTAATACCATCTTAATAAGGCTTAAGGTGTAATCCAAATGGGGTCTCTCAATGAAGAGGTAATCGTCTTTATCGACTCTTTAAAAGTTAATTTATTATTATAATTCCTATAAATATATTATAAACAACATAAAATAATTAATACAGTATCATAAATATAATTATATGTTATTATGGTTATGTTTAAACATTTTCCACCTCTTTTCTATCCTATGAAAAATGAAAACATCGATTGTGGGTACATACGGCATGTCGTCTCCATGGAGTGGTGTAATTCTTTTCTCATCACCACTTTAATAATATTGTTATAAAGATGTTACTAATGAATATATATATTACTTTTTAAATGATTATTATTCTTCAAATATTATATATCATTTACCTTTTTACCCTTCCACCCATTCAAAATTATAATGTCTCTTGTTTGTATGTGTGGATTACCACCTTCATGAAGCAATGTGATTCATTTCTCATATATAAATTTCATGGATGATTATTAATATGTATATAATGAATATATATGATATTTATATTATTATTAACATTCTAGATATTATGTAACCATGATCAAGATACATGGACCAAAACTACTGAACCAAAACTTACATGAAAAATGAAGCAGTTAGAACTTGAAAACGGTTATTTTAACAAAGAATTATTAATAAATATAAATTAAAATGTTATAATTGGATCATATATGATATTATAATTATGTATATGGTTCTATTATATAAGTATAATAAATTTAAATTTATTATATTGGAGGTTTAAATCACTTATGAAGCCAGTCAGACCTGATGTAAGGGCTTATTTGACAATCTCATCCTTATTCAAGATTATTATTATTTAAATGTATATTTGAGGAATTATATGATCCTTATATATTAAAACAAATATATTTTCTTCTAATATGGTTATTTTTTGGGTTTTCAAGTATTTCTTACCTTCTTTGGTACACAAAATATCAAATGAATGTTTTTTAGGAAAACTGACTTTGTTTTTCCTATTTGATTGGGAATATTTTTCTTCCATGTTATAAATTATGTTTTGAATATTCTATAATGATTTAGTATATTAATTTTTACCCATGTATTACTTTATATAAAAATTTCTGAAAGTAATGTTCTTATAATTTTCTAAATAAGGTACTTTTTACCTGAGGTTTTCATGGGATCTTTATTTTAACATTTACAAAATGAATTGATTTTCCCACAATCATAGCTATTGTTTTCCTTTAATATTAATTTAAAATTTTACATGGTTATTTTTAAATAAAAATTTTTTCCTGATATTCAGGAAGTTTTTATAATTTAAATAATTGATTTAAAAAAGGATATTTTTCTTATTAAATGTTTTTGTGATCTTGTAAAAGTATTTTCATCTAGGTCAGAATCCTTTGATAAATATTATACTTTTGGGGGATGTAATATAATGAAACCATCCACCATATTACTCTAGATGACTTGGGATCATTAAATTCTATTTTTAACCATGGGAAAATATAATCATTCTATATGCTAGTTTTCAAATATATATATATATATATATATTATGTATTTTATTTATTATTCACCCCTTTGATATGATGAATTCATTGGACTTATTAAGTGATGTGTGAGGCCCATTATAGCCTATATATGCATTGGTAGGTCTCATGAGGCAAACTAGTTTGGGTATTTCATGTAAGAATTACTTAATTATATATTATGTCTTTCCATAAGGCATTGATGATAAGATTATGATGTATGACATTATACATTCTGTCATTATGAAAATGCTTATTATTATCCAAGTTATTATTTATATTGTTATGTCATCCATGGATATATTCCCATTTTATGATATTAGTTATATAGAAAATTTTATTATTTTTATTTATTCTATACTATTCATACTTTATTTATCCTAAGATATCTTTTGTTGTATTCTTTCCCTTACTAAGCATCTAAACTCACATTTTATTTTATTTTCTTTTCCTCAGGATATTAAAAAGAGATTTATGAATGATTTCATGGAATCCCAAGAAAAACTAATTAAATTTTCACTATAATTTTTAAGGTGTGTTTTTTTTATATGTAATGTGAGAATCGTGTATGTATCTAGTCTATGAATACTACTAAACTATTTGATCCTTTGGGATGTGATCCCTTGAATTTTGTGCCAATGTAGTAAAATAATTACGAGTGTAGGATTACTAGATTTAGGGCGTTATAGTTGGAATTAAATAAAGTTTAGTATAAACATTTGGAACTAGATTAGGAAAATATAGATTTGAGAACATAACATTATGACTGATTCTGAGCATAAGTCTAAGAATAGGATATAATCATAAATTTTGGTAAAGTGGATATTGTGTGGTTTTACTAGAAAATACATCTCTATCTGGCTACTAGAAAGTGGATGTGGTTGTGGAACATATACACCTTGTGGTAACAACTCTAAAAAAGGAAAATTTGGTATTTACTCGATCATCACTGGTATATGATGAGTGGGCCTAAGAATACATACCAAGATAGATACTCCCAGGTGGCATGATTTAGTTGATTAACATTCTCTTTTCAGATCATTATGAAAGATTTGAAAAAAAATTATAATTTGTTGATATTCCCAAAGATACAAAGTTTATGATTATGAGATTTTTTATGCATAAATTATTAATTTTTGTTAAGTTTTTAACCACATTAATATTGATGTAATATGTTTTAAAATTAATAATTCTATGATCTAATTAAGTATATTCCATTATTTATAAATGGAACTTAGTATAAGGGATAAAAATTGTATCAATGCATGTAATCTGTGTAGGGATTTCCCACCTGAGAAAACAATGAATGAAAATTTGGATCTATATTTGGAGCTAGAGTTAGAGCTAGAGTTGGATCTAGAGATGAATAAATTATATCTATATTGATGAAGCTAACTCATGTTATAATAAATAATATTTATCGCATGGAGTATCCTACTGAACCCCAACAGGGTGCAACAATGTTGGACTGTTTTATAAGATATAAACCTCCATCATTCAATAGTACTACTAGTACATTAGTATATTAGAAATGGATAAATCCCCTCAAGAAGATATTTCTCACTTTTATAAGTAGATAACAAGATAAATTTATCATGGTAGTCTATCATCTTAATAGATATGTTGATTAATGGTGTTCATTCATCCAGAACACTAAGGGGTTAAAGGAAATAAATAGTATGATTTAGAAAAGTTTCAAGGAGATATTTTTGGAAAAATACTTTCCCTATGAGAAATGAGATAATATGGAGAGTCAATTCCTAATTCTAAGGTAAAAGGAAGAATAAAATGTTATTTAATATATGAAGCTAAATTTATAGGGTAATAAAATCATGTTGTAGAGTATGTGTGTAATCCAAGGATTAAGATTGATTTTCTCTTTTATGGAACAAATCCTATCCTTAAAAATGAATTAGCATCTCAAAAAATTTATATATATGGAGATATGGTATCAAATTCTATCAAGACAGAGGATGAATTCTCCAAGTCCTGTGTTTTCTAAGAAAAAAATGAAGCTAGTGGCTAAGCACTCTAGAAAATAAAATACAACAAAATATAAGAAGGTAATGGTTTAGTTTTAAACTTATAATAACTATGGAAAGAAAGATCATGGAGTATAATTTATGGGAAATGGATTTTTATTCAAGGGTGGAGATAAATTCCATCAGTCTCATGATTTTAATGGTAATAAATAAACTATCAATGTTTAATACTTCAACTATAAAAAGTTCTAGATCTATTCGAATTAATAACCCGGTCATTAAGGGAACTTTACTCAAAAAATTACAAGGGATAAAATACAATATCATAAAATAAATATAGTTGAGGTTGATATTTCTAAATATGTAGTGGTAGGTACGTTGATTATATCCTCAAATTTACATAATTCTTTATTTGATTCTGGATCATTTCACTTTTTTATATATTCTATGTTTTCTAAGAAAAATAGATATTTCTATATCACCTTAAGAAGGGAGTTTTCAATCAATAATCCTAGTAGAAATATTACTATAAAATGGATATTTCAATCAGTTTTCATTATTACACATAGATTTACCCTATTTTCAATCTTTCTTATTATAGATATGGTTAACTTTGATATAGTCCTTATATGGATAGTATCTCAAATTATAATATGAAATTTTATTTTTGAGATAAGTATATTATTATTTGAGATGGTGATATGCAATCCCTTATCTTCAAATGGGGGACTACATCATCCAAATCATGTTTAAATCCACCTCTAGTGGCTCTCTATAATAAAATTCTTAGAGAAGAAGGGCATACACAACCTATGAATGGGAAAGGTGTCCTTAGAATACAGGATGAACCTATTTTATAGGAATAAATTGATTTTTTTCCTTGAGAACAACCTATACACCCACCTGAGCATGAATTTGAGTTTTACATTGATCTCATCCTTGGTGAAAAACTTATATATAAGACTCCCTATAGGATGGCTATTATGTAATTAGTGGAATAGAAGAAACAACTATAGTTGTAATGATCCAGGTATTTATAGAATAATATGTTTTTATTTCTATTAATATTTATGAATAAGATATTAATTTTAAGTTAAAGGGGATGATTTTTCTGATAGCGTACTCGACACATAACAATTATTTTATCTAAAATCTTGCATTTCACACAACATTGAGTAATACCGAAAACTAATATAATATTATTATTATTATTTTAAATGGAATTTAATGCCTAACCGTTGGAATGGAAGTAATGAATAGTATCAACTGAATTTTGAAATATGGTTTAAAAATTTTTAAATAATGATTCATTGGTTACCAATTTTTTAGAAATGGAAATAAAAACCAATTGAATATAAAGGATGTGTTTTTATGAAAACCTATTTAAAAGAGAATAATTGTGTTAATAAAATCATATCACTATTTATGGATTTATATTTAAAAAATATATATTTTATATATTCAATGTAACATTTAAAATTCATCTCATTTTTTTCTAGATATGATATAAGAAAAAATTCAATTTTTCGAATAAAAGAAGTATTTTTCTAAAAATGCGGTTTTACCGTCTTTTGATGGTGAACCATTTTAAAATATTGTTTTTTAATTTTTATATATTCTATTTGAAAAAATAAAATTATTTTATATAATTGGGACATCAAAATTTAATTTTGTAAATTTTTTTATTATTTTCTGATAAAGTTCATTTTTTTAATGAATAGTGAAAAAATACCGCATTTTAATTCAAAAATATATTTTTATCTAATTTATTTATATTGTTAGATTGTCATTTTAATTGGTTTTAAATAGTAATTGGATTAATATTTTATCATTTATTCAAATTTAGTTCATTTAAATTAATTTAACTTTTAAATTGGATATTAACACTTGTCAATCTTTTGGTAAATTTTACTTCTTAAAAACCCGCTTTTTGGTTTTCACAACGGAAATTAATTTGAAATTAATTTATTCAAATTATTTGATTTCAATTTGGAAAAATTAATTATATATTTGGAATCATAAGGTAAAAATTTTGTGAATATGTACCTTTTATTTTTGGACATTATGAATATTAACTTCAGCAATTATTTTATTTAACATGGATAAATAGTAAATCTGGTAAATAAGGGTAAAAAATAATATTATAATAATATTAAACTATCATAACACGTGTCATAATCCTATTGGACATGATATTTCTGATGATGGGAAATCTTGGGTCCATTTTGGGACCCCATGGAGTCACTTGGGTGTGAAAAATTACATTTTATAATAATTAATTTAAAGTAAATAGAAACATAACTTAAACAAGTATCTTTTAATAAAAAAATTAATATAGGGTTATATAACTTGTATATTTGACTATAAATAGTCATTGTAAATCTAAAAATATTTCTTACATCATGATATTTTATTTATAATGTTTATGCATCAAATTAATAAATTTAATTATGACATAATGATGAAGTGGTGATTTCTTCATTAATAAAGGATTCAAATAAATGATATTATAAATATTAAAATAAATATTATTTGACATAATTTATGTCATAAATTAATTTTAAAGGTGAATATTACATGTTATTAATGATTCAATGTTTTGTTTGAATTAATCAAGTTATAAATTTTTAAAAAAATCAAGTATGAATAGTGTCTAAAAGTGACATAATTCATAACTTAAAATATAAAATAGTTTATTAATTGATATTAAATTACTAAAAATATAATATTCATCCAAATTTTTTAAAAAAATCCAAATATGTCATAAATTAATTTTTTTGAGTCTTTTGACATGATATGGTAATTAGATAAACCCACAATGTGTAAATAACATGATATCACGATAAGATTAAAAAATGTAAAATAATGGTTAAACCAAAAAGATAAGGATAAAAAAATATTAAAAACATGTCTAAAAATTATTGGATGATTGGTATTTGAACAAAAATCATATTATCTTATAATTAAATGATTTTGTTACCATTTTTAATTGAAATTAAATTTATAATAAATTAATATTTCAAGACTTTCCTAAATTTCCCCTCTTCCCTCTTATAAAATGCCACCACCTCTACCCACATACTCACACCACTAAATCCCCTTGTCTCATCCTAATTCTACTCAAATAAGCTCCAAAATATCTACCTTCCTCCTAAAATCCTTACCTTGGGTAGAAGTAAATTCAAGAAATCCTTTTGTCTCAAATCAAAAGAAGTTACCTGATTTATAGGTAACATCTTCTCTCAAGTTCCTTTAGTTTATTTTCCTTCTACACTCCATATGATCTTATTATTATTTTATTACATAATAACACTAGTATCCTAAATATACTAAGTTGTTTTTATGAGAATTATTTTAACTACACTTACACACACCTCATTCTAATGGATGCGAACATACTGTTTCTATGTACGGCGAACTACGGCCTCACAAAACGATGATTGTTCAATTTTCCCCTACCACCTCTCATGGTGGCCATTATGATGAAACTGTAATTATATGTGATATATATTATATTTATATTGTCTCTATTCTTTTTTAATTTTTATTTACAATATACCTTTATGCTTTCCATGATGTGTAAATACGATAATTTCATTTGAGGAAGTGTGGACTACCGCCCCGTCAAAGTGATATGACGCGTTCATGTTATACATGGAACATATAAAGGATAGTTTTACAAAAACTATGATACATACATGAAATAAATATAAAACTGGTATTATAATATACATTTATATAATTTAAATATTATTCTTTTAATATGAAAAATAAATGAAAGTAGCGTTCATGCGTACGTGCGGCCTACCGTCTCCATGAACAGTACATTTCATTTCTTATCTCCAAATGTTATGGAATATTATAAATACTTATATACTGGATATATATGATATTTATATCATTAATATCATTCTATATATTATTTAATTTTGACTACATGTATTATTTATATCAAATCAAGTTCATATTCAGCTTAAGTACCGAATATCGACAAAACAACCAATATTAACTTAAATAATTATGTAATTTTTATAACATGGTATTAAGTGATATAAAAGAAATAATAAACTTGAAAAACATTATGAAGCAAGTATAAATTAACTTAATTTTATTATTCATGAATAATAAGGAACATACATGATGAATCATACTCAGGTTAAGGGACTTCGTCTCAATCTCCTTTCATTGAGGTGTATTTTGATAATATACACCTCTTTAATTTATACGATGTATAATAAAACCCTTTGACTTTTAATTTTATTCAAAGGATATATTTTTTTATGAATTGTTCTACTAAATTAAAAAAGGAATGCTTTTAATGTATGCAGCAACAGCGAACTCTCCACCGCTGTAATTGTTATTTGATATTTGGATTCCTCTATAAGACTTAATGTTTTTTAAAGGAAAATAAATCCCTTATTATATTTTTGGTTATTTTAGTATTGAAAATGGTTTTTGAAATGGATTGAGTATTTAAATATCTTGAAATTATTTATTATTATTTAAAATGAAATATTATTAGTGAAATGTTGATATTTGCAATATTTTTTGGGTTATGATTATATAATGCTACTTGGACATTTGATGGGTGGTTACGTGATAAACCAATGAAAAGTGGTTACATGATAAACCAAATTATGAGTGGTTTCTTGGTAAACCTAGGAAAAGTGGTAACATTATGACATCCAATGCATTGGTTATTAAATTCAGTCGTATATCTATTCCATTAAGTGATATGTGTGGAATTCGATCGTATGCTTATTCCATTTAAGTATGTTCATGTCCCAAGTTACCTTTATATGTTATATGTTTCTTTCTATGGCCATTATGGTAATCCTTTTGTTAAAAAAGGGTAATCAATGGGATTATATTTAGTGAAGTGTTTTTTCTAATTCTTAAAGGTGAAAAGTATTAATATATGATAATGTTTTCATGGTTTTCATGTTTTAGAAAGAATAATAGTTTTCATTAATTATGTATCCCTTACTGATATTTTTATCCTCATCCCTTGTTTTGAAATGTTTTTAACAAGACATAAAAGAAGAATAGAGTCAAAGATTGGATTAAGGAAATGTTATGCTGTTAAAACATGAAATGATGTCATGTTTCTTTTTAAAGAGTTTTTATTTTATAAAAAAATGGATAGTGATTAGAAGTTTCTACTTGTAATATTCAAGATGTTATGTATAAGTTATGACCAAATTATCTAAATCTATAATCTTGAAAAGATCCTCGATGTGAATTAGAGTCAAATTATGTACTTATCTCAAGAATAAGTAATGTTTAAGGTCAGAGCCTTATAATAGTATTTGTGTGATAAGGTATATATACACCTTATTATTTTACTATGGGGAGTCCATATTCTTTTTATTAAGAAAAAACATGGATTTATGAGGTTGTGAATCAATTACAAGGAAATAAATAATATGGATGACTTATTTTATGAATAACATGTATCATCTACCCTACATTGATGACTTATTTTATCACCTTTAGTGATCTAAATATTTTTCAATGATTTATCTTCATTCTAGGTATCAGTAACTATAAGTAAATAAAGAATATATTCCAAAGATGGTGTTTTTACTAGGTATGGACATTATTAATTTATAGTAATTCCTTTTGATTAACTAATGCACCATATATTATTATGGATATAATGAACAAATTATTAAAGGATTATATTTACAATTTCATCATGGTATTTATTAATTATATCTTGATATACTCTAAAATATATGATAATCATAAGAGTCATTTTTGATTTATTCTTAAGACTCTTAGATAAAAAATGTTATATGGGAAATTTACCGAATGTGAGTTCTAGATTTAGGAAGTTTCTTTTCTTTTACATATTGTCTCCAAGGATATAATATCGATTGATCCTTGAAAGAAAAATTTAGTTATGAAATGTCCAATTCCAAATAATATAACTAAGTTATGTAGTTTCCTTGGATTATAGGGTTATTATCGATGATTTATTCAAAAAAAATATCAATTATTTAACTTGTTAAACAAGTTGAAATATAAATGGATTAAGATCATATGGTCAAAATAATATAAGGATAGTTTTGACTAATTAAATAGGATATTTTTCAATGAATCAATATTACCCTTACCATTGGTAAGGGATGAATTTGTTATATAAAACGATGCATTAAAGAAAATACTTGGATGTATCCTTATAAAGAATAATAGAGTTGTTTTCAATGTATCAAGGTAGTTAAAGATTCATGAATGGAATTATCTAAACCATGATCTTGAGTTAGAATTCATAATATTTTAATTAAATATATATATATATTGCCTTTATGGTGAAATATGTGCAATATATACAGATAAAAACAGTTTGAAATACATATTCTAATATATATATATCTCAACATGAGGATAAGGTGATGGAGATTAACATAAGTAAATGGTTATGGATTTAACCACTTAAGGATTATGATTTCTCAATACACCCCTAGGAAGGAAAATAACGTGGATAATTCATTGTGTAAGAAATATCATATATTTTTTTACTAAAATGGGGATTTTAAAAGATCTTATATTCTTGTATTTATTAAAGTTATATATGGGAATAATTAGAGTAGGGGAAACATCAAATCTATTTTAAACTATTTACCAACCATCCTTATTTAAGAAAATAAAAAAGTTTTTATCTTTATTGTGAGAGTTCTCAAAATAAAATCAATGTTTTAAATGATGGGAATTTGGTAGACTTTATTTATGAAGATAGAATATTGAAATTTGGAAAGAGGATATGTGTTCCATCCTTGGCTAATCTGAAAATAGAATTATTATATGAATCACATAGTTTAAATTTCTATATACACCCTAGTAGCATCAAAATTTATCAGGATTTGAAGGAATATTTTTTTGTGATAATATTAAATGAAAAATTATGGTGTATGTATCAAGATTATTGGTTTTTAAATATTTAAAGTATAAAAAATCACATCCTAAATGAATCATTAAACATTTACCTATTTCTGTGTGGAAATGGAATGATATTACTATGGACTTTATCACTAAATTTCCAAGAATTCCTCAAAATAATGATGTTATATGGGTTATTTTTGATAACTTTACCAATCCCACACAATTTCTCTCTATAAGGGAAGATCTTCCTATGGATTTCATCATGTGGCTTTATATTAATGAAGTTTTGAGACTTCATGGTGAGACTCTTTCGATTGTATATGATCATGATTCACAGTTTACATTAAAATTATGGAAGAGTATTTAGAAAGATCTCAACACTGAGCTACATTTGAGAATATACTATCATACTAAAATTGATGGGTAGTCTAAAAGTACTATTTAGACATTAAAAGATATGTTATGTTCATGCTTGATTTAATTTCAAGTTATGTTGGATCATTATTTATCTCTGGTGGAATTTTCATATAAGAATAGCTTCCATTCAAGCATTCAAATGAAACCATATGAGTCATTTTATGGAAAGGGGTTTTTTAATCCAACTTGATGGGATGAAGTTTTAGAAAATAAACTTGGATCTTATTGAGGATACAATGGAGAAATTGAAGACTATTTAGAACCATTAAAGGTGACTCAAAGTAGATAAAAGAGTTATGTCAATAACCGAAGGAAGAAATTATAATTTTAAGTGTGAGATCATGTTTTCTTGAAGTTACCTCCATAGAAAGGTGTTATAAGGTTTAGTAATAAAGGTAAACTAAGTCATAGGTATATAAGTCCTTTTTAAATTTTTTAAATAATATGAGTTTTTTCTTACTATTTGAAAATTCAACATAGCCTCTCTAAAGATTATGAAGTATTCCATATTTATTTATTAAGGAAGTACATAATAGACCTAATGAATGTTCTCACCTATAAGGAAATATAATTGTAACTATATTTATCTAACTGTGAAGAGCCTATCTAGATTCTTTACACAAGATAATAAGTGTTGAGGAATCAGATGACTTGGCTAGTAAAGGTACTTTGGAGAAATCGTAAGAGAGAGGAGTTAATGTGGGATCTTGAAGAAATTATGAGGAATAACTACCCATATATATACATGAGATAACATTATAAAAATTTTATAGTATGATATTTTTTAATGAGGTGGGAATGTAAGACTTGAAATTCAATTATAGTAAGTAATATTTTTTTTCAAAAAAAATACAGCATAATGCACATATATTTATAAAAAAAGTGACTAAAACCAAAATTAAAAAAAATTATAATTTTAATTTGGACAAATTAATTTTATTTTTTAATTCAGTATGTCAAAATTATATTAGGGTGAATTTTTGAATTTTTTTTAGAAATATTTTATTTTTCGATGAATAGTGAAAACAAACTGGTTTTAAAAAAATATCACATTTATAACATTATAATGATATAATAGTAGATTTAATGATTAAAAAAAATTTATAGACTAAATATATATTAAAAATTTTATAAAATTCATATAAAAATATAGTTATCAACTTATAAATATATGCTTAACATTTTGAAAATCTAGGTAATATTTTTCTTCAAATAAAAACTCCTTTTAGTTCTTCTATTTTAATCAATTATTACATAGTTAATTTATGTTTTTATTTTATTTTAAAGACAAATAATAATAAGTTTATTTAAAATTATCTTATAAAATACATTTTAATCAACAAAATAATTTATTTTTATTGAAAATCATTTTTATACTTAAAAAACCATTTTTGTAAAAACGGTTTTTGTTGCGGTTTGTGCATTTATATTAAAATTATTTTATTCAACTTCTATAAATTGAATCATGTTAAAAGGACTTTAAATTTTTAATTATAATAACTAATATTAGGTAGTACTTTCAACTTAAATTTTGGTCATAATGAATCGTAAAAATAGTAAAAAATTACTATGGTTAGGGTTAAAACAAGTTTACTGGGGGTTAAACTAAGAGATAAGGATAAAAGTGAAATATAAACTTGTATAAATTTTATTGGTTGAACAAATTTAGACACTATATTATCTTAAATTTAAATTTATGTTCATTTTGTTCCACTTTAACAATAAAATTACTTTATATTATTTAAATATTTTAAGTAATTCCTTTTGTGTCACTCCCCTCACTTATAAAATGGAACTTCTTCTTCTCCTATATTCACAAAATTTGAGCACTCTCTCAAAAAATACCTCACAAAAAACCATCCTAGTTTTTTTCAATTTTTTCTTGATCTTATATTATTCTCTTAATACCACCTTAAGAAGGGTTGAGGTGTAATCCAAAGCAGGCCTCTCAAAGAAGAGGTATGCACCTTTACTGGCTCTTTCAAAGTTTATTTCTTCTTATAATTATTATATATAGATTTTAACCAAAATAAAATAATGAATAAAGTATCTTAAATATAATTATATTTTTTTATTATTATTATAAAACCATCTTCCACCTATTTTTCATCCTATATAAAATGAAAATATCACTTGTGCATATGTACAATCTACCATCTCCACAAAGCAGTGTAATTCGTTTTTCATCACCACATTACTTGGATGGTTATAAAGAAGTAAATAAAGAATAAATATTCTATTTATGAAATTATTATGATTCTTGAAATATAATATATCATTTTCCTCTTTACCCTCACACCTATTAAAATTTTATAATGTAGCTCGTGTGTGCCTCTGGACTACCACCACCATGAAGTGATGTGATTCATTTCTCATGTATGTTTTTCATGGATGATTATAAAAATTTATATAATTAATATATAAAATATTTATATCATTATTATAATTATTTATATTATGGAAACATGATAAATAATAAAGTACGAAAACTACTGAATCGATACTTACAGTAAAAACAAAAAGTTAACACTCCAAAATGATGATTTTAATAAAGAATTATTAATAAAGAGTTTTTGAAATGTTATAACTGGATAATATATGATATAATAATTATTTATATGGTTATGTTATAAAATCATAATAAATTTAAAATTGTTATAAAGGAGTTTAAAAGAACTTATAAAGCAGTTCAGACCTCAGTTATGGGTTTATTTCCCAATTTCATCCTTACTCGGGATTTTTTATGTTTAAGTTTTTTGTTGCACTAATTATAAGATATTTCATTATTATACCCTATCTATTATATTTATATTTGGTTATTTTTTAATTTTTATATTATTATTTTCATTTTAACCTTCTTTGGCACTCAAAATAATGAATGATTATTTTTAAGGAAAACAAACTTTTTTTAATTTGGTTGGAAATATTTTTCTTCTTTGTTTTAAGTAATTTTTTAATATTATCAAATATTTTATCAAATTAATCTTTACCCATGTTTTAATTTATGTAAAAAAAATTAAAAGGAATATTCTTGTCATTTTCGGATTAAATTAATTTTTATCAAAGTTGTGAATAGAATCATTATTTTAACATTTATTATAGGTACATTTTTTCTCATCATCATGATTATTATTTTCCTTGAAGATTAATTTAAAAGTTTGCCTACTTATTTTAAAAGAAAATATTTTTCCTAATATTCTGTAAATTTTTAGATTTTAAATATGTGATTTAAAAAAAATTCCTTAATAAATGTTCTAGTAATAATTTAAAAGTATTTTCATCTATGTCAAAATCCTTTAATAAATCTTATACATTATTGGGGATATACTCTAATGATATCATCCACTATATTAATATGGCTGGCTTATAATGATGATGTTATATTTTTTACTGGAGGAAAATATTGATAGTCCATATGATAGTTTTCAAATATAGATATTTATATTGATTATTTATTGTACTGATTATTCAACCATTTCATATGATGAATGAATTGGACTTAGTAAGTGATGGGTTGGAACCATTATAGCACCTTAATGCATCAGAAGGTCTCATGAGAAAAAATAGTTTGGGTATTTGGCATATGCCTTACCTATTTATGTATTATTTCTGGGAACAAGGCCTTGATTGTAAGATTATGATGTTCAGAATTATGAATTAAATTATTATGAAATTAGTTATTATTATCCATGTGATTATTTATATTGTTATTTTATTCATGGATATATTCCATTTTTTATATTAGTTATAGGGTATATCAGATTATTGTTTATCTTTACCATATTATTCATGCTTAATTTATCTTATGATAGATTGTTTTGTATGATTTCTCTTACTGAGAATCTTTACTCGCCCATTATTAAGTTTTCCTTTCCACAATATACCAAGAAGGGATCTATGAATGATTTCAAGGATTTACTAGAAAAAATAATGAATTTCTCATGATAATCATTATGTTTTATTCCATATTTTCAATTATAATGTGAGAATCATGTATGTATCTAGTATCTCAAGACTACTAAACTTTACTATCATTTATAATGAGATCCATTCTATTTTATGTTAATGTATTAAAATAACCATCGTCTTTAGGTGACATGAGTTGGGGCATTACAATACAAAAGGAAAACTTTCTCATTTTTTTAAGGAAGAGGAAAGGTAGATAATAATTCTTCTTGTAACATCCTGGTCCAACTTATTATGAATTCTAACTGAACTAGTGGAGCTATGTGACCTCAGGCACACCTCTTAGTATGCCAAAGGCTATCGACTAGCAGTGATAATCTATAGCAGTACAGTGAGGAATCTATACCCCTATATCATAGTGTGCGATAATAAATAAAAATAAACAAGAAACATACATTGAAAGAAATTATCAGAGTACACAAGGAAAATAAAAATACCAATCGATAGTAGAATTATATGGAAGCATACATATCGCCAAACAAAATAATTTCACCCACCGGATTAATATATATAAAATAAATAAAGGTATAAATAGGATAAAAAGAATAATAGGTCATGGTCCAAAACTGAGCAAAAACTTATCCTAATCTCTAGACATTGATTTATCCACTTGTTGATCACATCATGGGCCATGGCCTAGCCTATACTAACAATCATGTGTGAGTCTACTCGGG
Organism: Viscum album; assembly: GCA_963277665.1. Lineage (NCBI taxonomy): Eukaryota > Viridiplantae > Streptophyta > Magnoliopsida > Santalales > Viscaceae > Viscum > Viscum album. Next base: position 1,424,662,856 of record OY728135.1, on the reverse strand, counting down.
TACACCGATACAATAGTGTTCTGAGTAGTGTTTGAGTAAAAAATCATGAGGTCATCACCAACATGGTCCCATAAATATCTAGTAAAAATAATAATATGTGCATGAGGAATTATTAGAATAAATGAATAAATAAACTAAAAAACAATAAATAAATAACACAGCCAACCATCAGGTTCCATAGTGACACCCAATGCTGGATATACGTACTTCGACCAGTTTAAGGGTGTTTATGTGAACATAACATAATCATGTCAAATATGGTAAACTAAATCACCCCATGGGTGTAAAAAAAATCAATTTATACCCTTGGGACTACATCCATGATCTACTATACCTTTTTCAGCTAATGTTGGGTTGTCTCTTAGCACATCGTGATGACCATGCCAATCATAATAATGACCCAATGGTCTTTTACTCTAGTATAAAAATAAGAACCTAGGGGGTAAACTTATCCTAGTATATAGTATAATTACATGGGTTAGACTCTATCCTTGAATTAAAACCTTGTTAAAGCTCTATCCAAGTATACAATGGTCTAAAAAACTGAACCCCATTAATACAGGAGACTCGACCATGTCCTCCAAGGACCCCACAAGCCCTGGAAGCTCACACATAGTAGGACCTATAATTTTCCAGGAAGAAAAGTAATCAAAGCTTCAAATCCATGGAATTCCCACCATTATTATCATAGAACTTCCAAAATTGAGTTTTCATGACCTCCTCAAATGAATTTTTCACAACCTCCTTGTAGTGTGTATTTACAACCTCCCCATTGGGTGTATTCATCACAACCCCATAGGGAGAATTCACAAAATCCCTATATGGTCTATTCATGACCACCCATGAGGGTGATTTACATTTATAATAAAAGAATGACTATTGTCATTTTCATTTTATCACTGCAATAATAATAAATAAAATAATAAAACTTAGGTCCTTGAGGGAAATCCCATACCTAGTTTACTAAAATATATCCAGAACACACTCTCACTAGGGTCATGAACTCATTAGGGTACCCACTGTGTCCCAAAAATCTCATCAAGTTCTACCCACTCAGGTCACCATTTTTAGTGATGAAAGAACACCCAAAACCATCCTACTAGGCCAAATGCATTACGACATCACAATGATCCACACAATCACTTCTTTGACCAACCATCTCGATGAAACACTCACCTATACTTAGAGGTTTTTATGGGATAATAGACCAAGGAAAATAAATTTACTGAGTTAAATCTATATACATTACACCCCTCATGGTAAGTTCAACTATCTCAAGTCATGATTTTAAAATCAACGTCCTGACCATCGGTGGTTGTAACATCAGCTAGTGCACCAGGTCCAGAAATGGCATTGGCACTTTTTCGGTCCAAGGTATTCATTTTAAGTAAAGAAATTATCACATTTTAAAGTGGAAATTAATATAAATAAATTATTTTTATTCCCTCAATAGTCAGGTAAAAGATCACATACACCATAAAAAATGCATAAAACCATAGGGAATATATGAAAACCACGTACCTAAAAATGTCATTTCCCCCTTTTAAGGTAGCCTGGTAACTCTCAATGAGGCACACCCAAACCCAATAGATTATTGTACAAATGACCAAGGACCTAACTAATAGAATGGAATTAAATAATTAATTTTAAACTATTATATTCAATTATGAAACTCACTTTAAATAAATTATAATGTATATGTGTTTAATTAAATTAGGAAACAATGGAAAATAACTCATTGGTCAACCCCATCACACCGAAACTACAACACAACACATACTAAGGACCCACAGTGTTCCCCCATACTCATTCTAGTAAAAATGCCTATAATAAAAACACAAAAAACACCAAAATAAATTAATTTTGATCTAAAAATCTTAGAAAAACCACTACGGTGACATTACTCATTAAAACAGAAAATAGTAGCATGTTGATGTAATTATGGGATTCCCTTTATCTAGGTTGCATAAAAGATCATTCATATCAGAGTGGTTCTACCATGACCTAGTGTAATCTTCTATAAATCCTATCCTAGGATAAATTGAAATTAAAAATAATGAGGAAGAGGTTTAAGGAAGATATTAGAGGAAAGGACTCACGACAAATCACCTCTGCATGTTACTAAAAACATATCTATTCAATTGAAATCAAAGGGGAAAAAGAAAGGGTGATAATAGGCTAATAATGGACTCTTTTGGTCCCCCTACCAATGAAATCATGAATCCCTTAAAATTAGAAAATGATTATTTTCCCCTTCTAAAAAATTCCAAATGGGCCCCATCAACAAGTCGATGGCCTTCCAACAGCTAGTCGATAGATACGGGCTACAACCCCTACCACCCAGCCTTCATCTAATTCTCTCCCACTATACCCATCCACCTCCTAAACTTGATTCCATGTCCAAAAACACCCTTTTTAGGTGTTTAAACTCCCAAAATTCTGTTTCAAACTTTGCTTAAAAAATGAGCCTATAAACCAAACACAAATTTAAATTCGTTCTAAAATTTTTGACCCATAAGTACATGAGATCTTATAACCTACCCACAATAATAATTCTAATCCTCAAAAAATATCAGTGGTCATCCAACCAAACATCCTAACCTACCACGATCATCAATTGTCCTCTAAATGGTTATGTTCCTTCCAAAAACATTCAATGTGCTTCTCAAGCATAACTTTAAGGATAAGGCATTTAATTAACATAGTCCTAAGTCAAAAATCACAATCATTACAAAAACACTGATACAGTGCATAATTGATCCCATATATTCCAAGACATGAAGGTTTCATCATATAATTAATCATAAAGTTCATAGTTCTCTCCACCCTAGGAATTAGCTTATGAGGTTAAATTCTGAACCATGGTGCCTTCCCACTGTTGGAATTTCTTTCCAAACACATTCTTAGTAGTTCACGGACCCACTCAATGTGGTTTTGAACTCACCACAACAAAACAACATAGAATTCCAATCTTTGGTGGTATCGAACCACATTTCCAAATTCTAGATCACATTGGCTGACTCCCACCACCCTTACGCAAGGACATTGAATACATTGGCCTCCCTTTAAAAGACTTATCTTAACCTTTAAGAACATTTTTCATGAAAAAAACAAGGTACTTGAAGTATTTTATAGCCCAAAAAATCCATTTTCTATAAAAAAAACATTAGTCAAGCCACCTTTGGATGACTGTTTAAAAAAACACTTCTCCACACCCACAGATGCAATATAAAAACTCATGATCATTCTGCCTCTACTCCTGAAGGTATCCCATGATCATCATGAAAATACTCACTGAACCTCATGCCTGACTCAAATGAAATTCCCATGTTTGAATCCTCAACCAAAAATATCCACCAGTATTCCCTTATATACCACAAGAACAATAGCACCACAAATCTAAACATTCTTAGTTCACCAGAATTAATCTCAATTATAAATCCAATGCTCACATTCCATCAGATATCACATCTCAAATTTATACTTGGAATTTACTGAGTAATCCAAACATATTTTATCCATTTATAAATAACATCAAAATTACATAATGACCTCCCAACTTCTAGTTTCATTCATGATTCCTCTCACATGAGGGTTGTATCACCAAAACCAATATCCCCGCCATAGGAGTGTCCTTATAGTTGCCTCACATGAACAATTTCTTGATCATCACAACCCATGCCTCATCTTTCATTGAACATTATCATCAAGCATAGTCATTCCACTCATACATTAACACCAACATGAAACATAAATCATTGTATGTTACCTACTAATGGAAATTATATCCTTGTTACTTGTCAGAATCCAAATATAATTAGGTTAATACCCTCAACTACCAATGTACCACTCTCTTCCATATGTATCTCCTTATACCACTCATTAATAAGAGATTCAATAGATTTATAATACCAAATAACTTGTGTAACTCATCCTAATCCTCACTCATTAGATCAACTAATACATATCCCCTTCATAGTCATTATTGACCCATAATTTAATAGTCACCATTCTTAACAATAAAGAATACCCCAATATCATCCAAACATAACAAGTATATATCCTTATACCATGTGATCCTAAAATCTAACCCACACTCTTATGAGTTGCACCACATCAAAACTAGGATGATACGACTAAACTATTGACTACATTCCTCTTTAATGCCAATATCATCCATCTTGATCACCCTCAACACTCTTATTCAAAACATGGCATTTACTCATGCCCAGTTATACTACATGACCACCTGCCAACTTGATTTTCATTCCTTAATCGAAATCATCCACCGATTCTATAATGTTGGAAGTGTATCCAAAACTAACAGGTCTAGGTACTCATCTATTCTTTCCCTTGAAAACTATCCTTTCCACTAAATGCGCTAGAACGTAAGGTTATTTACCCAAGGAAACCCAAGGTATACACTATTAATTTTTCTCAAAACCCTCTAAGGGTGTTAACATTCCCAATACAACCCCTCTAATGGGATTCACTCAAAATAACTAAATAAGAACTCGCTATAGTACAAGTATAATCTAAGGGTCTCTAAGGCTCCCACCTAGTACAATAAGTCAAGTCTCGTAGAAGGTCACATCCCATGGGGAATCATCCATGCTCACATCTCAAAAAAAACACAACATCCAACATGCCAAAATACATTCCCATGGGTCTCATATCAATATATATTAGGAACTATGTGCCAAGTTGTTGGCTTATATGGAACTGATTCTCAATAGAATCCACTTATGGGATTCCTCCCTCGAGAATCACGATCCCCCCATCCATTGTCCATACACAACTATTTCATCCTAGATGATCCATGTTAGATAACCATAACCATGAATTTTGATTAGATAGAATTAAATTCCAAGATATATGGGAAAATACCATATAGGTTGTAAATGAATCTTTAAATAACCACACCTATGGAATAACAACCCAAAAGGGGTTTATTATTAAGAAATCATGTGCCATTACTGACCCACTAAATTCATCCCAAGTCCCATACACAAGAGACTGTGATATTATCACCAATGAGTGTCTCACTATAGATCCACATGGCCTTACATAAAAATAATATATACACATGTTGGTCCAACTCAGTTGATTTCCATCAAGAAATTAACAATAAAATTTTGTATGAGCTATTGTTGGAATTTTAAATAGTTGAAACTCTATCACTAATGATATAATCACACACTAGTGGGCCAATATGTCATGTGAATTCTATGTGCCTACTTATGATGCATAAGAAACCTCTTTCCTCTATGGTCTAAGAGTCAGAATATATAATAAATTATGATTATAAATCCAAACATCATGTGTGTCACACTAGGTGAAATAAGTCAACATTAACATTAAAAAACCATCACATCAACACCAATCCCCTGGTAACCTGGAATTCCTACCAGAATATGTGTTCATGATCCACCAACCCTAAATCTATCATAGGCTCTGACACATTCCTATATCACCTAACAACCATATCCAAATAGTAAAATAAAGGAAATATAAATCTATGATATAAATTTGTAACATCTCGGTCTAGCCTACTATGAACAATAACTGAACAGGTGGCACTATGTGATCTTATGCACACATCCTCATATACTAGAGGAAAATAACTATAAGTGGGGAGTCTACGATGGTACGATGAGGAGAATATACCCCTGTATCATAGTGTACAAAAAAATAAAAAAAAATAAGAAAAATAATCAATATAAAAAAAAATCAGAGTATACAAGAAAAATTAAAAGGACAATAAATAGAAAAATTATTTGGAAGCATACATACCCTCATACAAACAACAGTCCCCTACTAGGCTAGCACATATATAATGAATGCAAGGAGAAATAAGATAAAAATATTAATAGGTACTACTTTATATCTAGGTTACATCTCTTCCTAATCTCCAGAGTTTGATTTATTCACTTGATGATCACATCTCAGGCCTCAACCCAACCTGTACATACAATCAAGTGTGAGTCTGCTCAGGTGCCCAACTAAAATGGAAACTCAATTAGGGTTTGACAAGAAAACTTACTAGGGATCCACCAATCTAGTCTCGTGTATATCTGGTAAATATAATGATATTTAATGTGATATTCTTAGAATAAATTAATAAATAAACAATAAAATAATAAATAAATAAAACTATCAAGCCTCAGGTTCCATGGTGACACCCAAATCTGAATATAACTTATTTGTCCAGTTCAATGGTGTCTATGGTCACATATCATAATCATTCCCACCAAAGTAACCAAAACCACCCCCTGGGAATAAAAAATCATCATTGATCCTTGGGACCACATCCATGGTCAACCAAACATAGTTTGGCTAGTGTTGGGGTGTCTCTGAACACATCATGATGACTGTTCCAACCACAATAATGACTCAGGGGGTCTTTCACTTTGGTATATAGATAATAACCTATGGGTTAAACTTATCCATATTTGCAGTATAATAATCTATAGAAATATTCATATCAATATCACAACTCGAGCACTGCTCCATCCCAATAGGCAATGGTCCTAGTAGTTGATCCCCAACATCGTGGGAGACTCGAACACACCCAACAAGTACCTTGCAAGACATGATATCTTTCACATGACGAGACCCATCCAATACCTAGAACAAAGTTAATCTAAACTCAAAATTTATGGAAGCCCACAAGTAGTATCACTGACCTCCCCAAATGGAGTTTTCATGACCAACTTGAAGGGAGTTTCCATGACCTCCTAGTAGGGAGTATTTGCAAACTTCCTATAGGGATTATTCACAACCTTCCCATAGGGAGTATTCACAACATCCCTATATTGAGTATTCATGACCAACCATGAGGGTATTTTCTATTTATAATAAAAAAACACCCAATGGTTTTTTAATTTTATCACCATAATAATAATAAATAAAATAATAAAAGTCATGTGCCCATGGTAAATCACATCCTTGGTCTACTAAAATAAATCTCTAACACCATCTCATTCAGACATAAAATTACTAGGGTACCCATCGGGGTCCCTTAAGTGTTGTCAGGGTCGACCCACCAAGGTCACTATGTTTTAGTGGGGAAAGAACACCCAAATCCATCTCACTAGCCCAAAGAATTTGTGGTATCATAATGTTTCTCATGACCACTTCTTAGCCAAACATCCTAGTTCAACACTCACTTATACTTATAGGTATCTAGAGACTCCTAAAATAGGGCAAATAAATTTATCTGGTAAATTCCATACATGTTACACCCTCACCATAGGTTCAGGTGTCTTAAGGAATTTTTTTATAAGAAGTTCTCATTCATCAGTGGTCGAGACATCAACTAATTCCCTAGGTCCCTGGTGGCATTTAAAGTTTGGTTGGTCTAGGGAATTCATTTTATGTTAAGAAACTATCACATTTTAATATGGTAATTTATACAATTAAATCATGTTTATTCCCTCAGTAGTGATACCATATTTCAAATGCACCATAATCAAAGTGAATAAAACCATAGAATAAATATCAGTACTACTTACCACAAACAAGTCATTTCCACCTTTTAAGGTAGCCCTAAAGCTCTTGCTGAGGATCCCATAAGACTAACCAACCATCTTCCAACTACCTAAGGCACAAACTCATCGAAAGGAATCCAAAAAATATTTAAAAACCATTATATTAATTTTTTCAATTCACTTTAAATAAATTATAATTTATATAAATTTAATTAAATTTGGAAACAATTTCAAACAACCATTTTGTTGACGTACCTCATCAAAATGGGAAAATGGTGGAATATGGATAACATCCTGGGATATACTCTAACTAGAATACATGAAAGACCCTTGATATCAAGATGATTCCACCATACTCTAGTATAATCAACCATGAACCATATCCTAGTAGAAATGAAAATTTTAAAGGAGGAAGAGGATCAAGGGAGATAGTAGAGGAAGATACTCACCCCCAATCACCATCGGACATCACCAAAAACATACTCGTTCTAGGGGAACCAAAAGAGATGGGAGGAGGGGGAGAATTGGATAATAATTTCCTATCTTGATACCCCTAAATTTGAAAAGGGATATTTTCCCCCTGCAAAAAAAATCAAAACAGACCCCCATCGACTGGCTAGTGGACTCATCAGGCCACCTGGCCTGGACAACAACTAGTCGATGACTATAAGATCTAACCCCATCCACTTTTCCATCCTCCAAAACTCTCTCAGTTCTTCTGTACACCTCCTGGAATCTATTCCATGTCGTAAAACACTCTTTTTTGGTGTTCAAATTCCCAAAATTCTATTCTAAACTATGATTCAAGATTTAATTCATCAACCAACTAAAATTTTAAATTTCTTCTGGAATTTATCACCCATATAGACATGGGATCTTATCATTCCATCAAAATAATAACTTTTCAGTTTCATAATGATATTAATTTTATTATTTTATGATGGTTTAATATTTTTTAGGTATAATAAGTATAAATAAAAACAATCGGTTTTTTAATATTTATCTTAATCCTTTGAATAACTCCTTTTTCAAATTAGAATATGGAATTAAGGATTGGTCCTTTTATGAGACTAAAACCTCTAGTATCTAGATAGAAGTTTTGGGGAGGTATTTAGGAATATTTTGGATAAAATAAGGAGCTTTAAGGGTGAGGATAAGTTTTAATACCTGAGACCCGGTCATAGTTGGTAAACAATATATCAAGAACTATCAGGAAATGTGCACTCTAAAGAGCCTTTACTCAAGAATTTATTTAAAATTTAAAATTTATTATTTTATAATGGATAAACTAACTTCATTTCTGAATTCAACATATCAAAATTGGCTTATAATTAATTTTTGATATTTTTTGGAAAAGGTCGGTTTATTGTTGAAAAATACCGGTTACATGAAACTTATAATTTTTAAAACTTTATCACTATATAAGAATTACATAGTAGTTTAAAAAAAATTTAAGAAATAAAATATGAATTTAATAGAACTAATTAAAATTTTACTTCAATAAAAAAAACTTTTTTTGGACTTTTTTAAATCATGTATTTTCAAAGGAGATTTAGTTTTAGATTTCTCTGAAACCCTTATACCCTTTATTTTTTTATAATAAATCAATTTTTGTTATTATAATATGTATCCAATATAATTTTATCTTATATTTAAATTTAAATATTATAAACATTAATTTTCTAAAAAACCTTTTGACATGATTAACTGTGTTTATTTTAAAATTAACTTTTCATGCCTTTATAAGTTTTATTTGATAAAATTATTTTCAAATTTAAAATTATAATTATAAAATTAGTGAAAAGTTTAAATATTAATATTTTTCATTAAAATTAATTAATAATGTTAGAAATTAATTACCAAGGTAAAATAAAATTAGGGTGAAATCTAAAAAATTAAAAAAAGGCTTAAAACACACAAAGTTGTCCACAAAAGTGGTTGTGGTGGTTTTTGACCCATGGTCACTATACCATTTTATTTTTTTCATTTTATTTCCATTGACCCTAGAATGGTAACCTTATATTTTTTAAAAATATAAGTGTTACTCCCAAAACTACCCTTCCCCTCACTTATAAAAGAGTGACATAACCACCACTTCAAGACTCATTTGTCCTTCAAATTTCCACTTTAAACTACAAAAGTATTCTCATCCTAGTACCCTCTATCACATTCAAAATCTTCATATCACTATTAGTTAGCATAATAACTTCATTTCCATAGAGACATCTAAGGAAAATTTAATTCATCGACATGAGTGTTATCAACTACTAAGATTTTCTTCTTAATTATCTTCTTTAAAATTTATTCTATCTAAAAAAATTAATGATAATATTATCATTTATATATTTTAATGTTACTGTATTAATGATATTTTTGGGAAAAAAACCTTCACGGAAACATTACAGTGTTTTTGGGTTGATTGTTTTTTTTGAAAAAGTAGATATTCGAGGTCAGTTGTGGAGTTCTAGAGAGATTATTGACACAGTATGTTTACAAATATCCAATACAAATAAATGGATTCCCTATAAGTGGTTAAGAAAATTTTTAATACAAGGTGGAACCATTTACCAGTGTGTTCCAAATATTTGGGGTCCAAAATTTTGAGGTTTTTTGAATCATCATGAAATTTTTAAATACATTAAAGCCTCGTAAAAATATAGAAAAGGAAAGAGTTTCATGATTATTGGAGTTTTGTGAAGGTAATTAGATGTGTAAAGAAATTTTGTGTCATGGATTCTAGTTTTCATGAAGGTATGGAGCATTGAAAATGTGTGATGAAAAATGGTACATCTCTACAACTATGAGAAGTGGAGAATTTCAAAAGTGTGATGAAAAATAGTATATCTTTGTGACTATGAGAAGATTTGAGAATGTGAAATTTCCAAGGCGATTCATGAAATAAAGAGCTTTACAAACAAAAGTGGAGAGCTTTGTGAAAAGGTGATGAGGAGGGTTAAAGATTCTAGAATGGTAGGAAACACCTATAAATAGACCTTTACCCCTTCAAAAATCAAGATCAAGACTTAACGGAGATTCAACGGCTCCAAATTCATGAAGGTGATTCACGAAGGTTGTTCTTACGAAAATGTTCAGGAAGAAATGATGTTCATGAAGGCTATGAAAGATGACTGAATGTGTTGGAGTTCATGAAGGCTATGAAATACAACCGAAAGTGTTGAATATTATGAAGGTTGTATAAGATGATCGAATTTTGGGAGATTCGTTAAAGTGTTGAGCTTCGTGAAGGCTAAGTGAACTTCATGGAGGGAATGATATTCACAAAGGTTGTTTGATATTTTTGAGATTTTTGAAAGGAAGCTACTTCGAGAAGGTTTTTTGGGCTTCACAAAAGAGGTGATCTTTGTGAAAAGTAGTGAACATCGCAAAATTATTCAAAAGGAATTTCCCAGCAAATCTATGTTGAAGTGATATTCATAAATTGGATGAAAGTGGGACTTTATTAGAAAATTTACCTACAATTGAGGATTCATTCATTATTTCTAACAGGGGACCTACATGCCCATAAACTTTTTGTGAATCCTTTCCAAGGTATTTAGAAAAGGAAGAGGAAGAAGGTGATCTTTTCCACTGGCAGTGAGACATCAAAAGAGATTTAGAGAGTTACCCTTGGGAAGGAAGTGAGATATTCATAAACCTTGTAAGGAAGTGAGCCTGGTCATTTAAGTGATCTATCTTGAGCATTGAATTTTTATTGAGCCTTATTAGATTCGGTACATTGTCACATTTTCATTGTATGCTCCTTGTATATATCCTGGTGAGGATTAAGCAAGTAAAAATATGTGTGTATGTGTGCTTGTTTTCCTAATTTAATTTCTATGCATCATCATCAGATAATGTTGGAAAGGATAGGATAAATTTAAAAACTAAAAATTGATTGAGGTGACCCTTATAATAAAAATATTAAGATCCAATGGGGCAAGAAAATTTTTAAAATTAATATCCATACCCTAATTCACCCCCCCCCCCCCCCCCTTCTTCAGGGTATCTAGGCCCCTTTTGGACATAACAATTGGTATTAGATCATTGGTTTCTTTTATCAAAATTTTTTTCTTAGACTTGTTTTAGTTGATTATTGAAATTAAAATTTTAGTTTTTTCTTATCTCGGTGTGCCATAGAAAAGGGAAAAACATCAAAGAATAAGCATGGGTTTGGTGGTATTCATCAGTGTGGAAGTGTCTATGGAAAGTGTGTGATTCAGCTGAAGGAAACCAATAACTTATCGTAATTTGATAACATTTCTTCATTCAATGATACTATAGGAATGAATAAATAAACCAAAATTCCAAGTTATGTTGGAACTACTGATGATGAATAAATTACAAGAAGTCCAGTATTAGATGTTTTTGAAATGAAAAAATATGTAGATTAGAAATTAAAAGAGGAAAATAATCGTCAATATATTCAGATATGAGTATAGGAAATTTATTTCAACAAGATACAGGGTTTAAATAAAAGGATTATTGGTGTGGCTAATGATCTGAGGGAGAAGAATGATTTACATGCTGAAGAACTAAAAAATATTTCAATATAGATAGAAAATCATGAAGATGATGATAATGGAAATAATATGAACTCAAATGAAATTCATAATCTGGAATCCATAAATAATTATCTTTATACATAGCTATTTGAATTGTTTTATGAGAGAAAAAGACTAAAGTAGGAGAATTCATGTTGTAATGATTCTATTACTCAGCAAAATTAAAAAAATAAAAGAGCAAGATGACATGATATGTAAGATCTCTTGACAATTGTAAGATGAGATAACTAGTGGTATGAATATCATAAGTGAACATAATTCTCAAATTGAATCTAGGGACAAGAAGATTCAATAATTAGAAGAAGATATGGAATCATTCAAGAAATAATTAGGGAAATATAATTCCAAAGGAAATATCAAACTAAAGGATGCTTTGAATTTAATTTATGACTATCATTCAAAAGGTAATAATAAAATTAAAATTAAAATATTCTATTTATGATTAGAAACATGAAATGATTGTATCATCCTCAAGTCCATGCAGTTTGGGAAAAAAATTATTGGATATGATAAACCCTCTCTCATTCATGATTGGAAGAGAGCTATAAACAATTATAGAAATAGGAAAAATCATGTTGGCATTGAAAACATACTTAAAATGGATTTTACAGGAGTTAATATAAACATGTTCTATTTCTATGGGATTCATGTTCATACTTCAAGTTATTGTATTGAGATTTTGGAATATATTTTATGCTTTGAAGACATAATTACTTCTAAATTTTGAGAATAATAAAAAAAATCTTGAGAAATCTAAAATAAGTGTCTCTTATAAGAAATTAGACAAGAAATTATACTATTGTGCAAGACTAGGACACACTATAATTATTTGTCGAGAATTCCATAAGCTTAATTTCAAAAGAATTAATCTAATAGTATCAACATATCAACCAAGAAATAATGAAATGAGGTATGTTTTTAAATAGAGATGTTTTATATGTGAAAATCATGGGCATTTGGAAAGATATTGTAGCTGGATGAAATATATCAAGGAAAAGAAATGTAAAGGTATATCCTCAACTCTAGTGGTATATAATGGAAAATACTTTACTAAAACAAAACATAATAAGTTGAAAAATAGTTTTAAAGTCTTAGAGGAAACATAATGAACTCAAAGAAAGGTATATCTAGAATCTCCTCTATTACACTCACAATATCTCTCTTATAAGGAATGCGAATGAACCTGGAAGAAAAAGGGAGGATCAACCGTAGTTGTGAGTAAGAATAATGTGCATTCAGTAAATGACCCACCACAATAAGAAACAGTGTGGTGGCTCAGATAACTGATAAAATAAAAATTAATAAAGAATTTCTTGACAAACTCTCATATCATTCCACAAGGAAAGAAGTGAAAGCAGGAGAAAGATCCATCTAATGGAGGAAGAAGCAAGATAAAATGACTAGTGAAGATATTCTGGCTCAAAGAATGAATCATGAAAAATGAAATTTTGGTGGAGCATCAATGAAGGAAATTTTTACTAGTGGGATTCAACCCCAAATTGTGAAAAATAAAAAGCCTATAGAATCTAAATATTAGAAGAAGAATGAGCTTGTGAGTAAAGAATTTCTAGTTATATAGACCGAGCAGTTAAAGTTGGAAAGGCAATAAGAATAAGAAAAAAAGAGTAAAACGGTATGAAATAAAGTATCAAAGGGTTGGTCCATTAAGTTCAACTACAATCCTTCTCTTGAGTATTTCAGATGTACCCCTATCCATATGTGTTTTAATTCTATTAATTGATGTTCAAGTGTTTCATGTTTTAGGGGAGATACAATCCAAGGTTAAGTTTCATCAATAGATACAAAGTGGTGATGTGATGTGATCCAGAATAACAACTGATTCAAATCAGTTACCAGAGCTAAAGAAGAAATGTTGATAAATTTCATGAAATGAGTTAATGGTTTATGACTACTTGATATGTGTGGAAGTAATTAAGTGCAATGGATAGTGATGGTTTTATAAACCTTATCTCTCATTCCCTATATCAATTTCAGACTTAGTTGGCTTTGTGGTTTTGTTGATGGATCATTACTAAGTTGTAAGTTCACCCACTGAAAAACTTATTGAATAAATCAATAACTATAAAATTATATTGATCTAGAGAAGTTTCTAAAACCTGTAGTCACATGTGAATAAATTATGCAGGAGAATAATAATGTTTGTGGTTTTAAATATTGGACCTAAAAATAGAAAGAGTTTCATATCATTGGGGGTTCATTATATCCCCTAATCACATGCAAGGTATCAATGGTATAGAAAGGATAAAATATTATGTTGTCTGACATTAAGAAGACTAATTGGGGGAGAATCAGTAAAATTCATGTATTACATTATTATCTATTTTGTTTTAACAATATGGTATTGGATGCCTATTTTTGGGATACCAAGAAGCTGATAAATAATATTTAAAGTGTTTCCCACAAGTGGTCTCCCCACTCTAAAGAGTAATTCCACATTTGAAATTAGATAAAAATAATTATTAATGATTTATATCAGTTCAATGTTGGAGGTTTTTTTGGAGATTGTTTCAAGAAAAATAGATAAGAATGTCATTGGGACTAAATGGTTATTTCTCAACAAGATGAATGAATATGGAACAATTATTTGAAACTAAGCATGATTAGTGTGAAAAGGGTACTCCTGGATATATGTTATTGATTTTGATGAAACATTTTCACATATTTCAAGTCTAAAGAAAATCATATTGTTCTTGGCCATAGCAGTGAAAAGATGGTTCAATGTTTTCTAGATGGACGTCAAGTCTTCATTTTTTAATGGGGTTTTAGAAGAAGAAGTTTATATTGATTATCCATATGGTTTTCTAATTCATGTATATTAGGAAATATTTTTTCAGTAGAAGAAGGTTTTATATGAGTTGAAGCAAGCATCAAGAGCATGGTATTCAAGACTAGATCAGTTTTTGAAAAAACTTGATTTTTATTATGGTGGAGTTTATTTCAATGTTGATGTAAAAAATGAGAGTAATCAAATGATTATGGTTCTAGTGTATGTTTATGATATAATATTTTTTGTATTAGATGAATCATAGTGCAAAAAGTTCACATAATGCAAGAAAAGTGAATTTTAAATGTCAATGATTGGTGAAATTACAATTTTCCTTAGTTTACAGGTGATACCAGGAAATAATGGAAATTCATTTATTAATATAAATATTACAAGGAGGATTTTAGAAGATTTGTTATGGATAATTTTAAGCATATTATAACTCTAGTGGATACCCAAATGACACTATCATGAGGTGATAAAGGAAAAGTAGTTAATGTCACAAAATACAGGCAGATCATTATAATTTCATTGTACTTAACAACGACATTACTAGATATTGTTTTTTCCACATGACAATAAACATGGTATCAAATAAATCCCAATGAAATCCACTTACTTTAAATAAAAATAATACTTTGATATATCAAGTTCACAGTGGGTTTTGGGTTTCTATATAATGAAAAATCTCAACAATAGTTATCGGGATATGCAGATATAGATTAGGTCGGATCTATAGATGATCAAAAATTAACGTCAGGTGGTGAATTCTATATTCACAGATTGTGTATTTATTGACTAATAAATAACTAGTATTTAATTTCATTGATCACTACATAAGATTAATATATTAATGCTACTCAAGATTTTACTCAATTATTGAGGATGAAGCAGTAGCTTGATGATATGTGAGTTGAAGTAAAGTCTCCAATCAGAATCCATTTTGATAATTCAATTCTTATAAACCATAGAAAAAATCTAGTATGTCACTCAAGGATAAAGAACATTGAAATTAAATTTCATTTTATCAAGGAGAATGTGGAGCATGGGATTTTGAATTTGGGGTATGTGCCTACAGAGTAATAGGTTGCAGACATTCTAATAAAGTCCTTACCCAAAAAGGATATTGAGAGGAATCGACTGGATCTTGGAGTTCATTCAACTCCCCATACTTGAAAAAATGTGGATTTGGGACCCCCTCTCCCTGAGTAATTATGTGTTTTTCCCTAAATTGTTGATCTGTGTTCTTTACCTTGGTGCAGACCACAAAGTAGTGACCTTTGGGTTCATTGACAAATCGGGAGAATTTGTGGCTTAAAAAGGGTACAAATGTATTAATCAAGATATGGGAGAATATGATAGTGTGATAAGTTAAATAGGGTGAGTTTTAAATCTAACAATGCTAAATGTGATTGAACAAAGGTTACATATCACGACAGATAAGAATCATGACGAAATCAGTTGAGTTTTTTTGTAATGAAGTGATTCATTGATGACTTTTCATGATACTCTTGTTTCCAATGTTATTTTAAAATTACTTTCATATATTTCAACATCCTTTAATTAATATTATACTTTTCTGGGGATATAATCTAATTATATCATCCACAATATTACTCTAGATGGATTATAATCATGATCTTCTATTTTTTACTATGGGAAAATATTGATATTCAATATGCCAGTTTTCAAATATAGATATTTATATTGATTATGTATCATAGTTATTATTCACCCCTTTTAAATTATTAATTCATTAGACCTATTAGGTTATGGGAATGGCCCTTTATATCCCCTCAATGTATCATTAGGTCTCGTGATACAAACTAGATTGGGTATTTGGAATATGTCTTATCTATTTAGGTATGATGTCTTGAAACTAGGCCTTGATTGTAAGATTATGATGTTTGCAATTATGAATTATATCATTATGAAATTAGCTATTATTATCTAAGTGATTATTTATATTATTATGTCATATATGGATATATTACCTTTTATGATATTAGTTATAGGGTATATCTTATTATTGTTTATCTCTGTCATGTTATTCTTTCTTTATTTAACTTATGATAGATTTTGTTTTATAGTTTCCCTTACTGAGCATCTTCACACTCCCTATATTATTTTTTCCTTTCTCCAATATAACAAATAGGTATCTATGAATGATTTCAAGGATTTACTAGAAGAAATAATGAATTTATCATGATAATATTTAAATTTTATTTCATATTTTCAAATGTAATGTGAGAATCATGTATGTATCTAGTATCCCAAGAATACTAAACTATACTATCCTTCAGGATGAGATCCCCTATATTTTGTGTTAGTGTAGTAAAATAACCCCTAACTATAGGTTATTGGAGTTGGTGTGTTACAATACACATAGATTACGTTCTCATTTTTTTATGGAAGAGGAAATGTAGATAAATATTCTTCTTGTAACATCTTTGTCCAGATTATTATGAATAGTAACTAAACCAATAGAGCTATGTGACCTCAGGAACACCTTGTAGTATGCCAGAGGCTACTGACTAGTAGTGGGGGTCTATAGAGTCATGGTGAAGAGACTATACCCCTATATCATAGTGTGAAATAATAAATAAAAATAACCATTAAACATTTATAGAAAAAAATGATCAGAGTACACAAGGAAAATAAATAGACCATTCAATAGTAGAATGATATGTGAGAATACATATCATCATACACAAAATATTCAACCATAAGTTCAATACATATAAAATTAATAAAAGTATAAATAGGATAAAAATAATAATAGGCCATGTTCCACCTTCGAGAAAAACCTTATCCCGATCTCTAGAATTTGATTTATCCACTCAACGATCACATCTTAGGCCACGAACTAGCCTATACCTACAATCAAGTGTGAGTCTACTCAAGTACACTGGTGCAATGGTAGTTAGATTAGAGTTTGAGTACAAAACTCATGAGGTCGTCACCAATGTGGTCGCATACATATTTTGTAAATATTGTGATATGTGCATGTGGAATTCTTAGAGTAACTGAATAAATAAACTGGAAAAAAACATTATCAACCCTCAGGTTCCATAGTGACACCCAAGGCTGGATATACCTTATTCGACTAGTGACGGGGTGTCTTGGTGAACATTGCATAATCAGGTCAACCATAGTAACCCAAATCATCACATGGGTGGAGAAAAATAACATTATATCCTTGGGAATACATCAATGATCTACCATACCTTGTTCAATTAGTGTTGGGGTGTCTCTTAGAATGTTGTGATGATCATGAAAATTACATTAATGACCTGATGGCCTTTCACCTTGGTATACAAATAACAACATAGGGGGTAAATTTAACCTGGTATATTATATAATAACATGGGGAAAGCTCCATCCTTGAATTACAACCTGGGGAATACTCTATTCTAGTGTGCAATGGTCCCAAAAACTGAACCCGGTTAATATGGGAGACTCAACCTTTTCTGCCAAGGACCCCACAAGCTCTATAAGATCACACATGTTAGGTACAATCCTTTTACTAGAACCAAGGTAATCCCAGCTCCAAATCTATGGTAGTTTCACCATTAGTATCACAGACCTCCTTGAAGATATTTTTCATGACCTCCTCAAATAAATTTTTCGCAACCTCCCCATAGGGAGTATTCATGAAAACCCCATAGGTATTATTCAAAAACTCCCCATATGGTGTATTCATGACCACCTATGAGAGTGCTTTACATTTATAATAAAATAATGACTATTGAAATTTTCATTTTATCGCTATAAGAATAATAAATAAAATAATAAAACTTAGGTCCTTATGGGAAATCCTATCCCTAATTTACTAAAATAAAACAATAAAACAATCTCACTATGGTCATAAACTCACTAGGGTACCCACCGAGTAAAAAAAATCATCAGGTTATACCCACTTAGGTAAAAAAAATTAGTGAGGAAATAACACACACAACCATATTACTAGGCCAAAGGCTTTACACCATTACAATGGTCCACACAACCACTTCTCTGGCCAACCATCCCAATTCAACACTCACCTCTACTTATAGGTCTTCGTCATCTCCTAAACTAGGGCCACTACATTCACCCCAGTTAATTCCATACATGTTACACCCCTCATGGGAAGTTCAAGTGTCTCAAGGCATGTTTTTATAATCAAGGTCTTGGTCATTGGTGGATGTGACATCAAATAGTGCACCAAGACCCTAATGGCCTTGGCACTTTTCTCAACCCAAGGTATTCGTTTTAATTAAATCAATTATCTTATTTTAAAATGGAAATTTATATAACTAAATCATTCTTATTCCCTTAGTGGTGATTCCACACATCTCATACACTATAAAAAAGTGCATAAACCCATATAGAAAGTATCAATACCACCTACCTAAAAAATTCTTTTCACCCTTTTAAGGCAGCCTGTTAACTCTCACTGAGGCTCACCCAAGACCAATTGGTCTTTTTCTAACTACCTTAGGACCTAAATCATGGAAATGCATTCAATAATTAATTATAAACCATTTTAGTAAATTATCAAACTCACTTTAAATACATTATAATGTGTATGAATTAAATTAAATTAAAAAACAATGCCAAATAAATCACTGATTGACCCCATCACACTGGGACCCCAACACAACACTCGCTAATGAACAATGGGGTACCCCCATCCAAATTTTGGGAAAATCCCTACAACAAAACCACAAAAAACACCAAAATAGATTAATTTGGATCTAAAAATATTTGAAAACCCACTATAGTGACATACCTCATTAAAATAGAAAATAGTAGCATGCTGATGGAATCATGGGATTACCTTTATATAGGCTTCATAAAATCCCCTTAATATCAAGATGATTCCACCATGACCTAGTGGAATATTCCATAAACCTTATCCGAGAATAAATTAAAATTTTAAATAAATAGGAAGAGCTTTAAGGAAGCTCGCGGAAGAAGATACTCACCAAAAATCACCTCTGGATGTTACTAGAAACATCCCCATTCAAGGGGAATAAAAGCGGGGAAAGGGAGGGTGAGAATAAGCTAATAATATCTTCTCTCAAGCCCCCTACCCTTGAAATAATGAAGCCCCTCAATGGATAAAATGATGATTTTCCCCTATGAAAAAACTACCAAACAGGCCCCATCGATTTGTGGATGGCCTACCAATAGCCATCTGGTGGGGTCGGGCTACAACCCCTACCACTAGACCTTCCATCGATGCTATCCCACTACACCTAGCCACATCCTATCTTCAATTAAATTTCCAAAAACACCCTTTTAGGTTTTCCCAAAATTATATTTTTGACCCTAGTTCAAAAACCATCCCATCAACCAATAAAAATTTTAAATTCCTTCTATAATTACTGACCTTTATAGACATGAAATCTTATAAACTCCCCACCATAATAATTATCATCCACAAAAAGCCTCAGTGTTCATCTAACTGAACATCCTAACCTAACTCGATCATCAATTTTCCTCTAAATGGTTTTGTTTCATCCATGAAAGATCAATGTTCTTCTCAAGAATAACTTTAAGAATAAGGCATTTAACTTCCATAGGCCTGAGACAACAGTCACATTCATTACCAAAACATTGATATGGCACTTACTTGATACCTTCTATTCCAAGAAATTAAGATTTAATCTTCCAATTAATCATAATGTTATTGGTGATCCCTACAATAGAACTTAGCTTGTGAGGTTAAATTCTAAACCATAATGCCTTCCCACCATTGGAATTTCTTAACGAACACAATATTAGTAGTTCACTAACCTGCTCCACATGGTTTCCAACTTACCACACCAAAAAAATAGAATTAAAATAATTGGCGGTACCAAACCCCCTTTCCAAATTCTAGACCACATCAGTCGAGTACCACCACACATACAAAAGGACCTTAAATACATTGGTCTCTCGTGAAAATCCTCTTCTTAACCTCAAAAGAACAATTTACATGCCCAAAATAAGGTATCTGATGCAATTTCTCGCCCACCACATCTATTTACATGAAAAAACATCATTCAAACCTCATTTGGATGACTATTTCAGAAAATGATTGTCTATACCCCCTAATGCAATATAAAAACTTCTGATCATGATGCATATACTCTCAAAGGCATCCCATGATCATCCTAAAAGTTCTCACCTAACTTCATTCCCAACTTAGATGATATGCCCATGGTTGAATCCTCATATAGAAACAACAACCATTATTCCCATATATACCATAAGCACTAATTCACCACCAATCTCAACATGATTATATCACCTCAATTAATCCCTAGCTTAAAGCCGATGCTCACACTCCATCAGAGATCACCTCTAAAATTTGAACCTTTCATTTACTTAGGAATCTAAATGTATTTGTATCCATTTATCACTAACATCAAAATTCCATAAAAAACTCCCAAAAACTATTTTCATGCATTCATGATCCCTCTCAAATGAGTGTTATAACACCAAATTCAACATCCCCCACCATAGTATTATCCTTTTTACTGCATCACATGATCAATTTCATGATCATTACAACCAACACCCCATATGTCGTTGAACATTATAGGTGAGAATAGTCACACCACTCACACATGAGCACCAACATGAAACATAAATCACTACCTATTCCCTACTGATGGAAACATTATCCTTGGTACTTGTCAAAATCCAAACATAATGAGGGGAATTGCATCAACTACTAATGGACCACTCCCCACCATACATCTCTTTATATACCACTCATCAAGCACAAACTTAATAGGTTTCTGATACCAAAGAACCTATGTCACTCCTCCTGAGCTACACACATTAAATACACTAATCCCCATCCCCTCACATTCATCATTGATACATGATTTAACAGGAACCATTATTAATAATAAACACTACACCAATCTCATCCAAACATAACAAGAATATATCCTTAAACTACTTGGTTGTAAAAATTGACTCACGCTCATATGAGTTATACCACATCAAAACTAGGCTTTCAGGGATAAACTATCAACTATGTTCCTCTTTAATGTCAATCTCATTCATCTTGATCACCCTCAACACTCTTATTCAAAACATGGAATTTACCCTTGCATATTTATTATACATGACCACTTACCAACTCGGTTTTCATTCCTTAATTAAAAGCATCCATTGATTCTCTAACACTAGAAGCGTATCAAAAAGAAATAGGGGTAAGTACTCATCTAGTATTTCCCTTGAAAACCAACATTGATTCCAAAAGAGATAGAACATAAGGTGATTTCCCCATGGAAACCCATGGTATACATTATTCCTTTTTCTCAATACCCTCTAAGGGTGTTCACATTCCCAAGACAACCCCTCTCATGGTCTTCCCTCAAAAATAATTAATCTAAGGGTCTCTAGGTCTCCTATCAAGTACAATAAGTCAAGTCACATAGAGGGTCACATACCATGGGAAATCATCCATGATCACATCTCAAACAACACAGTATCCAACCTTCTAAAACACATGCCCATGGGTCTAATATAAATATATATCAGTCACCATGTTCTAAGTTGTTGGCTTATAAGGAACTAATTATCAAGAGCATCCGCCTATGGGACTGCTCCCTTAAGAATCACAAACCCACCAGGCATGGTATATAAACAAAAATTTCATCCTAGATGATCTATGTCATATAACCATAACTACAAGGCTTAGTTAGAATAATTCCATTTTAATATATATGGTAAAACACCATATAGGCTATTATTGAATCTTTAAATAACCACAGATATGGAATAACTATCCACATGGGGTTTACAATTAAGGCATCATGTGCATGTACTAAACCACTAGAGTCATACCAATACCATAAACTAAGGGAATATGATATTATCATCAATAATTGGCTCACTAAATATCCACATGACCTTCAATCAGAAGAATATATACACATGTCGGTCTAACTTAGAGGAATTCCAATAAGAACTTATATGGTAAAATATTTTATGAGCTATTACAGTTGAAACTCTATCATCAATGATATAATCACACACTACTGGGCCTACATGTCATGTTAATACTATGTTCCTACTCATGATGCATGGGAAACATCTTTCCTCTACATGAAAAGAGTTGAAATCAATAGTAAATCATGATCATAAATCCAGACATCAAGTGTGTCACATGTGGTGAAATAAGTCAATAGTAACATTAAAAATCCTGAACATTGATTCCAATCCCATGGTAACTTGGACTTCCTACCAGAATAGGTTTTCATGATGGACTATCCTGAAATCTATCACAGGTTCTGACTATAATACCCCAACCCCAGAAGCTCGGAGTCAGTGCCTTATTTTATTACATTGGCATGA
The DNA here is from genome assembly GCA_963277665.1 of Viscum album. Taxonomy (NCBI): domain Eukaryota; kingdom Viridiplantae; phylum Streptophyta; class Magnoliopsida; order Santalales; family Viscaceae; genus Viscum; species Viscum album. The sequence goes on along the minus strand of OY728135.1, from coordinate 1,424,639,679 downwards.
TTACATGGAATCAAATCCTAAAGGACCGAGTAGTTTAGTAGTTTTTTAAAACCATATACATCCATAGGTTCAACGTTACAACTTGAAATGAAATACAATATATAAGTTTTATTGGGAACATCCACAACTCTATGTTTATCCATGTGGGTCATTCATAATATAATAATCCTAGAAAACTAAAAGGATAAAACATAAGAAAGGGGTGAACTCAAATGCTCAGTAAGGGTAGGAAATACAGAGAAAGATATTATAAATAGAAACATTAGGCACAGTGAATAATTAAAAATGCATGCCTTTAAAAATGAAATTGAACACATTATGACAAGAATAAGAGATGAATAAATAATTCCATTTTAAAGAATGAACATAGTTATTCTACTTGTCTAATAACCTCATGAACATTCAATTACTAGTTTCATGATGAGGGAATACATAATACAGGGCATCATAACCATACCATCAAGGCCTTGTGCCGAGACAATAAATATCCATTTTTCCAAGGCCTTGTGCTAAGACCATAGTTTGTATCATGAGACCTAGCGATGCACCAAGGGGTTATAGCGGGCCCTACCCGACACATAATAAGTCAAATTAATTCCTCTTATGAACAAGTATAAACATAAAAAATATACACATTAATATTTAAACTAACATATTAAATGTAAGTAACTTTACCCAACCATTAATCATAAACACTAACCATTCAGATTAATATGGTGAAAGGCTTCAAGATAGAACATCCACAATCAACCTAATCATAAACCATTTAATAAAACATGTTGGATGATATCATAGGATATAAAACTCAATGAAGTACAATATTCAATAAAGGACGTTGACATAGATGAAGATACTTTTAAATGAGACAGTTGAAAAACCCTCAAGGAAATAATCCTTAAACATTCCAAAGTGTCTCATACCACCTTGAAACATTAAAATAATAATCCATTAGAATATCATGAGAATAATTATACTCTTGATATGATATAACAAATGGATTTACATAAACCATAAGTAATAAATAAGTGGTGAAAAATCATATATATCATAAAAGTTAAAGTGTATGAGAAAAATCCTTTTACTTTGGAAAGAAGAGTTATTTTGTAAAATCATTTGTATTTGTCATGAAATAAGATTTTAAACATGGATATCCCATAAAATAAAAGGGAAGGTCATTTAAATTGTATATAAAGTATTATTGAGGTTAAATCATTTAAAAATTGTTTTTAAATAAGCTTTATAAATAAAACATTTTTAGTGCAATTTAAGGAAGATATTAAATGATTTTAAAGCATAAAGGCATTTTTTTCTTTCATAAAACCATAAATGAACCAAAATATATTTTTCATGTATAAATTTGTTATTTTATAAATATAAATATGGCTTAAAACATATTATAGTGTGAGCCTCAAAATAGGTGAGAATTCAAGAAGTTCCTTGAATCGGACTTTCATTTTGGAACAATTTTTTAAAGTTTATTTAAAAACATCTAACTCCACATAAAATAAAGAAGTATTATTATTTTTAAACATATATAGAACATTAACACAAAATTTATTAGGAGTAAATAGGGCTAAATACAAATTTCATTGAGGTGATTAGAGAATAAGAGAAACCTAAATAAAAATGGAGGTTCAGGTAGAAAATACTTAAAACTTTGTAATCAATTGAATTGTATGCCCCAAAATTAATAATAATAAAATGAAACATTTAATATCATTAAAATAAATAGATTAATGATTTGAAACATCAATGGTCATTATACATACAACATGCACAAGTATTAGTACAGAATATGGAATATCTCACAAAAATGGAAGTGAGATGAAGCAACCCTTACAAACATTTCGGTATGGTAACAGGTGTTCTTGTAAGGGATTAATGAGTGGTAAAGGGAAATACCATCATTTATATATCATAAGTTCAGTATGGGGGAGGTTAGAAAACTTACCCCATCATTAGGAATTAAAAATTAAATGGCACAACATATGGGGATTCTTGAATAATAGTGAGAGAGAGGATCCCTGACCTTAAATCTGACGGTGTTCTTCGCTTGATCTGAATAACCAAATTATGATCATTAATTAAAAATTAAGGAACAATATATATATTTATTTGGTTTATTATGACTTTATTAATTTAATTCAAGGTCTTTTATATGGTTTAAGGGATTCAATTTCATTATTCGTGAGTGCTCATTTTCATAATATTCATGATTGGCTCACTTATAAAAGAGTGTGGTAGTTCATGTAAGATGGGATTTTAAGTCTAGAACTGATTTTATATGTTATTAATGAACATTCATAAGATTAAATGGTTATAAAATTCATTTTATTATTTTTAGTGATGGTGAATCATTATATAAAACATTAATGATAAACGCTTGGATTAATTTGGCGATTTTACTCACAATTACCTTGTTTTGTATTATTATTCTACATCATGAGTGAATAAGGATTACAGAACATTAAGTAATATAAAATACATATATAATAGTCTATTTATACCATAAAAATGGTTTAATTACTAGAGTTGAAGAAGCTAAATCAAATTGAAAGAATCTTCATCCTTGAATGTGATAAATCAACACATCTCAGACGATGTTTCATTTTTAGAATAAATGAAGAGGAAAGGAGAGATGAAGATGAATTAGCCCATTAGAATAAAAAAATTCTAGAACATGTATGGCTCTATAATTTTCATACTATTTGTATGAGGATAGGTTATGAAATAAAAGAGAACAATGTAGCATGAAAATGATAGAAAATAAAAGATGAATTTTACCTCTTAAATTAACCTTCCTTGAGAGCCTCTTAAGGGAAGAGGATTTGGTATTTTTATGAGACCAAGGGATTTTGGTCATGGGGGAGGAGCTTGGGAAGATATTTGGGTAGAATTTGGAGATGTAACAATGCTTGATATGAGTGAATAGAAGAGGGTGGAAGAGGTGGTATTTATAGTGGAAGGGAGGAGGGTTTTCTTAATATTTTAATCATTTGTATATTATTTTTTCATAAGACAAGAAATAGTGATAATTACATGACATAAAATAGTAATATTTTCATGTGAGTTTGAACCATTGGTTCTTAAATCATTATAACATCATCAATGACTCAATAAATCAATTATTTATCATTTATTGTAAATTATTGTAATTTACGCTTCACCAAATATTCAAGTATTTCAGAAAAATCCAAAAAATTCACCCTAACCATTTTTAAATGTTTAGAATACAAAAATGAAGTCCATTTTTCAAAAAATATTTTCTAAATATGATTAATTTAATTTTTAATTAAAATCATAATTTACTTGAAAAATACAGTTTTAAAAAAAATTATTTACTTATTCCAAAACATAGGTACATCATACTTTCACTTAAATCCTATATATATAATATCATAGGTGAGGTTAAAATTAATAAGGGTATGTTATTATTCATAAGGGTAACATTACTATTCATAATGGTATGTTTTTATTCATCAAAAATTAAGTTGGTCATATCAAACCCTAAATAAATTACTGATCGCAATCGTTTATGCCAGATTTTCAAAATTCAAATCATAGGGGTGGTAAAATTATGTTTACTGTCTAGGTTATAAAAAATTGGTGTTTTCTAGAGACTTATTGTTTCATGCATTCAATATTAAATTTATTTTCAAAATATTGGGGTGTTACATTATCCCCTCAAAACAAAAATTTCTTCCTCAAAATTTGATATTTCACTTTGAAACTTATTGGTTGTTACTTGAAAATTTCCTTCTGAAATACCCATATCATAAATAGGTTTAATATAATATCCTCATTAAAAGGATAATGTAAAAGAGGTGGTAAAAAATAATAATAATAATAATAATAATAATAATAAATAAATAAATTATCCTTTCGAATGGAGTGACATTGATTAGAATTTAATTCTTGGGCACAGAAGAAGAACCAAACTGTGAATTTCTAGTGATAGAAAATAGGTTTAGATGAAATTATATTACCATACAAACATAAACTACAATTATGAAAAACTTCATTAAATTTATCAAATATTATGATAACAGAACAACATTTAAGACTCTTTTTGTAGAGTGGAGGTATTATTCCACTCTATAAGTGTATAAATATGCATTTATATTACATAAAAATGATATTATCCTTTTATTTTTCCTTTAAATACCTATACTTCATCTCTTAGAATAGGTTGCATCATGTGATTTCATTAACCTCAAAAACTTCATACAATGGTCAATTTAAGGCATTTCATAAATGGTTTAACATTCCAAAAGATCAAGATCCATTACTTTAGAATCATTATCATGTTAGTTATTACTATCCAATTTAATTTATCTATATATATCATCTCTCTATTATAAAATTGAAATATCAGTATTATGAACATAATAAGGGTTTTCTATCCCTCAACCATATATTTTCTAAAAGTTTAACCTGCTACTAAATCAATTTTCCTTAGTACCATTAATCATACGACCTCAAATCTTTAAAGAAAAAGTTCTCAAGTACAATCCTTATATATTCTATAATTCATATAATCAGTGCATTACTGATAAAATATTCAAAAGACATGTTTCTTGAATAGGAATATTAATCATTCCACTTTATCTGTGGAAGCATCATAACTTGATCATTATCATGTATCATTATTTGGGGTATATTCCTTTGATGCTTGGGACATTGATTCAAATAGTGTCTAGTCTACTTGCAGTTGAATCATTGTACATTAGAAACCTTTTTCTTCCCCTTGAAATAATGAAATTTGTATCCTTTTTCTCCGAACTTATAGAAAACTCTCATTCCCTTCAAGAATTTACTACGGTGATTCTTTCCATGGATACCACATGTGGGAAAACCATTCTTTCCCTTCTTCCCTTTATCCATCACTGGTGGAAATAGCATCTATACCAACACATGTATACCAACGGTTCAAAAAACCATTGGTTTAAGTAAATTTTACCAACAGTTTTGATATAACCGTTGGAAATAAGGGATTATTTGATGATTTTTCCAAATGTTTTTGTAAAAACATTGGGAATGGATTGGTTTTACAAATATATTCCAACAGTTTATTCAAACTGTTGCAGTAGACAATAATTCCCTACGATTTTTAAAAACTATTAGGAAAAAACTCTAAATAATCACTGGAAAGATCCCACAAATAGATATCCATCGAATAGATCTCTCCTCTGTTGAACCCTACATCCCGAGAATGAAACCACGAGCTCACTTCCTCCTTCAAATAGAATCTCTCCTCCTCGAATAGATCTCTCCACTAAACGAGATCTCCTCCTCCAACGAGATCTCTCCTCCAACCCTACCTCCTGAGCATAAGCTGATTAGACACTAAATGAGGCTAATATTCATTGTTAATATACATAATATTCATTTTATTTATTATTCATAAACACAATTTTAGTGCATTTTACACTTTGAACATCATTTCACATTATGATTGCAATACCTTCTTAAAATGCATTATTACGTGGTACATATTTGAACATCAGTTGAAGTAACCAATGATTCATCTGATTATACATTTTTTAATTTTATATTTTTGGAAATTTTTCTACACTTAAATATGAACATGTTTGATTCAAGGATCAATGGATAATTCATGGAGGATGATGGAGATATTTGTCAATGAAAGGAAGCAATTCTGGAGAAGGTAGATTGGACAAAAGCTCACTGATGAGACTGTGGGGCCAACATACATGCCCAATTAATCCCACATTTCGTGTGATTCTAGAAGACATGTATAGGAACAAATCACTCTTCAGTAGATAATTCTAATTCGTCCTAAATGGTGGTCCTTTAGGCGGCCCAAGTTACAGACAAAATTCTGGGCCAAATTCTGCGGCCCAGAAAAACATCCCACCAATTAAACCATATCTCACAAACCATAACTCCTTTTGGGATGATATTTTACAGGCTGTTAGGGGACATCCGTATCTTAATTTAAGTCTTCTATGCACCACCCAAATTCGGACATCTAGAAGGTTTTTCAAGCTCTTCTGTTCGGTGAATAAAAGCTGGATGCCTTTTCGGGTCAAGGGTGGAAAGTCTTCTTTCCAAAAACTTTCCACCACCCTAGACCTACCATACTCAAGTGGGATGACTTGTAATGATGGATGATAGACCCAAGGGATCAAAAATTCCTATTTAAGGCAGTGGTGGTAGAGGAGTTGATAATCTTTGAGCTTGTTTTCATCTTAATGTTATGCTGCCAATTTCTCTTTGTAATGTTCTTCCTTAACATGTAAATTGTTTTAATTCATCCTTGTTTCTTAATAAAAGTTCTTCTTCTCTTATCATTCTGTTCTTCTCCTTATCACTTTGATATCGTTGGTTCAAGGTGTGAACTTTTTCATACCAAACCTTGTGATATTGTCACACAACGGTGGAGTGATTGTTATTTTATTGTGTTTTTTTTACTTCTCCATTTCCTCCCTTATGAGTCTACTTTCCGCTTCCATTGAAACCATAGAATCAATGGAGGGCTAACCCACTTATGGGTTGATCCAAGGGAGTATAAAGGGGATGGATTTGATGTTATTTATCACCTAATTAATGTATAATCACTTCTTTAATTGAGATTTTTATTTGATGATTTTTAAACTCCATCATCCTTGTTGAATTTAAGGCCACACACTTCAAGTGCTAATACGAACATTTACCTTGAAGTGATCAAAACTTTGATCCTGCAAGTGTATAGGTGATTAGTATTAAAGGGTGTAGGCATTAAACGAGTAATTGATGATGTTGTTTTATCTCCTTAAATGAACCCATCTCAAATATAAGAAATTGAAATCATTAAAAAGGAAATACGTCCAATCCACCTCGAGCAATAACCTAGGATCAACTCATTATTTTAATTTGAATTCACTTAAGTCTCTTAGAGTTCACTTAAACCCATCTAAAATCAACCCAAGTTGGCTACTTCATAGCCAAAAACAGTCCTTAGAATGTGCGTGTCTATAGGTTACTTCTTAGGTCTCTGTGGATTCGACAACCCAAGCTAGACTACAAGGACCGTTCTACCTTCATCTCTTGGGTAAATTTGAGCGAGAATCATAAATCCTACTTGGTGAGATCACTTCTTCAATCGTGATCTCACTTTCTCCGGAATGGATCTATCCCGGCTTCTAACCCTAATTCATGTCTAACTCATTTGTAATATATGTTTAATCATAGATCTCTCAATCCACTCTTCGATTTAAATGTCTAGATTCATTATGTTCTGCTCAAAATTAGTGAATTCATTTTATTTTCCACTATGATATTATTCTAATGGACTTTTTGTGGTGTATTTATCATTTTCCATATGGGATTATGGTGGATTAAATTCATCAAAATTTTATGTTTTTGGATTAATAATATTTTTATTGAGGTGGGTGATTTGAAAAATCTCTCTAATGTATTCATTGGTTTTATAGTATTTGCAGCATGTCTGATAATGTCATCATGTTGTGTGTGTGACCTCTTCTAATTGGAATCCATGTAAATTTCTCAAATCCTCACTATTAGACCTTCCACATATCCTGTTGGGTCTATTGGTGATGAAGACAATGATCCTTTGGCCAGTAAAGAGGTGTTTTTATCTATAACCTTGGGTCAGAGAATTGATGGTATGAGTCTAGTGCCTTATACCTGGATTGATAAATTAATCGAGGAATGAATAGAATTGTGAATTGAATTTGTTCTTCTCATGACATGTGAATTAGAATTTGTAATTATCAGTATGTAAATTGGAATTGACACAATTGAAACTTGAATTGATAATGTATCGTGTAACTGTATAATTGGTATGAAATTGGAAAAGACACAATGTTATATTGACAAGAACTAGTATTTGACATAATGGAATATGAGGAATTAGAATTGGTAATTTTAATGAATTAAAAAATGTGTCATATGTCAAAATATTTTTCATATTTTGGTGTTTTGTTAGGGGTTTTTCTCTTGGTTGTTCTTGACGCATGTTTATATAATACCTAGAATGGTTACTCAACACTTAGCATTATTTATTCTCCTTAGAAATGTAATATTTTCTATAATGATAATTCACATAAAGTCCATAAACCCATGGAAGATGAGAGATATCCCAATAATTGGTAATGTTTTTTAGGTTAGTGGTCCATGGAATGCTTAATATACCTTATCATGGTTCCTTGTAAAGGAAATCATCCTGGATAATGGTAGTCATAGACAGACATATATGGAACTCGATTGAAACAAGTTTGGAATACCCCAAGTGTCAACCTTGAGCTGAGTGTTGGAAGGATAATTTGATGTTCAACATTAAATTAATGAATTCATGAAAATAAATATCATACTATTACATGAAATATAAATTTAGAATCGATTTTTTTAGACACCATTGGCGGTGTCATACTTGTTTTACTCTAACCAGTTTGGGATTCCCTTTAAAATCATAGAATACAGCATGGATACAGGCCAGGACAAGGGTATGATGCCCAATGCTTGATTGGTTATTTGTTAAGATGAGATAAGAGAATGGATATGAGACTGAGCATGGAATTTGAGACTATTTTTGGGATAATGTTTTTGGAGTTTTTCTTTAGGTTATTTACTTGTATGATAGTCTATTTATATTTTAGTTTGGCATACAATATGGAATGATATTATTTATTTGGTTAGTATTTTTTTGGTAATTCCCTATTTATATATTTGAATAGATTTATATTGGTTGTTTATGATGTTATCCTCCTTTTGTATTATTTAGTATGAAATTATATATTCTCTCACTATATATATTATCCCTTCATCACTATTTTTCTTCCTATAGAATATGGGGAGGTTTTCTTGAGTTCTGGTGATGACCCATCTCTCTCACATGTGGTAGATTCAAGTTGAGGTTGTCAAAATGTTTTATCATTTTTAGCCTTTTCTATTGCATTAGTAGTTTTAGGATTGGTAGATAGGAGAATAAGATGTGTTGGGGATTGGTAATGAGCTCATGCATAAGATTAACTAACCCATGAGAATGATAAAACCTGGTTTCCAGTGAGGAAATTATTTTTTATGAGTTATTCCTTTTACAGTTTTGATGTTATTTCACCTTAGGTGATGAACATGTTGGGTTTTGTTACTATTTTATGTGATTTTACTCATGGTTTGATTTGTAATGGGGAACATCTAATAATGAGATAGAAGGAAATTATGCTTTCATGCACTTATCATTCTAGGTATTCATTAATTTCATATTAAATTATATAACATGATTGATAAAAATAAGAATAAAAGATTTTCTACTAAAATATGATTAATTATCTTTCTCAATAAAGATTTGATGAAACCATTTATCTATGGTTTTCTATTTTATACTTATTCTTAAGAGTTTTATATTTTTATGATCTCGATGATCTAATGAGTGTTTTGACCCATGTAGAGAAAATGTTTCTACGTTATCTTTTTTTCAGTGTGAGAACAGTAAACAACACACACTGTATATAGTGTAGTTGGAGCTTCCTACAACAATGGGGAATCTGGTGGATGATTAACTCTATGATAGTATTCCATGATTCTTATGATCAATGTTGAGATTTACTAATCACAATTTCCCTTCGATTTATGATACCTATATAGAGTTTTAGATACATTACCCACCCATTGTTAATGGGGAGGGAGGCCATCAGGTAGCAAATCTCTAGATTAATTCTCTCATGAAAATATTTAGTCACCTGTAGACAACATTGGATATGAGGGTGAATCTTTATACTTGTATTCTACAAGGACCATCTAAGTGCTCTAGGGACATCATAGTACATGTTGGAAAATAAGAAGAGCTAACAAATAAAGGATTCAAGGAGAAATATATGAGTCACTTTTATCGAGATATTTTGAAGAATAGAATGGCTTGGGACGTCATAAAATTTATATAGAGGATGATGTCTTTAATGGACCATGAAGGTTACTTCACAGACCTGAAATATTTCCCCCCTATATAGGAAGTAGATGATATAGCTAGTGAGACATTTTTTCAGCATGGGATTCAGTATGATATCATTTCACAGGTTAATTCCCTTTTTGTGAGATTCTTTTTATTTGATGAATAATGATCTCATCATTAAAGATAACCCAATGGAGGCCCCAAGTAAATGGAAATGTGTTTCAGTTGGATGATCTAGGAGTTCCACCTTAGGTTTCAATAAGCATTGATATTAATATTTCCACCAAGGATGAAATGGTCAGATCAACTTGTGATGCAGGACACAAGTATCTGGACATCATTCTGATTAATTTTATTAAGAATTGCATGGTTGAACATAAGCTATTTCAGTGTCCTTTTCCCATAATGGATTGCTGATAATTTGATAATATGGGTGCTATATAGGAGTTCTATAGGAGCACTTATCATATGATCATTGGAAGTGGATCGTGGTAGGAACCAACTACTGGGAGATTCTCTCCTACCCCTATGTAGATAGGCTGATGGAGTTATATTAGTCACTCGGGTTAGGGTAGGGGACATGGAACCCCAACATAGGAGTAGTGGTATCACTAGAATGAAGAACTATAAGAGAGTCAATATATAGACCAGGGAAGAGGTTAATGTAATATCCATATTGTGGAGTATAGTCATACCAATCAATATGTTGAACCATCTAGTTTCATATGTACAATTCTTATGTCATATGGAATTTATATAATTTGATTACTACTATTGGTTTCATTTATTTTCTTATTCAAAATTATCCAATTCCATTGGTTAGGCTATGTAAATATTTGATGTGGTTATGAAAATTGAAACACCATTAGGGGTGTGACTCCACACTCATTATCTTATTCCTTTAGTGATTAGATAAATTTATTCTTACAAGCTAGTGGTCCAAGGATGATGGTTTGGCACACGAAGATTAATATATAATTGACTCAATACCTTTGAATTCATATGTGATATATATTCCTCTACATGCAATCAATAGCATATAGGGGCCGCACAAAGGAATTATAACCCTGAGAATATATAATGGACTCAATATCTTTAAAATTTAATTTATGGACTCAAGACCTTTTTTAATGGTGTTAAAAATGGTCTAAGTGGTAAAATTATAATTCTTGTGTCATTGAATGTGTATACAAGTGAATCTTAGGGATTATAAAATTATAATCCAGGTTTAGTGGGATATTACCACATAGAACATTTTTGACATTATCCTAAGATCCATTATTCTTTTCATTGTTATAAACATATCTCATTAATCTGAGACATATTTATAAATAACATTAGCCACCATAGCTCTGTCATTATTCACCTTAGCTGTGGTGCCCCCCCAATCTGTTACATTACTTACCATATCTTAGGGGAATCTTGAATCAATACCTTAATCTTAGGGTAATAAGTTTACTTAGAAAAAGAATCCCTAGAAGTGGAATTAATCCATGGGTTCTTTTTCTAATGAATTGAAACATATTTTACTTAAAATGAATTCAAGGATGGAGATATGAATTCAAATGTAATCAAATAGAATCAATTAGAACCCAAATTAATGGAATTGTCTAAGATAATATAAACAAAAACAAGACAAACTAAATCTAATGAAAATATCCCAAACAAACTTGTATCGAACTATCACGAACCAACCCGGGTCGACCATGAACCGGTCACCCGAGGCGGTCTGCGACATGGCCCGAGAGGTGTTCCCGATCCTCCCAGGCTGGCGACAAGAACCATGGCATCAAAAGAGAGAAAGAGGGAACGATTTCTCCCAATAAAATAAATAAAGCAGTAGAAAGAAAATAGAAAAACATAAAGTAACTAAACAATATGAAAATAAAGAATGACCAACAACAACCAACTAACCTGAACACGACCAAAACTCCTCATGACCTCAAGAGTCACTCTCCAAACCACAACCAAGTCTCTCCCACAACGAACAATCTCAAGTAAAACCTACAAAAAAACTAAAAATAGGAAAACACTATAGGCATGAGTATTAAAAACTCAGTAGGTAGGCCTGACTAATTCTATTCCCAATGCACATACCATTAAATAAAAAATTCACTAATTCCAGGTTTGAACTAAATGATATAAAATATTAGTTTCCAAAAACACTTTCATTTCTAAAACAAGTAACAGTCCATTTCCCCTTTTAATTAAAAAACAAGTTTAATATTTGAAAGGAACAGGTGCATTGAATTTTAAAACATTTTTGCGAACAATTTAGAAATCCAAATTTTAGTTGTTAGTCAAAAGTAAAACCACACACAACACACACTAAGGGAAATGGAAAATGTGGCACAAAAGGGCCAGCAACAAAACTAGACCTCTCAATCATCTGTCACATACAAAAAAACACTAAAGAAAACATGGTCCAAACCTAGGAGCTCGCGAACAATCCAGAATGTACTTTACATGTGACTCATCCTGAAGGCATGCCTACTCCCAATGACATCATAACTCCCTAACACCCGGTGTTTCCCTACATGGCCTAACCGAGGGGACCAATCCCCTAGAAGAGTGTAATCCATACTAAGGGCCACTAGTTAGTGCGTAATCTAAACTAGTGCAGCAATCGTTCTCAGAAGATTCACTTACTATTCCAGGTTCCCATGTCAACACATATAATAAACAGGAAAGGGGTGAGTCAAAAAATTCAATCAAGTAGCCCAAACATCACACACAAATCATGTAGTCAATGTACACCAAATATCACCCCTGAGTCATCCCAAAGAGAGTTTTCCAAAATAATTTATTTTATTAAAGTTCCAAACGGGCCTTCACCAATTTTAAAGGAAATCTTCATTTCTCAAGGGAACCAAAACACTTGTTCACGCTTCAAAATAAATCATTTATCAATAAACTAGAACTACATTTGAAATCCGTGAATTATGTTTAAAGGCCAAACATCCATTCTTTCACTAATGGGTGTCTGTTCATCAAGAAAATATTTCAAGTGCTATGTATAAAATAAACCGATATTTTTACACCAAATAATCATTTAAAAATTAATTATCTTATATTACTTACCATGTATTAAAATTAATAAAATATTAATCGATTAATAAATTTTGAATTTAAATGCGAGTGTAGTGGGGGACCTACCTTGACTCGCAGCTCGGTTACGATGACGCAGCACGTCTCACACTCGCGCACAAGTACGTGCAACCTACTAATGACCACAACATCACAGAAAACATCACCAATACACTGTAACAATGAAAAGCATTTAAAAACACAGAAATGCTAACTTAAAATAATCCAAATTAATAAACAGTGTAAAAAAATAGCTCAAAATGTTTTCAAAACATAGCTCGTATTGCCTGCATTATCACTAAACCACTTTAAGATTTATGAAACAATATTCAAAAAGTAACTCATACCTTTAAACAAATAAAAATAAATTATTTTAAAATTAAATTTTCACCAAAACAAATAAACACAACACATGCTAAAATAATTATTCACTACTCAAACAAAAACAGCACAAACCTCACTTTGGCACGGAGACTCGCTCGACCAGCAGGGTGACGCGACCATCAGAAAGGGGCGGCGAGCACACCGGAGGTGGGCGCGGTTCAGTTGGGAGGTCACATGACCGTCGAACAAGAGGAGGAACGCACCAGAAAGGAATGCGCGGCTGGATAGCAGGTCTGTGGGGCGATGCACCGCAGAGCCTGAGGCGTGCTAGGCTGGAGATGCATTCAGCGACTAGAAAGGAGTTCGGATGAGGGGTGCACATGGCCTAAGGGAGTGAAAAGCGGCTGGAGGCACGACGAGGTTTGCAGAACTGGAACAAGGATGAGTTTGTGCTGCTGGATGAGAGGGGATATGGGTGGAGAAAGAAACTGGGCACGATGCACCAAGAACAAGGAGGCGGGGACTCGCACAGGTGGACAAAGGGATGGCAATCGGCTCACGATCTACCGGAGGCGGGAGCCGGGCAGGTCGGGTGTTGTGCATAGGAAGCCAGGGGGAGGGCGGTGAGTAGAAGAGGGTGACGAGATTGGAGGAGGCCTAGGGGTTGGTTCATGACACGAACAAAACCAAACTAATCAGAAACTCAAGATAAAGTGATTATATACCATTAATAGGAAGAGTAATTCTTAATTAATAGGAATGTACTATTTGATGGTATCATTTTGAAACCTGGATCTATTTCCCCTTACTTTCAGAAACATGATTTTACCCATGGGGTGTTTTGGTTCTTATATATTGGGTGGTGACATGTATAGTCACAGGAGATAGGTATGTTGTTTTTTAGTTTTTATTTTATTTTCTTTATTGCATAAGACAATTAGGTCTTTTACCATTTTCTACGGACGGAGGGTAGTTATATTCTACGAAGGGGGCCAGAAGGGCACTGGAGGAGGATATGTGTTTTTCTTTGTAGGGGAGGGATATTGGGGTAGTGAAGATATTCATTAATGTGTTTCATTTTTGTTTTCCTTTATTCCATATTGCTTCTATTTATTTTCTTTTCCTTTGGTGTGGATGTCTAACGTACGGATGGGTCATGCCAAAATTTTATTTATTTTCTACTACTGTTTTTATTATTTTTTTGTGTTCAAAATTGTCCCCAAGTGGTGTTTCCTTGACGCTCAGACACTTTCTCCAGCTCGTGGGCTCCTTACATGGAGATATTGGTATTCTCCTTTTATATATAGAATATTTTACTCCATTAATTTCTCCCTTTATTTTAAATTTTATACCCCTTTATTCATTCCTTATTGAAATTTTACATACTAATCTATTATTCTAATAATCAATGGATATATTCCTAAATCTCTAGTATCTCCAGTGTCTTCCAATTAGTCTTGATTTTTTTCTTGTAGGTGCAGTCTGTCTAATCATAAATGCTTGTTGTTCTTGGGTTGGAACCCCAAAATTTTAGGGTCTATTTTGGGGGGATATTTTATTATAAATTATCAAATAATTTCTTGAAATACCATTAGGTGTCCTAGATTTTTTAATATTTCACATTTTTACAGAAGTTTCCTTTTTTCCTGCATTTCCTGATAATTGATATTCAGTGTTAGCTGAGTTTACCTAGTTGCAGGGTACCTTTTTCACTAAGTATGAGGTGGATCATTCTACAAAAATTAACAAACTCATATTAGCACTATCATTAATCTATTTTAATGGAAATATCATTTATAAATCTTGAGTAGTGGAAATAATCTTCTCAATTATTTGGGAAGTTCTAGATTTTTTTGATTCCATGTCTTTCAGTTTTACTTCCAAATCTAGAAACTTCAGGTTGAGGGTGATCTTTTTATCTTATAATGATCTCAACTTGACTACCCCATCACTCTTTATATTTTTAACTTGTTCATTATGGATCTTGTTTCTCAATTATAGTGAACTATCAAGTTCTTTAACTCTTTTAGCTTTCACTTCCAGTTGTGAAACCATAAAAATCACAGAAATTTTGTGTAGATTTTTCAATTATTGGAATACCTCAGTAGTTGTAGCCTTAAACACTTCCTTGTCATCAACTATTCTTTGAAATTTTTCATCAGTCAAATACATGTTACCATTGAAAAGTGAGACTATTTATCCCTTGAATCTCACTAATTTTGAGAGGGTGTTACATTTTCTAACCTATTTATCCAATTAAATCTACATGGCATAAAATTATTCCTCTAGTTTTTATTTTTCATCAACTATTTCCTTAATAATACTGAGTATATATCAAATAACTTCATTAGGAAATTTATTCAAATAAACTTCAACATGAGAGTAGAATTATTCAACTATTTTTATCTCTTTATACTCTCAATAGCTACATGAATCATCAAAAGTATCTATGTAAACATATTAAATGGATTAACACTTAACACTATATTCAACTCCTATAAGTGGTTGATCCCTTTCATTATTCATAAATTTTATCCTCTTATTTTCCTCTTTCTTCTACAAATTTTTCACTGCCTTAGATGAATTTTCCATTTATACTTCAGGGGGCAGTGGAGTAGGGTATGGGGGGTGAAGTGGAGTGGGGGGCATTGGAGTAGGGGATGGGGGGATGCAGTGGAGTGGGGAGCTGTAGTGGAGTGGGGGCAGTGGAGTGGAGTGGGGGGGCTGTAGTGGGGGGGCAGTGGAGTGGAGTGGGGGGCCTGCAGGGGGGCTACTGAAGGAGGGGGGTTGTAATGGGGGGTTGTAGTGGGGGGGCTATTTAGGGGGGGCTGTAGAAGGGGGGGCTGTAGTGGGGGATGCAGTGGGGGGATGTAGTGGGGGGATGCAGGGGGTGTATGGGGGGATGCAGTAGGGGGGGGCTGCAGCAGGGGGGATGCTGCAGTGGGGGGCTGCTGCAGGGAGGGGGAGCTGCAGCAGGGGAGAAGTGGAGTAGGGGATGGGGGGATGCAGTGGAGTGGGGGGGCCTGCAGGGGGCTACTGCAGGAGGGGGGTTGCAATGGGGGGCTGCAGTGGGGGGCTATTTAGGGGGGCTGCAGCAGGGGGGCTGTAGTGGGGGGATGCATGGGGGTTGTAGTGGGGGTGTAATGGGGGGATGTAGTGGGGGGCTGTAGGGGGGCTGTATGGGGGGCTGCTGTAGGGGGGGATACAGCAGGGGGGATGCTGCAGTGGGGGGCTGCGGCAGGGAGGGGGGGCTGGAGCAGGGGAGCAGTGGAGTAGGGGATGGGGGGATGGAGTGGGGGGGAGGATTCTGTGGAGTGGGGGTGGGGGGTCGGGAGTGGGACCATCTTCCTCTGAGCTACTCCCACTCCAAAATGTTCTTATTTCCCTTTTCTCTAAAATTTATGTGTTTTGTAACTCTCCCTGTCCTTCCACACTATATGCATTACCAAAAGATGCCTCATTTTGATGAAGTTATTCATTCTATATCAGTTCTTTAATGTTTTCAAAGACCTAGTTAGTTTTTCTTCTTGAATTACTCACTATGGTTTCCATCATGTCCCAAGGTTTTAAATGGTTCAAACTCAAATGCCTACTCCTTTTTATGATTTTTAGTCACCCCAATTGTGGATTCTCCACTATAAACCAAAGTGGTTACACTAAGGACCTCTCAATCCTATAAGAATAGAGACCCACTATGCTCCTACTCTAGAGTCCCACCAATGAATGCATCTTCCCACTAACCAAAAAAATGTATGATTAAAATAAAATATCTCCCTAATATCCAAGTTTCTTATGCACCACTTGATGTAGATATCCCTTCATGAACACACTGGATAACCCAGTCTACTCATGAACATAATTTTCAAGATCTTTAGTAATTGATAGGCATGATTAGATCTACTTGTCTAATATAGTCACATCATTTCTTCAACTATTTTGGTCTCTCAACCCTTTTGAACACTCATGAATTTAGATATCCTCTTTCTTGAATTAATCTTGAAATTAATCTCTTCTTTCACTATTGTGCGTTTTTTTTGACTTGGAATTTTTCATTTTTTTTGATTTTAAGTTATTTACATTTTCCATATGGTTTGGTTATGATGGATCATGGTATAATGTGTGTGTTTTCATTGTCTATGGTTAATTTGAAATGGAAATTTTTAAATGTAAAGGTTTAAAAATACATTTATTCTTATATAAAAATTGTGAATACTTTTATAATGATATTTGTATTTGTAAAAGTGTCTAAAATGTTTTGTATTTAAAATGATAACCTATTTTTGGAAATTTTTTAAATCCTGTTAGAAAAAGGGATATTGTTAATTATTTTCAAGGTTTTAAAGTGATATTAATAAAGCATAATTATAATCTTTTAAAGGATTCAAGCTGAATGTACTTTTAAAATATATGCTTTTGAAGTTGTTGGATTGGTGTAGCTCGGTCTGGTTGGGTCGAATGCTTGTGGCCCGTAACTTTGAACACTGTAGAAACTCTGACCATTATAGAAGAGCTGACCACTGTAACAGAGGTATTTCATGTTTCTTCTATTCCTAAGTGTGGTGAAGGAATCTCCAATAAAAGAAAAATAAAGTGTTATGTCATAACCTATAAGTGGTGGTTTAAAAACTATATTTTTTTTCTCACTGGTTTATTCTAGGATAAACTACTTGGTTTTATATCAGTGCCAAAACATGGGACATAAGAAACTTTATTGTTAGGATCACCATAGGTATTTTTTGTTATAATACCAGATGGAGTCTAAACAATGTGAATATATTGGGTTACATGAATCAATTTAGACTACCAGATAGATTCTTTTGGATACTGAATCCATTGAGTTTATTCATATTTGTTTTTTTATATTGGTTAATATCTTAACTATCCAAAATAAAATTTTGGTTGTACTGGGAAAACAGTAAGGCTTTTGTGTTCTGTCTGGAATCCTGGGTCTGTTCATGGGGTGTCCAGGGGGTGTAGAGGGGTCTGTAGGGCAGGGGGAGGGTGAAGGTAGAGTTAGGGGGTGTCTCAGGGGGGTTAGGGGTGTCTATGGGGGTCTGGGGGGTCTGGGGGTCTGTAGGGAAGGGGGTGTCTAGGGGGGTCTATAGGGTAGGGGTTTCAAGGGGGGGTCTTCAGGGCAGGGGTGTCTAGGGGGTGTCTAGGGGGTCTGTAGGGTAGGGGTGTTTTAGGGGGGTGTCTAGGGGGTCTGGGGGGTCTATAGGGAAGGGGGTTTCAGGGGGGGTGTCTAGTGGGTCTGCAGGGTAGGGGGTTCAAGGAGGGTGTCTAGAGGATCTACAGGGAAGAGGGTTTTAGGGGGTGTCTAGGGGGGTCTGCAGAGCAGGGGGTCCAGGGGGTGTTTGGGGGGGTTCTAGGGGTGTCTAGGGGGTCTGTAGGGTAGGGGGTCAGGGGGTGTCTAGGTGGGTCTTCAGGGTAGGGGTACGGGGGGGAGGGGGTCTAGGGTGGTCTGCAGGGAAGGGGGTGTTTAGGGGGGTCTACAGGACATGGGGTCCAGGGGGTGTCTAGGGGGTATGGGGGGTCTGTAGGGCAGGGGGTTCTAGGGGTGTCTAAAGGGGTCTGCAGGGCAGGGGGTTTCAGGGGGGAGTCTAGGGGTATGGGGGGTCTGCAGGGCAGGGGTTTCAGGGGGTGTCTAGGGGGGCTGTGGGGCAGGGGGTTCCAGGGGGTTTCTAGGGGGGAGGGGTGTCCAGTGGGGGTGAAAGGGGGTTGTCCAGGGCAGTGCAAGGGGGTTGTCCTGGGGGTGCAGGGGGTGTTCAAGGGGGTGCAAGGTGGCTGTCCAGGGGGTGCATTGAGTGTTTTTTTGTATTCATCATTGTATATTGTCCACATGAGTTTTTTTTTGTATTCATCATTATTATACAGGTTTGTACTATAATTCCAGAGTAGAGGCAGCAACATACTGCTTGTTGGAATTGCAGTACTAGAATTGGATAGGGGAGGCCGTTGTATGCTACTTGCTGTAGAGGGAGAGGTTGATGTATGCTGGTTCTGGCTGTAAGAGGTGCGTACAGTTTTTTTTTTGCAGAGAAGATGAAATTCCAACGGTTCTATGAACCGTTGGTATACATATTGAGTAGTATATACCAAATGTTTGAGAACCGTTGGTATACCAATATCCCAATGGTTTCAATGAAACTATTGGGAGTAGTGTGTTGTAGGCGGTATACCAACAGTTTAACAACCGTTGGTGTATACTTGGTCTAGTTGTATAAACCTACGGTTATTAACCATTGGGATAGAAATTTACCAATGGTTAACACTAAACCATTGGTATTTTGCAAATCCATCCAACCTATCCCAACGGTTCAATCTAAAGTGTTGGGATATGGTTATCCCCATCCCTCACAGCCCAACAGTTCAGTGAACCATTGGGATAGAATTTCCCCACGGTTTTTGGGATTTTACCAACAGTTTGTAAAAGTTGGTAAAATATTACTTTACATTAGTGCATGTTTTTTTCTACCATCCTCTTCATTTTCCTCCCTTCAAATCCATAGGACTCATAGAATTCCTTACATTCCTTGTTAACACATGGTACACGTTCTTCATATGATGAGGATACTTGGGAGAGTATATTTCTTTGAAATGGTGTCTTAAGACCATTATAGATATGATCTTCTTACTCTTTGCATCATTAGATTTGGTGAAGTTATCATTCCATCTACTAGGAACCATTTCTAATCAATTCCATATAATATATTTGATTATAATATTATAAACTCTATATATCTCTAAACATGGTATAACACATAACATAAATTTATGTATCATAAATCCTAGGACCATATACTTTGGTTACTTTGGGGGAATAAATCCTTTATAATGGTTTTTAATAAGCTTATGAATTTACCAAAGAATATCCCTCGAGAGTGTCAAAACAAGAGTGCAGCAAGTCCCATTATCGGGCACCCATTCTTGTTTGAGTCTATCTAAAAGTAGTGTTTTTGGGTTTTAACCCTAGATACATTTGTTCCAGAGCCACCTCTACTAGTTCATATCCAGACAAGGATATATTTTCTTGATAAACCCCAAAATCTATCCCTTACCAAAATTCTAGGATTTCTGTGTATTCTTATCCCCAAAGTCTATCTTAGGGTTTTTTCACTAATCTACTTTTTCTATATCTACTTTTAAAGTTTTCTATTAAACTTCCTTTGATAACAACTGTAACTCTCTGACCCCAGAAGCTCAGATTCGGTGCCTTATTTTATTAAATTGGCCTAATTACAAGGAATCAAATCTCGAAGGACTGAGTAGTTTAGTATTTTTGGAAAAACAGATATATACATAGGTCCAACATTACAACATGAAATGAAATACAACATATAAGTTTTATTGGGAACATCCACAACTATAATTTTATCCCAGCAGGTCATTCATAATATAATCATCCTCGTAACCTAGAACGATAAAACATAAGAAATGGGTGATCTCAAATGCTGAGTAAGGGTAAGAAATATAGTGGAATATATCATAAAAATAAACATTAGGCATAATGAATAACTAAAAACACATTCCTTTAAAAATGAACTTGAACACGTTATGGTAGGAATAAGAGCTAAATAAATAATTCCATATTAAAGAATAAACATGGGTATTCTACAAGTCGAATAACCTCATGAACTTTCAATTACTAGTTTCATAATGATGGAATTCATAATGTGGGATATCATAAACATACCATCAAGTCCACATTCCAAGACCATAAATATCCATTTTATCAAGGCATCATGCTCAGACCATTGCTTGTCTCATAAGACCTACCAATGCACCGAGGGGTTATAGAGGGCCCCACCAGTCACTTTATAAATCCAATGAATTACTCTTATGAAAGGAGATAAATATAAACAACATACACATTCATATTGAGACTAACATATTAAATGTAAATAACTTTTCCCAATCCTTAATCATAATCACCAACCATTCGAAGTATTATAGTGAATGGTTTTAAGATATCACAACCATAGTCAAACTAATCATAAACCATTCAATAAAACATGGTGGATGATATCATAATAGATAAACCTCAATGAAATAAAATATTCAATAAATTATGTTGACATAGATGAAAATACTTTTAAATGATACAATCGAAAAATACTTGATGAAATAATCCTTAAACATTTCAAAGTTTCACATACCACCTTGAAACATTAAAATAATAATCCCTTAGAATATCATGAGACTAAGGAGACTCTTGATATGATATACTAGATGTAATTACATACACCAAAAGAAAGAAATAAGTGGTGAAAAAGTCATATATCTCATAAAAGTTAATGTTAGATGAGAAAATCCTTTTTTCTTTGGAAAGAAGAGTTATTTTAGAAAATCATTTTTATTTTTCATGAAATCAGATTATAAACATGGATATACCATAAAATAAAAGGTAAATTCATTGAAACTATATATAAATTCTTATTGAGGTTAAATAATTTAAAAATAGTTTTTAAAGATGCTTTATAAATAAAACATTTTAGTGTAGTTTAAGGAAAATATTAAAGGATTTTTAAGCACAAAGGCATGTTTACTTTCATAAAGCAATAAATTAACCAAAATATATTTTTGAAAGTATGGACAATTGACACATATTGACCGTTCAAGGTTATGATGCTCTACTAATGGGTATAGCAGCACTCGGGTCAAATCCTCGGCGACGATACTTTTTAATAGTCGATTGTTTTTAGTTGATTGTATTTGGATTGGGGGGGTTGTTTGCAGGGATTAAATGAAGTGATTAATTATTGGTGTTTGATTTAACAATTTGATAAAGATTGGGGTGATTTAATCATTAGGTAGTTAATCTTGTGATATCCTTGAGCCTTTCTTTATATTGCATTAAATTAACACCCATGTCACAAGTTGATGTTGATTGGAATTCCCAAGTGTTAATGCTTTAATACAAGCCTTAACTTAACATAAAGTTATAATATTAATCATATATTGTTGATTTTAGTGTATTTATGGTTCCAATAATCTATGGAAACCACACATTAAACAAAACAAGTCATTAATCCATGACATTTTTAAGTCCAACATACACAATATTAAATTAAAGAATACTCATCGAGCAAAAGCTCTCAATCGCTTAACATCTCTAAATAATGACTCACCCCAATGGTAGATTTAATCATCCATTAATATGGTTATTAATATGTTAATATATTATTATGATGATAAATTAAGAAGATAATAAAAAATAAAGGGGAAAGAAAATAGTGGTTCGTTGAACACACACACAAATGATGATGATAAGAATTAAAAATAGAATTCTGATTGAATGAGGAAGAAAAAGAATGGAATTGGTTTCAACTTGATTTCAAATATTTTAAGAGAATTTATATTTAAGAATAGAGGGTGTATGATTAAAATAGAATATGAAGAAGAAACTTTCACTAAAATTGAATTACAAAAACAACACTTATGAGATTACAAATGAAGAAAAACATGAAAGTAAAAGGAAAAAATGAGAGGAGGAAGGGTATATCAAGTGAAAAGTTGAGTATGGAAGGTCCTCCCAAGCCATTGGAAAGGATTTGGTCGTGACAATATGTTCTCCCCTCTTCTGAAATTCCAACCCTTTTGAAAGGAGAGGAGGGGATGTATTTATAGCCCAAAGTGGTGGGTTGTTTTCATTCCAAAACTACCCCTTTACTTGGATCAATGATTTGGACATCCAGACAGCTGAATATCGAGATATAATCTTATTAAAAGTTTTATATATTAATTTTTTATGACAACTCTCAAAATTTGGAGTCATTTGGACTTATGAAGCCAATGTTGTGGTGGTTTTCATGAATAATGTTAAATTGTCCATTTCTATCCAAGCTTTTTTGATGGCCAAAATGTAAATGGATTTTTGAATAGGAATAATCCTTCAAATCCAAATTCTTTATTAGAAAAATTCGTCCACCTATATCTCTTATTTCACAAAATAACATCTCAACTTGATTTGATAACTAGATAAGGAGACATGTCATGAATACTATACTGGTTTTAATTACCATCCAAAATGGTGGTCTGAGTTTAAATGAATCATTTAGACCAATTTTCTTTGGGTTTGGGCCTTGAAATTTTTATCCAAGACTTCATACATTGTCCCTGGAACATTTCATGAGAATAAATGAATTTTTAATTCTGGATTGATCTTGAAAAATCAATCTTCATAGTTGGTCCAGTTTCATCATAAATTCTTTGGGTCTTCTTGTATGGTCCATATTACCCTTAAAATGGAAGAATTTACCACTTTTTACTTCTAATGATATGTTTTAAATTTAATAAGGGATCCTAAAAAACAAAAATCAGAAAATATGGATCATCAGGGTGATAGTTATAAATAAAATAGTAAACTGACTCAATTGGACTACATCTAAAAATGAAAAAAAAAATATTTAGTATTAAAACATTAATATTTCAAAAACATTATGCACATTTTATATAAAATAAGTAAAGGGAGTATATAATAAGTCATGAAAATATTAATAACATCAACTCCCCCACACTTATTCTTGTGCATGTCCTCATGTGAAACAAATATAAGAAACATTACAAAATCATTTTCACTCACCAACAGTTATTAAAATTTTTCTTTCCCCACTCAAGGGAGGTTTAGACTATTTCATTCATCCATATTGAATTCCACCTCAATTTTTTTCAAAAACAATGTTCCAGAAACAACCGTTTTTTCATGATCAAATTTTGAAATGGAAAATGGTGGCACACAAAACTTAATCCTCTCAATATGATAAAATTAATTTATGGATCATCACTCATTCACCAACCAAAAGTGAAAATCTTAGAGTTTGTAAGAGCTCTCAGCTTAGTCTCCCTATCCTAAAGTACTCAAAATAAAAAATTATTTTAAGGGGGTTTCTATAGCTATGGGATGGTAGGAATATGAAATCCAAAAAATAGGAAAGGGGAGGTAAAACATCAACTTGGAAAAAGCAATGAACATTTTTTTTTTGAAATGAGACATGAAAGGAAATGGAAACACATACATATGAAGGAATGAAAATGTGAAATAAGATACAAAAAGGAAGTAAATTTTAAGTGGATGAGAATATGAAATATTTACAAATCACGAAACCTCTCCCACTGACATAAGTGTTCATTTTTTTGAATTTTTTGAAAGTTGAACTTGAAATAGACCTCACAATAATCTCCCAACCCATGATTGATCTCCTAAAGAAACTAATTTTAATAGTTATAACAAGATAAAAGGTTGAAAAAATAGTTATTTTTGACCCACCCAAGACACAACCCATTCTTATTTTTATTTTTATTTTTTTGGATGTTTTTTTTTGAACACTTTTCAATATCATTTGTACAAGATGAATATATATACATTACCAAACCCCACTAAAGGACATCCTCTCCCCCACACTTAAATTTATGCTTTCCCTCAAGTATATGATAACATGGTAAAAATCAACAAAAGGGTACCCAAAATGAAATCTTCCCCCCCCCACACATAAATTTCAAAAAAAATGAAATGAAAATCCATGTTAATATTGGGTGGGATAAGGTATTGGACTTGTAATCTGGCTATCAAAGAAAATGTTTTCATAGGCTTGAAGGGGATTTCAAAAGGAAGATTAATGTATGGTTAATGGGAGGCTATTTGGATATTATAATTCTCATGTGGTTCATAAAATTCCACTATAATATTAAAGCACACTAAAGTAATAAATTCAGCTCGAAGGTCCAAAAACTCAAGACTCACAAATGGGGGTGAAAAACATACATTTTGACAAGATGGATATAGGTAGCCTTGGAATGAAAGAAAATGTTGTTCCTCTTGGGTGGGGAAAAAATTTTCTAAATCAAAAATTTAGAATTCAAATTTTTTTTGTTTTTGACACAAAATTATTTATCCAAAGTCAGGAAGAAACCACAAATTTTTTGAGATGAAACCATGTCTTTTGACTCCCCAAAATGGTTGGAAAAAAATTTGAAAATTGGACGGTGAGTAAGTATGACTCTTTTGGTTTTTTTTACATTTTTACATTTTTTAGTTTTTTTAGTTTTTTTTTTCGAAATACACACCAACAAAGAAGAGAAAAATAAAAGGAAATAAAAAATTTTATGATGAAAGTGGTAAAAAATGAAAGATAGAGGGAGAAAAATAAAGAGGGAGAGTTAAAGGGAAAGAGGTTCCCCCTTTTCTGGATTTGATGGGTCGTAATCCCAATCTGATGGTGGGTTAATGGAAGTTGATGTGCCTCATGTGGGATGTTACCTAGAAAATAAAAATCATTATTCATCTAATGAAAAACTAAAAAGAAATTAAAATTTCATAAAAGTAAAATAAAACATGGGTTGCCTCCCAAGAAGCGCTGCATTTATTTTGTCTATAGCTGGATAATTGCAGTGGACTACCCATAGTCCGATGGTGGCCACCATATTTTCTCAACTCTAGTATGCTTCCAGAAAAACATCTCTTTTGGGAGGCCTGATGATTCATTGGATAATTCCATCCCTTCTTTGTTGTTGTGATTGTAATTAAATGGGGTGTAAAGAGAATGTGTCTATCCTCCCTTTGTCCTTCAACTTGATGAATGATGTTTTCCACAAATTTCTTGTTTTCTATGCTTGGAAATTCAGGAAGATGCTTCAATTATAATGGTTCATTTATGTAAGGTTCATATGACATGAACCAAAGTATGAGATCCCAATTGTTTTTGAATCATTTATTTCATCACTTCATCCAATGGCATGAAGGCCTTCATTTTTTATTGATTTTTGATAATCCACTTTTCAAGGGGTGAGGTAGAACCCTTATAATGCCCGTAGGCATAAGTATTACATGGATTTGTAGGAATTAGAGGAATTCATTTCCTGTAGCCTTCAAACATTACATATAACCCAGAATAACTACTTGGAACTGCTCCTCCCAGCATCTTCATCGTGAAATCAGCTCTCCACCTTCGTAGGGATATTTGGTTGGGCTATCCCATGCATGCACAGGCTTTTCCCGATGGTAGGTGTCATACCCTCTCATTCTTGCAATCCGTGTAGCTTCTGTTGTGGTGAAAGCTTCTTTCTCATCCTTTTATAGAGCTTATTCTTTTTAGGTTGTCTGGTTTTCATCTGCGCTAAAGGTGGCCCAAATGCCTTGAGGTGGCTCGAAGGCCTTAAAGGACACAAGGACCAAATCGGTGGCCCGAAGGCCCAAACAGGGGCAAATTCTTGGCTACTACAGTGTCAAACAGTGGATGCTACAGTTCCTGCTACAGTAACCTGGAAATTGTACCTCCACCTGGATTTGATCCCAGGTCTCTTGGATGCACTTAAGAGTCCTCACCAACCGGGCTGAGGCTCATGTTCATTTCATCACTTACCGATGTAGAGTAATTAGGATCAGTGGATTCATAATACTGAATAAATTTTTCAATATCTATTATATCGATGTTTCTCACCAAAGAATTGTCAATTTCAACATCAACAATGATCACATTATTATTTAGGGAAAAAATATCACAAACATCACTACCATAGGGACAATATAAACACATTGGTTCAGGGTTCACCTCATATATAACATAATTTTCAAAATCATGGATAATAAATGATGAATGTTGGATAATCAGATTTGAATAAAAAAATGAACATTCTTGTTAATTTTTCCCATTACCATCCAAGTTCGAGAAGTGGAGGTCAGAGGTGAGATGGTATTCCAAAGATTTTTAAAGATCCTTTAGATAAATGCAGTTTGCATTTGTAATGTCAACATCAACTTCTCCATTTAAGACTTGGTTAATTATTATGTAATATTCACAAACACCTATATCATTATAACATGAATAACATGATTGATTGGGATTCAACACACTCTCAGAGAGACTTTTGGAAGCATGTATAGAGAATACATATTGATTCTCTGATGGGTATCGCATGGATTGAAAAATATTGAACTTGACCAGTTGGTCACCAAATTCCATGGATAAGATGCCAGAATGGATATCAATTTTTGTTTTAGATGTCATAAGGAAAGGTATTCCTATAATCAGAGAAGATTGGAAAGTTGTCTCACCTTCCATGTCAAGGACATAGAAATCAGCAAGGAAGATAAGATCATTCACACGAACAGGGACATCCTCAATTATACCCTTAGTACTGGTTGTGCTTTGATTTGCTAACTGAATAACAACACCCGTTGGATATAAGGGACCAAGACCAAGGTTGGAGAAGATGGATTTGGGCATGACATTAATTGAGGATCCTAGGTCAATGAGTGCATCATCAAAGTTGGAACTTCTAATTTGGCATGGAACCGTAAAGGTCCTTGGATCTTTACACTTTATGAGAATAGACTGATGGTTGGAAACATTTTCGAAGGTTCTAAGTTGCCTCTTATGGGTACACAACTACTTAAGAAACTTGGTGTACTTAGGGGTTTGTTTTATGGAATCTAAGAGGGGAATGTTGACTTCAACATGTCTAAACACGTCAAGCATTTCATTATTAGGTTAAAAGGACTTCTTTGACTTAGAAATGGATTTAGGAAAAATAATTGGGTTCCAAAGTGGGAAGGAGGTGAGGGAATGGATTCAGGCTCCTTTTTAAGTTTATTTTTCTTTTAATTTTATAGGTCAACATTTAAATGGGGGTTGGAGGACTTATCTTGAGGCATAGAAATTTCCTTCCCCAATCTAAGTGAAATTTAACTGACATCACCCTTGGGGTTGGGTAATGGTTGACATGGGAGTTGGGAATAATTTTATTGTTTTTGCTGGCTCAGGTGGGATGCAAGTTGACCAATTTGGGTTTCAATATTTTTAATGCTAGAACGAGTGAAAGAGTTAAGATCTTCAACTTCACTTTCTCATGGTTTCTTGGAAGAAGAGGCTTGTCCCCGATTGGGATTGCCTTGATTTTGGTTCTTGGGAAAGCGATTGTATTGGTTTGGTAGTTGGGAAGGCTCACTAGGATAATGGAAGCCTTGAGGAGTAGGAGGAGGATTTATCCTTTTTTGTTGATCAACAAAAGGATAAGGTTGTTGGAATTTACCAACACCTTGACCATATTAAAACTAGTTTGGGATTTGAGTAGGGAATTGAGGGGGATGAGAGATGAGATAACCATACCTTAGGCCTTGGTTATAGGAAGAATAGAAGGGCTCAGAGTGGGGTTAGTTGAAGTTTCTAACATGCTGACCTGATAGTTGAGGGTTGGTATTCTATTGAGCATAGGCTACATTGAGCTCCATTGGTCCAGATGAATCGGATGGTTAATCTTGAGGTTGTGGATAGGTGTCTATTGGATGAGCTGGTGAGTTGCAAATTCCATAGTTTTTGATAGGTCCAGGAAACATTTATTGTGGATAAGATGAGGTTGGGGATTTAGAAGACACAGCAAGTTATCGCACAAGACCTTTAAGTTCACTCATCCACTCAGTCATCTTGTTTGGCTCTATCGATTGACTATCTTGGGATTGTTTTACTTTGGCATGTTCTCGAGTATGGAATAGTTGTGTGTTTTTAGCCATGTTGCTTATGAGATCTCTTGCAGTTGTAGGAGTTTTATCAACAAGAGAACCGCCACTTGCGGTATCAATGAGAGTTTTCTCCATAGCCAATAAACCCTCATAGAATTATTGGATCAAGAGTTGGTTAGGGATTTTGTGGTGTGGGTAGTTTGCAACAAGATTTTTGAACCACTCCCACTACTCATGGAGTGATTCATTTGGGAATTGACAAATACCACTTATTTCCTTTCAGATAGAAGAAGTATGAGAAGTAGGAAAGAATTTCTCTAAAAAGAGTTGATTCATGTCATTCCATGTGGTTATAAAACTAGGAGGGAAGTAGTAAATCCATGACTTGGAAGAGTTATCTAGGGAGAAGTGGAATGCTCAAAGTTTGATTTGATCCTCAGAAACCCCTTGAGGATTCATGGTAGAGCATAATAGTTGGAACTCTTTAAGGTAGAGATGTGTATCCTCATAGGATATCCCAAGGAAATGAGGGAGAAGACAAATCAAACCTAATTTTAGTTTGAAAATATATTTTAAGTTTGGATATTGAATACCAAGAGGTTGGTAATTCATATCAGGGGCAGCAAGTTCTTTAAGTGTTTGTTCCCTAGGATTTTCTATTTCTAATTTAATGGGTTGGATGAGGAATGGTTCTTGAATTATTTGATTATCTATAATTTTTCTCCTAATTTGACGAAGCTTTTGCTCAATTTCAGGGTCAAAAAAATACTAGGGATTGTTTGGGAGGCTACGGGGAATTCAGAGATATTTGGGAAGAAATAGGAAGATGGGTTTTTCTTTGTGTTTTATTTCAATTTTTTTTTAAAATTCTATTTCTTTTTTGTTTTTTTTAAATAACCATAAACTATCGACTAATTAATTTCACCATTCCTAGAAACGACGCCATTTTAAATTGCATATGATTGTCACCTATCGACCATTCAAGGTTCTGATGCTATGCTAATGTGTATAGAAGCACTCGGGTCGAATCCTCGGCGATGATATTTTTTAATAGTCAATTGTTTCTAGTTGATTGTATTTTAATTGGGGGGATTGATTGCAGATCTTAAATGAATTGATTAATGATTAGTGTTTTATTTAGAAATTTCATAAAGATTGGGGTGATTTCATCATTAGGTAGTTAAGCTTGTGATATCCTTAATCCTTTCTTTATATTGCATTAAATTAATACCCATGTTACAAGTTTATGTTGATTAAAATTTTCAAGTGTTAAGGATTTAATCCAAGCCTTTATCTAATATAGGGTTCTAATATTAATCATATATTTTTTATGGTAGTGTATTTATGGTTCCAATAATCAATGGAAACCACATGTTAAACAAAACAATTCATTAATCCATGACATGTTTAGTCCAACATACACAATGTTAAATTAAAGAATACTCATCGAGCAAAAGCTCTCAATCACTTAACATCTATAAATAATGAATCACCCAAATGGTAGATTTACTTAGCCATTAAGATGGTTATTAATCTGGTAATATATTATTATGATGATAAATTAAGAAGATAAGAAAAATAAAGGGGTAAGAAAAGAGTGGTGTGTCGAACACACACACAAACGATGGTGATAAGAATTAAAAATAGAATTCTGATTGAATTAGGAAGAAAAAGAAGGGAATTGGTTTCAACTTGATTGAAAATATTTTAAGAGCATTGATATTTAAGAACATAGGGTGGGTGATTAAAATAGAATATGAAGAATAAACTTTCACTAAAATAGAATTACAAAAACAACACTTATGAGATTACAAATGAATAAAAACACGAAAGTAAAAGAAAAAAAAGAGACTAAAAAGGGTATCTCAAGTGAAAAATTGAGTATGGAAGGTCCTCCTGATCCATTGGAAAGGCTTTGTTCGTTCCAATATGGGATTCTCTCTTTTTAAATTCCAACCCTTTTTAAAGGAGAGGAGGGGATGTATTTATTTCCCAAAGTGGTGGGTTGTTTGCATTCCAAAACTACCCCTCTACTTGGATCTACAATTTGGACATCCAAACAGCCAAATCTCAAGATATCCTCTTCTTAAAATTTTTATATAATAATGTTTTCTGACTACTCTCAAAATTTGGAGGCATTTTGACTTATGGATCCAATTTTATGGCGGTTTTTGTAAACAATGTTAAATTGTCCATTTCTATCCATGGATGGCCAAAATGTGAATGGATTTTTGGATAGGAAGATTCCCTCAAATCCGAAAGATTTATTCAACAAGGTTGGCTGCCTTTATCACCTCTTTAAAACTGAAAAATATTAACTAGATATGATGAATAGATTTGGCTACATGTCATGAATGTTGTACTGATTTTAATTCACAACCTGAATGGTGGGTTGAGTTTAAATGAATTTGTCGGGGCCCTTTTATTTGGATTTGGGGATTGAAATATTTATCCAAGACTCCTTAAAATTTCCCAAGAACATTGTAGGAGAATAAAATAATTTGTAATTCTGGATTGATACCGATAATTCAATCTTCATAGATGGTCCAATTTCATCACAAATTCTTTGGGTCTTATTGTGTGGTCCATATGGCCCTTAAAATGGAAGAATTGGCCATTTATTCCTTCTAATAATATGTTTAAAATTGAATAAAGAATACTAAAAAACAATAATCAGACAATATATATCAGAAGGGTGATAGTTATAAATAAAATAGTAAACTAACTCAATTTGACTACTTCTAAAAATGCTCAAAAATTATATTTAGTATTAAAACATTAATATTTCACACAAATTATGCACATTTCATATAAAATAAGTAAAGGGAGTATATATTAAGTCATGAAAATATTAATAAAATCAATTTTTCATGTTAAAATTTTTTGTTTTAGAAAGATGAATATGGATTAAAATAGATTATAGAGTGAACCTCAAAATAGGTGAAAATTTGAGAAGTTCCTTGAATCGGACTTTCATTTCGAAAAAAAATTGAAAGGTTCTTTTAAAACATCTAAATCCCCATAAAATAAAGAAGGATACTGATTGGTAAAAATATATATAACATTCTCTCAGAATTTATGAGGAGTGAATAGGAATAAAAAAATCATTGTGGTGAGTAGAGAATAAGAGCAACCCGAATGAAAATGGAGGTTCAGGTAGAAAATACTTAAAACTTTGTAATCAATTGAATCATATGCCCAAAAATTAATAATCAACCAATGATACATTAAATATAATTAAAATAAAAATATTAATGATATGAAAAAATCATTGGCCAGTATACATACACCATACACAAGTAGTTGTTTTGAATATGGAATATCTCATAAAAATGGAAGTGAGAAGAAGAAACGCTTACAAACATTTTGGCATGGTAACGGGTGTTCTTGTGAGGGATTAATGAGTGGTAAATGGGTATCCCATAATTTATATATTATAAGGTTTGTATGGGGTAGGTGATAAAACTTACCTCATTGATTAGTCACTAAATGTGGATAATATTCATTTTCAATATCTTAATATTAATGGTTTTCAAAGTGTATAAACATCAATTTTAGTCCAATTTAGAAATTGAACTTCATTTCCCATCATTGTTCAATTCATGTTTAAAGTGTAAATTTGGGCCCACTCAATAAATTGCTTGTGAAAAATACATTTTTCATCATTTTAATTTGATAATTTGGTATATTATTCATCACTTTATTTGGAAAATTTTATCTTTTAGGTCCTATTGATGAATCCTAAGGGAAGATGGAGATTTTTGCGCCTGAATGCAGAAATTTTCTGGAAAAAGCATAATGGGCCAAAGGCCCATCAAACAAATGTGGGGCCCACAAACCAATCCCAATTAAGATCAAATTGTTAAATTATAAAGATAAAAATATGAGGATCATTTTATTCAACTGTGTCTGGAGCTAATTCTGAAGTTTTCATGATGATAAAGGGATCTGAAGTTGAGATTTAAATGGTGGGCCCGACATGAATGCACATAATGTCGTCCCACCATTTCGATCATAAAATCCAAAAATTTGTGCCAAATTACCTGAAAGTTTTACAGATAATAGAGGACAGATGTAATATAATATTTCTTTTATATGACCCCTCCGTATTCGACATTCCTCAATTACAAATTCACACTTCAAAACTATGGACAAATCTGGTTGGTTTTGTGGTCAACTTTGTAACGTCAATTTCTTTTTGATTCTTCACCCACCTTTTGACTCTTTTAATTTTTGGGGGTGAATTTATTGTTGGGGTGGAAATAAGGCTCCTAATATTATTATATAAGGATCTGGTGGTGAAGGGAATAAGAATCTCATATTTTTCTTATCATCTTTGGTGATTTGTTTCATTGAATTGTTATGTTGTCAATTTGGTGTTGTAATCGTTCTTTATTCTCAAGTAAGTCTTTTGAATCACCTTAGTTCTCAATAAAAGTTATTCTTCATCTTTTATTTTTTTTCTTCTTCATATCACGTTGATACCTTTGCATTAAGGTGTGAACTTTTTCACACCAAACCTTGTGATATTCTTTACACAACGGTGGAGTGATTGTTATTTTGTTTTTTTTACTTCTTCCATTCCGCTTCTTTAAGTAGACTTCCCACTTCCATTTATTGAATATCATAAATAGAGGGATAAACCCTTATGGGTTGGTCCTAGGGAGTTACATGGGGTGGATTGGATGTTATTTAATGTTCTTAAATTCATAATCATTTCATTACTTTAAGATTTCCATTTGATGATTTATTTTCTTCTTCATCTTCACCAACTTTAACAATGACACATTTTGAGTGCTAGTACGATCTAATTACTTGGAGTAATCATTAAATTTATCCTCTAAGTAAATTGGTGATTATCCTTGGAATTGTGTAGGGATTAAATTGGTGAATGATGTTGAGGAATTATATCAATTTGTGGATGCTTCTTGAATTAGTGAAACGAACGTTATAAGAAAATAAATACATCCAATCTAACCTAAGTAAAAACTTAGGATAAACTTATCTACATTAATTTTTTTAGACTAATTAATTGTATTTTTTTGTTTATTTTTTTATTTAAATTAAATAACTAGTTATTCAAATCAATTCAATCTGAATAGTTGGCCACTTCATAGCCAAATCCTTCCAAAATCAGAGTGTCTTTAGGTTCCTTCTTCAGTCCCTGTGGATTCGAACCCTACTTGTACTACAACAACCACATGCCTGTAGGGTAAATTTGGGTGAAACCAAATTTTTCCATCATTAGGAACTAAAAATTAAAGGACACAACATAGGGGGGATTCTTGAATAAATGTTTGAGAGAGGATCCCTTACCTTAAATCTAAGGGTGTTCCTCGGTTGATCTTAATGACTTGAATTATCAAATTGGTTTCATTAATTAACAATTAAATAACCATTTATATATTTATTTGGTTTATTATGACTTTATTAAGTTCATTCATGTCATTTTAGATGGGTTAAGGGATTCAATTTATTGTTTGTGAGTGCTCGTTTTCATAATATCCATGATCGGCTCACTTATAAAAGAGTATGGGAGTTCATGTAAGATGGGAGTTTAAATACATAATTTATTTTATATGTTATTAATGAAAATTTATAATATTACATGGTTATAAAATTCATTTTTTTATTTAGAGTGAAGCTGAATCATTATATAAAACATTAATGATAAACGCTTGGATTAATTTGGCGATTTTTCTCACAATTAGCTTGTTTTGTATTATTATTTTACATAAAGTGTGCATAAAGATTACAGAACATTACATAATATAAAATACATATATAATAGTCTATTTTGACCTTAAAAATGTTTTCATGACCATATTTGAAGAAATTAAACCAAATTAAAAGCATCGTCGTCCTTGAATGTGATAAATCAACACATCTCGGATGATGTTTCATTTTTACCATAAATGAGGGAGAAAGGAGAGGTGAAGATGAATTATACTTTTATCATAACAAAATTACAGTATAGGTATGTTTGTGGAATTTTGATACCATTTGGATAAGGATAGGTTAGGAAAGAAAATAGAACAAAGGAACATGAAAATGAAAGAAAAGAAAAGAGTAATTTTACCTCTTAAATTAATCTACCGTGAGAGCCTTTTAAGGGAAGCGGATTTGGTCTTTTTATGAGAAAAAAGGGAATATGGTCATGGGGGAGGAGTTTGGGAGGATATTTTCTCATAATTTATAGAAGGCAAAAGTCTTGAGAGGAGTGAAGAGAAGAGGGTGGAATATGTGGTATTTATAGTGGAGGGGAGGAGGGTTTTCTTAATATTTTAATCATTATTGTATTATTTTTCCATAATACAAGAAAAGGTGATGATTCCCTCAAAAAAAATAGTAATATTTTCTTGTTAGTTATAAACATTGGTTCTTACATTATCATAACATCATCAATGACTCAATAAATCAATTATTTAGTATTTATTATAAATTATCGTATTTTACTATTCACCAAAAAATCAAGTATTGAAAAAAATACCAAAAATTCACCCTGACCATTTTTAAATGTGTAGAATCCAAAAATGAAGTCCATTTTTCAAAAATAAATTTATAATTATGATTAATTTAATTTTTAATTAAAATCAAAATTTACTTGGAAAATATTGTTTTTAAGACATTTATTTACTTATTCCAAAACATAGGTACATCATAGTTTCACTTAAATCCTATATATATACGATCATAGGTGATGTTACTATTCACAAGGGTATGTCACTATTCATAAGGTTAAAATTACTATTCATTAGGGTATGTTACTATTCGCCAAAAAGTAATTTGGTCATATCAGGCTCTAAATAACTTACTGATCGTAACCATGTATGTGAGATTTTCGAAATTAAAATCATAGGGGTGGTAAAATTATGTTTATAGGTTAGGTTATAACAAATTGGTGTTTTGTAGAGACTCGGTATTTCATGCATTCAATATTAAATTTATTTTCAAAATCATGGGGTTTTAAACTGACACATTCCTATATCAACTAACTACCATATCCAAATATTAAAATAAAAGAAAAATAAATCTAGAATACCAATTTGCAACATCTCATCCTATCTTACTACGAACGGTAACTGAATAGGTGATGCTATGTGATCTCAAATGAACCTCATCATATTCCAGAGGCTACTAACTAAAAGTGGGGGTCTATATTGGCATGATGAGAAGAATATACCCTCAAATCATATTGTGCAATAACAAATAAAAAATTACCATGAAAAATACACAATAGAAAAATAATTAGAGTATGTGCGGAAAATAAATAGTCCAATAAATAGTAAAATTATTTAGAAGCATACATACCGTCATACAAACTGAAATCCCCTCCTAGGATGGCACATATACAATGAATACAAGGAGAAATAAGATAAAAATAGTAAGATTTCCTACTTCATTTCTAGGTCAAACCTTAGCCGGATCTCCAGAGTTTGAATTCTCTACTCGATGATCACATCCCAGACCACGGCTCAGCCTGTACCTACAATCAAGTGTGATTATTCTCGATAACCAAAGTGAAATGGTGTCCCAAGTAGGTTGTGACTAAAAAACTCAGTAGGTATCCATTAATGTAGTATCATATATATCCATTAAATATAGTGATATTTTCCTGTGACATTCTTAGAATAAATGAATAAACACACTATAAAATAATAAATAAATAACAATGTTGATCCTCTGGTTCCATGGTGAGACCCAAAGAAGAATATACCTACTTCTACTAATGTCAATGTGTCTCTGATCATGTCTTGTAATCATTACCACCATATTAACCTAAATCTCCCCATGAGAATAAACAAAAATCATCAATGATCCTTGGTACCACATCCCCGATCGACCGCACTTACTTCAGTTAGTGTTGGGGTGTATCTAAACATATTATGATGATTGTTCCAACCACCATAATGACTCAGGGGTCTTTCATCCTGGTATACAGATAAAAAACTATGGTTTAAACATAGCCTTTTTTACAGTATTATGAGCTAGGGAAATATCCATCTCAATATCACAACTCAAGTAATATTCCTTCTCAATATGCAATCGTCCCAGTAGCTAAGCCCCAAAAGTGCAGGAGACTTAACCAAACCCACCAAGGACCCCACAAACCCTGATAGATTGCACATGGAAATACTTATCCTCTACCTAGAGTCAAAGTAATATCATCTTAAAATCCATGTAATCCCACAAGTAGTATCACTAACCTCCCCAAATGGATTTTTCATGGCCTCCTAGAAGAGATTTTTCATAAACTCTTAGTAGGGAGTATTTACAACCTCCCTATAGAGAGTATTCACAACCTCCACTACTATAAAACTGGCCTTTAACAGTGCTATAAATGGACTTTATCAGTGCTAGAAAAGAGTTAACAACATGAGATATGTTAAAATCCTAGGAATTTTATCCACACTGAAAAATTTCTAATAAAGGTTCCATTTATCAGTGCTAAAAAAATTCTGATAAATAGAAACTTTATCAGCACTTTAATTTAGCAATGCTAAATTAACCTTTATCAGTGTTTATAAAAGTGCTGATAAATCTGGTTTTTATTAGAAATTTTAAAATCACTAATAAAGTTCCTATTTATCAGTTATTTTAAAAGCACTGATAAAGGGCCATGCTATAATATACTATTAAAGCACACTATATCTGTAGAATCAAATCAGATATCAATAAAAAAGTCCAAATACATAATTTAAATGAAATGAAATTTACAACCTAAATACCATAAAAAACTATATTATAGACATTTCAAACACTGGTTTAGAAAATTACATAAATAAAAATTATTACATACATTCAAAAACAATCTTAACTGTCAATGTTACCATGATTTCCATTTACTTTATTTGTCAAACTGCTAACATTGCATGATTA
This sequence comes from Viscum album, assembly GCA_963277665.1. Lineage (NCBI taxonomy): Eukaryota > Viridiplantae > Streptophyta > Magnoliopsida > Santalales > Viscaceae > Viscum > Viscum album. Next base: position 1,424,602,021 of record OY728135.1, on the reverse strand, counting down.
GTTTCAAATAAACCACTTCAACTTGAAAAAAATGAATCCACATATATAAGAAAACAATTATTATGATTAATACTAAAAATGAAATAAATTATACATAAATATGAAATAATACATTAATTATATGGAAAATGATTTTACTCTTCAAATATCAAGATTACCTCTGTGATTGAGTAGTAGAGGGAACTTGAAAGAAAGTGATAAATGTCAAAAACTACATTAGAGAAAGGTTTTGTGAGAGAGGACGTCTATCAAATTTTACATGCATAAAGGGGTGAATGTTGGATAAAGATCCCCCAAATTAAACAAAAGAATCCACATGTATTATAAAGAAATTATTATGTGAGTAATACTAAAAATAAATAAATTAAACATATATATGAAACAATATATTTATTTTATGGACAATGGTTTTATTGTTCAAACATGATGATTACCTTTTGAATTGAGCAAAGGTAGCATCTTTGATATTCCTACAAATACAGTGGAGGTAACTTGAAAGAAACTGATAAATGCACCACTGTAAGGGTGAAAATGTTTTAAGGGATAAAGGGCATGAAATTTGGACATATCACCCCCAACTAGAACAAAATAATCCACCTCTATAAGAAAAAAATTATTATGTAAGTAATACTAATAATAAATAAATTAAACATACATATGAAACAATACATTAATTCCATGGATAATGATTTTACTATGAAAACATCAAGATTACCTTTATAATTGATCAGATCCAGCATTGTTTCTCTTCCTGCAAAGGTATTGGAGTTAACTTGAAAGAAAGTTATAATTGCACTACTATAGAGGTGAAAAGGTTTTAAGGGAGAAGGAGAATGAAAGTTGGAAAGAGCACCCCCAACTCGAACAAAATAATTCACATGTATAAGAAAACAATTATTATGTGAGTAACATTAAAAAAATTAAACATACATATGAAATAGTACATTAATTCTATGGAAAATGATTTTACTATGCAAAAATCAAGATTACCTCTATAATTTAGAAGAGTCAGCATCGTTTCTATTCGTGCAAAGGAAGTGGAGTTAAATTGAAAGAAAATGATAAATGCACCACTACAGGGGTGAAAATATTTTAAGGTAGAAGGAGCATGAAAGTTGCACAGAGCACCCCCAACTCGAATAAAAGAATCCACCTATTTAAGAACAATTATTATGTGATTAATACTGAAAATAAATAAATTAAACATATATATGAAACAATACATTAATTCTATGGACAATTATTTTACTGTTCAAACATCAATATTACCTTTTTAATTGAGAAGAAAAAACATTTTTTCTCTTCTTACAAAGGCATGACACATAGATAGAAATATTCTAAAATAGGTGAACTCTACAAGGAAAAATGAAAATTAAATATACATTACATTATATAATTTTTCAGTAAAATAGAATAAGTATATCATAACATTACGTTTTCATCTATCCATAAGGTTTCCTTTATTATAGTTTATTTTTTTGAGGGATTGGTAATATCATTATGTGTAGAAGACATTGTCTGCATGAGTAGTCAAACATTTAATTTATATTATGTTAATGTAGTAGAGAACATATAATATTATGAGTAAAAAATTATATATTAGAAAACACTTTTACCTTCTCATTGAACTCTCTTTATTTTTTTACAGGTTTCAAGGATTTGACTACTCTTTAGAGAATCCAAATCCCCTCTTTTTCATTGACTCTAATGTACAAGACATTGTCTATAGTGGGACCGACATGAACTGATTGTGATGTCCCAATGAAAGGGTTATCCTCGATTGAATTTTCATCTAACTCAACATTTATTTTGTTCACCAGAAAGACAATTTACCAATTTTTTTATGTTAGATTAGAGAAATAAAATACTATCACAACTTGTGATGCCATTATGAACAACTTATCTTTTTCCCCTTCTACACTGAAATTCAACTTCACAAATCCCATTTTATCAACTTTGACTCCATTGATGTTGTCAACCCATTTGAAATAGAAAAATTTCACTTGAAATTCTATATAATCCAACTCATATATTTGTTCAATAATGTAAAAAATATGAAATTTTTTCATAAATTGGATTTATATCCTTGGAACCAGATATATGCATCACTTCAGGGACAAGTGTAACACCACTATTTTTCATCATACTGAATTCATAATTTTCTTTTTAATTGAACATATAACCATTGATTACAAACCTAGTTTAAGATATAACATTTACATTCAGTCCTCTAGCTAGAAATTAAAGTTGTTCAGCAATTGAATTCATATTTTCATATAACTAATTATAAATTTGATATTTGAACCATACTATAAACCTTTGACTATGTGTATCTGATATCCATCATTCAGACCTTGATGGATTCAAATCTCTAAGAATTTATTTGTGGAATTCAATGTAAGGATAAACATATTCACTATTTTGTAATATATAAAGATGTGCTTGCTCCCACTCTGTCAAGGAAATTCTAAGAACACCTATTCCAGAAATCCATTCACTCATAAGGCATTCACTGTGACAAGACTTTGGGAGAATGATGCTTTCAACATCTTATAGGTAATCGGTATATAATTCAATATCTTCTTCAAAAATATATCGTTCTACAATAAAACCTTCTGGATGACTTTGATTCTTGACATACCCTTTCAAAATCTTTACATACCATTCAATGGGTTACATCTAACTGTAATGGATAGGACCACATATTTGAACCTCCCTGGCCAGGTGAACCATCAAGTGGACCATTATATCAAATAATGATAGTGAAAAGAACATTTATAATTCACAAAATATGATTTAAATATTCTTTTTCAATATGGGATACTTCATCGAGTCTACAAATTTAATGCATATGTCTTTGAAAAATAAGAAAAGTCTATTAATGTATGTTGTACATTTTGAGACAGAATGCAATGGAAATCAACAGGCATTAAATCTTTCATCAAAACACGGCATTCATGTTATTTTATTCCTTGTAACTTCAAGTTAGTCATTAAAATTACATTCTTTATATTTGATGAATACCCCTATGGAACTTTTACACTCTTAAGGAAAATGAAAAATTCCAATTTTTCCTATCTGGATAGAGTGTAAGCTATTGGAGGAAGAAAAGTATGCCTTTTACCCTTCACTAGTTCTAACTCTTCCCTTATCCCCATTTCAATCAAGTCCAAACTATCCTTGATGCTATATTTCATTTTGTGAGGAACATTTAGTAACGTTCCAATAACATTATCAAATACATTTTTTCCTACATGCATGACATCAATAAAATGTTTGACATAAAAATAATTCAAATTTAGTAATTCAAAGAAAATTTATCTATTCTTTGAACTTGATTTTTTAAGGTTTTTTGAAAATAGTTTACCAAAAACAGTGTCAATCTTTTTTACATTTTTGTACAATTTCTCGCCCATTATTGGAGATGTTGTTGTACCTTATTTGATATTCCCATAGAATGATGTCATCCAAGATTAGTATTTATGCCGTCGAAGTAAAAAAAATTGATTCCCTAAAAAATGGTCTTGAGGGATGTTTCAACCAAACTAAGTATGTTTGTTTTTTCACAAATGGGACACCCCAACATTCCTTTAATGCTATAGCCTGATAAATTTCCATAAGTGGGGAAGTCATTTATCATTCCGTACAACATGTCCCTCAATGTGAATTCTTCACTTCTATGAGCATCATAAATTGTAACACATCTATCCCACATCAATTTCAGATCTTTGATCAATGGATCTAAATAGACATAAATATAATTATTGGGTTTCTTTGGTCCAAATATAAGCAGAGACAATATGATGTATTTTCACTACATGCATAAACATGTCGGAAAGTAATAATTTACAAACATGAAGACCCATGTACTATAAGTACCACTCTATACACCAAAAGGATTTATTCCATCTGTATATAACACAAGATAAAAGTTTCTTGGTTCATCTCCAAATTTAGGAAACTCGTAATAAATTTTCTTCCACTGAGGAGAATCCTCTGGATGATGTAGTTTCCCATATTTAATTATTGTATCTGCATGCCATGTTAATTTTTTGTGCCACACTTAGGAGTTTGATGAGTGATTCATGGTCCTTATGAAACAATATAAAATCATTTGGACAAGCATTTATTTTTTTAGAGACCATGCCCATTGAACATAACATTCATTTAGCATCATATGTTCGGCATGGTAGTTCATTTTCATCTAGTAGCTTATCTTTTAGAAAACCAAGTAGTTCTGTAAATCTAGTTTCACTCCATTTATTTCCATCTTTAAAATTATATAACTTCTATACAACTAACAATGTTGTGTATTTAGTACAATCAGTATAAAATGGTTTCTTGGAATGGCTATTTAACTCCTCAAACAACTTTGTACAATCACGAAGGTCATCGTTAATTTCCATTATCATTTATTCAATGTGATCTCCATCATATTTTACAAAGGTGTTCATATAAAATGATTCGTAAACCATAGTATCATTCTAATTCACTCCCACATTCAGTTTTTTCCCCTGTTTAGTCTAACATGTATATATTTGATCTATTTTGTAACAAATCAAATGTTCTTATAGTTCTTATTACTCTTCTATACTAATTTTTCTTTAATAACAACAATGTAAAAATGGATAGAGGATTTTAAAATGGTCGTATTCATGATCTCTTGAAAACTTTATGAACTCTTTAACTCCATATTCATATTTGTTTGTCAAACAATTAGCGTGCATCCATTTTTTGTTCATATCCATCCTATTGGGTTCATAAAAGATTAATTTTATACAATATATAAATAAATACACATAAGATATTCATTATTAAAATTGAATGTTATAAAAAATTATAATAAGGGAAATATGGATCATTTCAACTAGAATATCTGAGAACCTAGATATTCCAAATCCAATAATAAGGGCTATTGGAATTTGAAAAAAATAGAGGGAGATAAAGGAAGATAATAAATGATATTATCACTAAACTTTATAGGTGTCAGCTAGAAGATGGATAGTGTAATTACCCTAGCCTAAATTACCCAAACAACACCAGGTTAGATCATCTTATAACCTCTAACACACCTAAAAGTCCCAAAAGGATGGTTTAAACTTTGGTTGTAAAAAAAACCATAAATTAGAGGTGGTCCCCCCCTCAAAATAGAAACAATTAGTACTAGAGTTCAAACAAAATTCTAGCATGACCCTTGGGGTTAATAGACATGCAGACCCAAAATCATCATTACCCAATATAGGCATACATGTTAGCCAAAATATTATTGAAATAAATAATACAATAGCTATATAGACACACATACATGTCATGCCAGTATAAAAACTCACTCACTTATAGTATATAAGAAATATCTAATAGATAAAAACCTAATATTCAAATATAACATGAACTAAAGGCACCATAATGATTCAAAAAGTGAAGTATTGATGTGATTAAACCTCATGTGCTTAACTGGGGATGGACCCTTTGAATCTTCTCCATAAGAAAACTAAGTACCATAGTGAATTATAAGAGGAACTAGATCCTCTGATACATATAACCAATAGAATAACATACATCACTCCACTAACTTGGTTCTTAAAAAATATTATCTAAAGTTTCAGGTCTGCTAAGGTGTCCATGAAAGGTTTCAACATATATATAATCATTAGGGAACCACCAATGTGCCTCAAATCAATAGTCAATAAATAATAATATACATGAAAATTTCTACACATTTATAAACATATATGAAAAAATTATTTAGTAACAAGATATAAAATATAGTAGTAAAACAACAATGAATAAATCCAAGGTTCAATGCCAGATATAAACAAAGGATCATACATTGGTAGTTAATACAAACAATGAACCAAAAATCATTCCCTAAAAAACAGATCAGAAACAAATAGTAAACAACAGACCACAAATCATTCATTAAACAATGGATCCCAAACAAATCAGAAACAACAGATCATAAACAAATTTTAAAAGAATAAATCAAAAATGAAACCAATAATACACAAATAAAATTGGAAGGCCTACCTCACTAGGTTGAATAAAATACGAGACCCTCTTTGGATTTAAGATGAGATGTTCGGTGGCAGTTGAGTGGTGTGATTCGACCTTTAATTCACCAAGGAAGAGCACCGGTAGTGGGTGGCTTCCGTGCAAAGCTTCTATATCATGATGGGTTTGCAAATGGTTAGGGTTTTTAAAATAGATCGAGATACTTTTATCAGTGCTAAATTTGTAGCATTGATAAATGTTAATTTATTAGTTCTTTGTTTAGTACTGATAAATCCTCCTCTTTACTAGTGTGAAAAAATACTGATAATGATTCTTTTATCAGCGCTTATTACTAAAGCACTTTTAAAGGATTTATAATTATAATTACAAATAAAAAATTGTAAATATTTATAAATAATTAATAAATATATATAAATATAAATATAGTAAATATATTCCTTTTTAAATATATTTATTATAATTTCATAATTATTTATTTATAATTATAGAAATATTTTTAAAAAATTTTATTTTTATCATTATATATATTTATATAATTTTAGATATATATATTTTATAAATATATATAAATATAAATATAGTAAATATAATCATTATTTAAGTAAATTTATTAAAAATTTAATAACTATTTAAATATAAATAATTATTTATTTATAATTTTACAAATAATTTTAAAAAAATATTAATTTATTTATAATTATAAATATATAATTTTATAAATATAATAAATGTACATTTATAATTATTTTTATTTATAAATATTTTTATTTATAAATATTTTTATTTATAAATATTTTTATTTATAAATATTTTTATTTATAAATATTTTTATTTATAAATATTTTTATTTATAAATAATTTTTACAGATATATTTTTAACATTATTAATGAATATTTAATATTGAGTGCATGCATATATGAACAAAATCAATGAAATTAAATAAATTAATAATATAGGTACACTAAAAATATTGAAAAAATGGATAAGTTCTTTGTGTGTCCATATTTTATATAAAAATGCATTAATTATATGTATATGTGAAATCAATATAAAACACATTTCATCTATATTAAATTAAAAAATCAAATGACATTCAATTATATGTTGAGTACTATGCAATTAGTCAATATTTTTATTTCATATTAATTCTTAATTATATACCATTATTCAATAAATGTATGACAATTTAATGTAAATCACATAAATATTTTGTAATATATAATCATATTTATATACATTAATATATATCTATATATTTAATATATAAAATTTAATAACATTAATTATCATAATTGTCTAATTAATAAAATGTTTAATATTTAATAATGTATAATCAATCAATTCATTTTTATCAATAATTATTTAATTAATAAAAAATTTAATATTTTTTTAAACAAACACATTCTTTATTTTTAATTTATTTAATTATTTCATTTTATGAGTGCTAAAAAAGCACTGATGAAAGAAATATTTATCATCACTAAACATAAAGCACTGATAAATAGTACTCTTTATTGGTGCTAAAAATAAAGCACTGATAAAGGATACCATTTATCAGCGCTAACAATCAAGTGCGGACAAAGTTTTCATTAATCAGTGCTAAAATAAAAAATGCTGATAAAATGTTTAATTTATCAGTGTTTTATTTTAGCGTTGATAAATAACAGCATTGTTAAAGGCCAGTTTTGTAGTAGTTCTCCCTATAGGGAGTATTCACAACCTCCCCATATTGAGTATTTATGACCACCCATGAGGGTTTTTCCCATTTATAATAAAAACCCACCATTTAGTTTTTTCATTTTATAACCCTAAGATTAATCAATATAATAATAAAACTCAGGTCTATAGGGGAAATCCCATTCATGGTCTACCAAAAGAAATATCTAACACCCCCTCATTAGAACATAAAATCACTACGGTACCCACTGGGGTCCCCTAAGTATTGTTAGGGTCTACCCACCCAGGTCACCATGCTTTAGTGGGTAAATAACACCCATAGACATCTAAATAGACCAAAGAATTTATGGAATCATAATATTCCACGTGACCACTTTCTGGCCAACAATCTCATTTCAACACTCACTTATACTTATAAGTCTTTAGAGACTATTAGACTAGGGACACTACATTTATCTGGTTAAGTTCATACACTTTACACTAGTCACTATAGGTTCAAGTGTCTCATGGAATGTTTTTATAAGAAAGGTTTCAATAATTAGTGGTTGAGACATCAACTAATTCCCCAAGTCCCTAGTGGCATTAGAACTTTTATTGATCTAGGGAATTCATTTTATGTTAATAAATTATCAAATTTTAAAATGGTAATTTATTTAATTAAATAATTTTGATTACCACAGTGGTGAGGCCACATCTCATAGGCACCATAAATAAATTACATAAAACCATATGGTAAGTATCAAGACAACTTAGTGCAAACAAGACATTTCCCCCTTTTAAGGCAGCTCGACAGCTCTCACTATGGATATCCCAAGCCCAACCGACAATCTTCCAATCGCCTAAGGCCAAAAAACATGGAAAGACATCAAAATATTATTTAAAAATCACTATATTCATTTATCCAATTCACTTTAAACAAATTATAATTTATATCAATTTAATTAAATTTGGAAATAATGATAAACAACCACTGGGTTAACAAGCCTCATCAAAATGAAAAATGGTGGAATACGGATATCATCCTGTGATTCACTCTAATAAGACAGCATGAAATCCCCTTTATATCAAGATTATTCCACCATGCTCTAGTATAATCCACAATGAACCCTATCATAGGAAAAATGGAAATTTTAAATAAGGAGGAAGAGGATCAAGGGAGCTATTGGAGGAAGAGACTCATCACCAATCACCATCGGACATCACTAAAAAACATCCCCTTTCTAGGGGAACCAAAGAAAATAAGTGGGGAGAATTGGCCAAGAATTACCACTCATGATACCTCTGAATTGGAAAAAGTTAATTTTCCCCTACTAAAAAACCCCAAACAGGTCCCATTAACTGGCTAGTGGACACTACTGCCCACCTGGCCTAGCCACCGACCAGTCGGTGGGTACAATCTCCAAACTCATCCACTTGTCCTTCCTCTGGCACTCTCTTGGTGCTCCTGGACACCTAATAGCCTCTATTTCATGTCCAAAATCACCCTTTTGAGTTGTTCAAATTCCCAAAATTCTATTTTGAACTCTGATTCAAAATCCATGTCATCAACCAATAGAAATTTAAAATTACTTCTGGAATTTATGACCCATAAAAACATGGGATCTTATCATTCCATCAATATAATAACATTTCAGTATCTTAATGATACTAATTTTATTATTTTATGATGGTATGATATTTTTTAGGTAGAAGAAGAATACTTGAATAGGTATAAATAAAAAGGATTGGTTTTGGAATAATTATCTTATTCCTTTCAATAAATCCTTTTTCAAATTAGAATAAGGCATTAAGGAGTGGTCCTTTCATGAGACTAAAACCTATAGGATCTAGATAGAAGTTTTTTGGAGGTATTTAGAAATTTTTTTCTGAAATAATTGGATTTTTTGGTGTGTATAACTTCTAATACCTGAGACCCTACCATAGACGGTAAACAACATATCCTGAACTTTTATGTAATGTGCACTCTAAAGAGACTTTATTCAAGAATTTATTTAAAAGTAAAATTTTATAATTCTAAAATTGTTTAAAAACATCATTTTTGAATTTGAAGTATTAAAATTTTCTTAGAATAAATTTTTGATCTTTTTCTGAAAAGGTTAGTTTTTCATAGAAAAATATTGGTTTCATGAAACTTATAATTTGTATAAATTTATCATTATATAAGAATTACCTAGTAGTTTAAAAACCTCATAAGTAATAAAATATTAATTTATGGAAAAATAATATTCATTTTAAAAAAATATAATAACTTAAAAATCATGTGTCTAATATTTTTAGAACAAATTAAAATGTTACTTCAATAAAAAAAATTATTTTTGGACTTTTCTTTGAATCAAGTATTTTCAAGGGAGATTTAGTTTCTTCATTCCTTGAAATTATCATGCCCTTTATTTTTTTATAATAAATAAATTTATGTAATTAAAATATTTATTAAATATAATTTTATCTTATATGTAAATTTGAATCTTAAAAACCTTATTTTCCTAAAGATTCTTTTGACACGATTAAGAGTGTTTATTTTAAAATTAAATTTTCACACCTTTAGAAATTTTATTTGATAAAATTATTTTTGAATTTAAAATAATAATTATTAAATTAGTTAAAAGGGTCAATATTAATATTTCTCATTAAAATTAATTACTAATGTTAGAAATTAATTATCAAGGTAAAAGCTAAAAAGTTAAAAAAGGGCAAAAAACACAAAATGTTGTATAAAAAAGTGGTTGAGGTGATTTTTTATCTAAACACACTATACCCTATTATTTGTTCCTTCTATTTCCATTGAACCTCTAATATTAACCTTGTATTATTGAAAATATAAGGGTTACTCCCAAAACTACCCTTCTCCGCACTTATAAAATATTAACATCTCCAACCACTTCCAGAATCACTTATCCTTAAAATTTAATCTTTAAATTTTGAAAAATATTATCATCCTAGTACCCTATCCCACATTAAAAATATTATGGTAACCATTATTTATCATTATCCCTTCATTTCTAAGGATACATCCAAGGAAAATTCAAGTCCTTGGCATGAGTGTTATCAACTACTTATATTTTCTTCTTAATTGTATTATTTAAAATTTATTCTATACAAAAATAATAATTATATTAATATTATTTATATATTTCAAGGTAAATATATTAATGGTATTATCATTTTTTATTCAATTATCTCATTCATTTAGAAAAATGAAATTGTTGCACGTACGTACATACAGACTACTACCTCCATGAGAAACAAAATTCATTTTTCATCACCACCTATCATTGATGGTTATTATAATAGATTTAATGATTTAATATGATGTTTATGATATAATTAAGTGTCTTTTATGAAAAATTGGAGAATATATTAATGATATGACCAATAAACAATCATCGTTATTTCTATTGTTTAAAATAAGTGTGCTAAACGGAAAATGTTTTTTTCAATTTATGTAATATTAATTTATCAATTAATTATTCTTATAATTACTTTATAATTATTATATATCATACTATTAAACATTAAATAAGATCATTATTCTTCTTTTATAATTATATCACAACAATACCACCTCATAATCATTCATTAAATCATGGTATGTTTATGTTTGGGTCAGTTTAACCACCAACTTGAATAATAATATGAATTTATATCATGAATGACTATGAAAACATAATTACTAGTATAATATAATATTAATTTTTAAATAATTATTTTTTTATTCTAGATACATTATATAAATATTTAATTCATCAATTAAGAAAACAACCTTCAATCATCAAGAATCACTAAAACGCGCTTTTTATCAATTTTATATTCAAATATAATGAACAGAACATTCATGAAAAGAATTTGAAACATCATAAATTATTTTAAATCATCCATAATAGTAAATTTAATGACCTAGTAATGATAAAATTTTAAGAATAATGGATACAAACACCGCTATTATAAAACTAGTACAAACTATCAAAACTATAAACACCTGATGTGGAAAATCAGAAGAATTCATATAGGGAATGACTATTTATGAAGAGTATGAATGAAAATGGATATGATTAAGGTTTTTAATTAATTAATTAATATATCTATATTTTTATGTAGGAGGTTAAAGTACATTTTTGAAAGTCTGGATAAGAGGTAAGGGTTTTTCCATCTCAAATTTCTCTCTTTAAGACATGTTTGGTATGATACAATTAATTTACTTTATGTGGTGAACATAATACATATTTTAGATGTTATATCATGAAATAAATTTTATTCATGGTATTTTGAGTTCAATTTTAATCACTTTCTTTCAATATTTCTTGATTTAATTTTTACACAATCCCTAAGTGGGGTTTTCATGTATCAATTTTCATTTTTTGGGACTCATGTTATATTCACCACCTATTTTGAATTTTTGTGTTGCATACATTACCATGGAAGAATTTTTATAATATTAATAATAAACTTAATGTATTTACAAGTCTATATATTTATCTCTTCCCTGTATTTTTTTGATTCAAGAGTTACCAAAACCATTGTAAAACTCAATCTTTTCCATGGTCAAAAAAACCAAACTATGTTTTGGTAAAGTAAAAGTGTGTGTAGTTTACTAGAAAATAAATCCCTATCTAGATACTATAAAGTGGATGTGTTTTTGGGATATATGTAACCAGGGGTAATCACCTTGAAAAGGGTTGGTTGATCATTGACCCAATCATTACTTTGATATACGATGAATGGGCCTAAGACTACACACCTGGCTATACACTCCTGGATGATATGTTTTGGAATATTAACTTTCTCTTTATGAACCGTGATGAAGGATTTTTTATACCATTTCCTTGGTATCATACCAATTCATACTATTGAACCAAATTACTATCTTCTATGGAAAACCTATCACATTAAATTACCCTCCCCACTATATTTCTTTGATAAGGGTACTTTATATTAATTTTATAATACCCCATGGTTTATAAGTTGATTAAGGGATGTTATCCTTAACTTCCACATTATTCTATTGACTGAGGAAGTATTTTATTTCTGTATTTATCATCATACATATATCCATGTTTTTATTCAATAAGTGGTTCCTTAGAGGATGGTGAGAAAATTCTTGTCGACTCTTATAGTTAATACATTGGACTTAATATGGTGATGGGTGTGGCCTATAATTATATATCTCTTTTATGAATTTATGGGTATCATGAGAAAAAATAGGTTGTTTTTTGGTATATACCTCTTCCCATAATAGGATAGTGTCTCAGTATAAGGCCTTGAAAGCATGTTTTGATGTCTGACATTATGCGCACCATCAATATGTGATCAATGAATATTTTTATCCATGTTTTTATTTATTATCATGGATATATAATTCCCTCAATTTCAGTTGGTTATGGATTTATTTTGTTTAGTTATTCATTCCATGTCACTTATTTCATTTTTTATGTTATGATAACTTTAATTGTATGTTAATCCTTACCAATCAACTGAGCTCACCCTTATTTGATTACTTTTCCCTAATAAACCTATAGGATGACTATTTTTAATTTTTAAGGAAATGATGTAAGGGATAATAATGTTATCATGGTGTGTTTATGTTATATATTTTGATTTGAAATGAAATGTATGTATGTATCTATTCTTCTAAGATAATTAAATTATTGGATCATTCGACAAATCTAGTATTTTTTACTAATAATGTAATATAACTATCAGATCTAGGTTTCTAGAGTTTAGGATATTATAGTTGGTATTATATAAAGTTTATTAGGAACCGTGGGGATTAAATTTAGAGGAACCAAGTGAGATACCACAAGTACTATTAAACAAACCCTCAATATTATAGGGAACACTCTAGAAAACATATTAGGATTTGTATTTTACAAATTAATATAAAGATCTAATTATGTATATTCCATTTTTTAGATATTGTGACTAGAAAAATAATATTACAATATATGAATGGGGAATATAATGCATTGCTTTTAAGGGAGATACTTCATCTTTGGATTCTTTTCTGACCCACCACTTAGTAGTACAAAATGGGGACATGGCCTGCTGGTTTGGTAGGTATGGGGTGAATATATGGTGGGTGGGCCTAAAAAATTTAACTGTTTTAAATTTAGGCTTAAGAAAGTTGAACCTGTGTGGGTGAAGGCCATGGTGGGTAATCCCTCATAGTTGTGAGATTAATTGTGAGCTTAATATTTTAAAACCCTATACATATTCTGTTAATTTTATTCTCATTTTTTCTTCCAATAGATAACCCTACATAGATTCTTTATTAGGTCTCCCCACTCTCATTCATCACTCATAGGGTCATTTACACTTATCAAACATTCCATATTTCACCATATCATACCCCACTTCCATCTCTCACTCACTTTAATTATATATTTCACATTTTTGTTATCCTCACATCATATTTGAGCTACTTTACAACACCCAATACCACAATACAACACAACCCCAATGTTGAATAAGAACCTACATTACTACTAAATCATACACATCACTAGACTTCAATAACATAATCTTAGAGCTTTATGTCCATCTATTAATGGTTTTTTAGTGTTTTTCTCCAGATGGAACTAAGATGGTTCATCGAGGAGGTAATTGATGGTGGGTTCAATGTGTTGTTAGTCCACTATTTTATAGAATATAGAATTCAAAGTTGGTGTCCATATGGTTTTGTGTCAGTTATGAAAAATGGGATCACGGGCCATGGGCTTGGTAGTAATTGGGTGGATATGGGTTAGGTTGGGCCTAAATTTTTTGAACATTTTAAAAATGGGCATGTGCGAGTTGAGGTGGGTAAGTCTGTGCAAGTGTGGGATTACCTGCAGGCTTGATATTTTAAAACCTCTTCCTTATTATATTAATTTCATTATCAATTTTACTTCCTAGTGATAACCCTATATATATTCCTTGTTAGGCCTCCATGATCTCATTCATCACTCACAGGGGCCACTACACCGCTCACCCGGGACATCTCCCACAAGATCCTACCCCACCTCCCTCTCTACTTTCTTTTGTTTTATGTGGCATACCACTACCATCCTCACATTATATCTAGGACACTAACCTCCCCCTTGTCTCACCATATAGAACAACCATAGAATTGAATATAAACACATAGTACCATTGAATCCTACACATTTCTAGACTCCAATAGTAGAATCCTAAATATGGAGGTTCATTGATTAGCAGTTCTTTCTTGTTTCTTTAAAGATGGATCCAAGATGGTTTACTGGAGTATTGATAGATGTGGGTTTCACTATGTTGTTAGTTCACCATTTGATAGAATTTGGAATTCAAAGTTTAAGGCTCGCTAGGTTTGTTTTGAAATTACATTCAGGAGGCTCGATGAAGGCTTATTATCATTGCTACCCACATATTGTTCAACGGGATACTGAATTCACTTAACCAGATCTAGAATTGAATAAGTCATACTTGAAAATTTAATTCCCCTAGTTTTAGTACCAATATCACTCTTTGGTTCTACTTATTGTAAATTTATACTATTTTTTATGTGATATCAGGTTATCTATGATAAAAATCGTATATTCCTTAGGTTTGTAATGTGAATAAAATGAATTTAATTTAACTATTTATTTTATTAAATGTAGGTAATATCATGGTTTACTCATAATCTTGTACATATGTGGTGGTTTTATTCTCAAACCTGCATGGGCTTGGCCTGCCCCACCCAACCCCATCCATTTTTCATTACTGATTTCTATTGAAATTATAGTT